>CM053785.1:961933631-962403631 GCA_028749045.1 Cupressus sempervirens | reverse complement strand
TAATGAGAAGAAGAAGAAAAATGTAAAATATGTCTCGAGTGATAGTGATGCAGATGAGGAGGATGTAGAACAACTTGAAGCATTACTAGCAAGGAAATTTCACAGAGATAAAGGCAAGTTCAAAGGTAAGTTACCTATCATGTGTTTTAATTGTAATGAGGTTGGTCATATTGCTGCTAGATGTCTAGAGAAGAAGAACTATAGAGGTGGAGACAAGTACAAAAGTAGAAGAGATGAGGAAAACAAAGATTACAAAGACAAAGGAAAGAAGTCTTGCTACATTGCAGAGGAGGAAATCAAAGATGGATGTGACGATTATAATGATGAAGTGGTGTATGTTGCAATGAAGGATGATTATGATGAGGATGAGGCAACTGCATTAGTGTCATGTGTGAACAAGAATGATAGATAGATAATTAATAGTGGGTGTTTACATCACATGACTGAAGATAAAAGTAAATTCATTACCTTGAATTATTATGATGGAAATAGTGTAAGGTTTGGCAACGATGCACCTTGCTTGATAAAAGGAAAAGGTTCTATCAAACTCATAGAATTTTTTTTATGTGGCAATGCTTATTATGTTGAAGGACTTAACTATAATTTGTTGAGTGCGTCAAAATTGAATAGTTTAGGTTGCAAGGTTGAGTTTGAGAACAAGATTGCTAAGATATATGGCGTTGATGGAAAACTAATGGAGATAGGTGATAAAACTAGAGGTAATCTATTCTATCTTGATATGGATGATACTACTTGTCTAGTTGTAGAATTTGATAACGTGTGGTTATAGGACAAGAAGTTGTGTCATGTTAATTTTGATATCTTGGTTAGTATCAGTAAAATGAAGAGTCAGAGGTTTGCCTAAGTTGAATAAACCTGACAATATAATTTGCAAACAATGTCAATTAGGCAAAATGACAAAGTCTAGTTTTAAGAGTAAGATTCACACCTCTAAAGGAATTTTGGAGATTGTTTATACTAACTTGTGTGGACCAATTAATGTGAAAAGATACAAAGTTGATAAGTACATTATGCTATTTGTTGATGATTATTCTAGGATGATGACAATTATGTTTCTGAAATAGAAATTTGATGCTTTCCAAATGTTTAAGTGGTACTTAGTAAGAGTTGAGAAGGAAACAACTAAGAGTTTGAAATGTTTGAGATATGATAGAGGAGAAGAATTTACATCAAATGAGTTTGAGATGTTTTGTAATGATAGAAGAATCAAAAGATAGACATATGCCCCTAGAACCCCTCCACAAAATGGAATTGCTGAAAGGAGGAACAAATCTACAATAGATTGTGCTAGGACACTTATGATGGAGGTAAATGTTGCTTTGAAATACTAAAGAGAGACTATAAGTATAGCTGTCTATACCTTGAACCGTATGCAAGTCAAGAAAGGTACTCATTCAAAACATTTTGAACTATGGTATGTATACTAACCTAATGTAATATACTTTAAGGTATTTGGAAGCAAGTGCTACATCCTTAAGGATTACATGAATGGTAAATTAGATGCAAAAAGTGAAGAAAGAATATTCCTTGGCTATTCCACAAGAAATAAACATTATAAGTGTTTAATACTAACACTAACAAAGTTGTAGAAAGTGCAAATGTGAAATTTGATGAACATACAAAAGTACATGAGGTTGAACCTATGAAGGAACTAGAGGAATACAATTCATTTGTATGCTTTTATGAATGTATGACTGCTGATAAAGATGCTATAAATCAAGTTGTAAATCAACAACAAGTTCTAATGAATACCGAGTCACATAAAATGAATGTCGAGTTGCATTTAGGAAACAAACTGTAGTCAAGTGCAAAGTTATAGAATGAAGTTGAGGCATATTCTGATTCTAAGATTATTGTACATGAAAAAGATGTTGAATTACCTGATAGAGAAGTATATAATGATTTAGAAGTTGATAGACCAAATGAGGAAAATAGAGCAGAACCAAGATTGTCAAAGTATGTCAAAAGACATCACCTTGCTACACAAATTATTGGAGATAAAGATGTAGGACCACTAACAAGAAATAGGTTGAGAAGTGATACATGTTTACTTAGCATGCATGAACCTAAGACAATGAAAGATGCATTATAAGATGTGGACTGGAGTAAAGCCACAAAATAAGAGGTCTATATAGAACAACCAAAAGGATTTGTTGATGCTAACAACAAAAACAAGGTATGTAGACTATACAAAGCTTTATATGGATTGAAGAAAACACCAAGAGCATGCTATGAAAGGCTTCGGAATTATCTTTTGAAGATTTGATTTTAGAGGATTGATGATAATAACAATCTGTACTTGAATACAAAAAAAGCAAAGGTATTTCACTAGCTAAAATTTTTGTTGATGATATCATATTTGGAGGTCACGATACTTTATGTAAAGCTTTTGAAAATGAAATGAAGAATGAATTTGAGATGTCTATGTTTGGAGAGATCAAGTTCTTTGTGGGTTTGTAAGTATATCAAATGAAATATGGTATATACATCACCCAGTCAAAATATGTAAGGGAGATACTATTTTTTTTGGATTGGAAGATTCCAAGCTAGTAAGTACACCTATGGTGATAGGACGCAAATTGTCAAAGAATGATGATTCAACTAAGGTGAATCAAACACTATACATGTCTATGATTGGAAAATTACATTATGTAGTGCATAGCATAGCTAATATTGCATTATCTATTGGCATAGTTGCAAGATTCTCTACTACTCCTAGGGACAATCATTTGATGGTTATTAAGAGAATAATTTGATATCTGAAAGGTATAGAAGATTATGGTCTATACTACAAGAAAAATGAGAAGTTTGAGTTGAGAGCCTACATTGATGCTGATTGGGCTGGAAATATTGATGATAGAAAGAGCACTACTAGAGGAGCATTTTTTCTTACATAGTAAGAAATAAAATTGCATATCTCAATCTACTACCAAAGCTGAATATGTTGCTACAGTAAATTGTAAAAATATTGTATGAATCAAACAACTAGTCAAAGGTATAAGGAGGAAATCACTAAACTTGTGATACTTTGTTGTGATAATACAAGTGCTATAAATATATCAAATAATCCTATGATGCATATAAAGACTAAGCACATTGCAATTAAGTATTATTACTTGAAAGAGTTATTTAAGGACAAAGAGGTGAAGCTGGAATATGTGAATACAAAAGAGAAAATAGCTGATATCTTCACAAAAAGCATTACCTAAGGATTCTCTTGAGTATCTAAGAGGTAAAATAAGGGTGATACCCATAACCAAGGCTATTTAAGAAGCATAACAAGTGCCCTACATCAAGTGAAATGATTGACACATGTTACACATTGATGTAGTGTATTTTACTTTAGGGGCTTCCTAAAGTAGTCAAAGAGCTAGAGCTACAGATCAGTCACAAACTAGGTGACAAAGGGAGAAACTGAAAAATGTTCATATCTGCATATTAAGATGACAAGTCTTTGGCATCATTGTCAAAGAGGGAGAAATATAAAGAAATATAGAAAATGCAGAAATATAAAATACCAAACATAGCGAGAACAAGGAAGAAACATGGAATATCTACTCAGAGGGAGATAGTGTACTTGATGCTTACTACCGAGGGAGATATAAGAGAATAGAATAGACAGAGACATATACTTAAATATTATAAAGAGGAAGTGATCAACAGGGAGTCATAAGGATGAATTTATTGTCTGTTAATCAGAATAAAATTTTTTAACCTATATAGAAGATGAAACTTGTTGATAGAGGGAGAGATTTCAATACAAGGAATTATTTTCTTTTTGGTATTGTTGTTGGCACTGGTTTACCGTCACTATCAAATAGGGAGATTGTTGAAAATAGATTGATACAAGTATGAGAATGTGTCTCAATCATTATTTTGTCATTGATGTCAAATCTGCTACTTGTTGGTAAGACAACTGCTTAGTTGATTTGAGTACTATCACTTGTTTGATTGATGAAGAGTATCTGATCAAATGAGATAATAAAATAACCTAGAGAAAATGTTGAGTTATGGTATGAAAAAGGAGTACAAAGATTAGTTAAGACAACAATGATATAATGTATTGATTATCTACTTAAGGTTGCAAAGTTTGGATACACTGACAAAGTCTAGAAGAATTGAGTCTGCTAAGCTTGATTGAGTGGACAGTAGGTGCTGAGAAAAGTTAGTGCAAGCTGAGCAAAAAATTAGTTGGAGCCGAGAAAATTCAAATTTTATTGTATGCCAAGTGATATGGTGTAAGCCGAGAAAAGTTTAGTTGATGCTGAGCACCAGTAAACTTTAGTGTTTGCTAAGTAATCTAGTTGAAGATGAGTGGAAGAATAGTATGGAATCTAAGTGACAACATATTGATGCCGAGTACTACTATTCATGTTAAATCATGGATTTGATGAATCAAAGTTGACTATTTTGTTTTCTTGAATTTTTTGAAGCAATTGGAAGATAACAATGATGAATTGGTGGCATAGAATTCATGGTAAACTATTTTGAGGTGAATTCAAAGAGGATTGAAGGAGAAGTTTCTAGGAGGGACTAAAATGAAAAAATGGGTAGATTCATTGAATCCTATGTAATCCTACCTAACCCTAAAATGGATGATAGAGGATGAACGACAAAAGATCTTAATTTTCTCTTTATAGAAATAGCTGGTTAGAAACAAGGTTGGTCAATGTTTGAGAACCTAAGTTAGGCAAGAGGTCTAAGGTGTTGCTTCATTCAGAGACCAAACAAAAGAGACCACTATTGAAAAGGAAAGCAAGAAGGCTTAAGAATATGAATGCTTGAAGGGTGATCAAGCTATTAAAGTTGAAGTGTGTGAAAGCCAAGCAGAATGAAGTACTAAAATAGAAATTTGTAATCTACAAGTGAGTTGTAATTTATTATCAGATCAACCCTTACGATTACTTTCTAATCATTGTACTAGTTTAGGGTAAATCCTTTGGATTAAGGTTGAACTAACATTCATTTGTAAATCCTTTAATTGGGTGACAATCCAAGTGAAATATTTGAAGTCTTCTAACAAGGTTCACTCCTAATAGGTGTTACATTTAACAGTGTGTGTTATATCCTTTAATAGGGTTGGCCTTTCATAGGGCATCACTTCAGAAGAGTGAGAATGAGGAGCATGTTACTATTGGTTTTACCTAAATTGGGTTTCCATGTAAAATTATTGTGTCAAATGTATTATTGAACCTGTTATGTTTCATGCTTACATTTCTGCAAAGTTGATTTGATAGTAACCTACAAAGTTCAAGTGATTGTATGATCTAAGGCCCCATTTGGTTGCTAGAATATGAGTGGAATAGGAAAACGAAATTAGAATATGTTTTATATTCGCTGTTTGGTAAGCTCAATCGGAATTGGGAATAGGAAGACATCTTCCAATTTTGCCCCTAAAATGAGCATATGTCTATGCCAAAAAATATCTGTTATTGGAATAGGCCATTTCCATTCCCATTCCGATTTTCCATTAAAAAATATTTTTTATTTTATTTTTTTTCAAATTTAAAAAAAAAAAATTTTTTGAATTTTTTTTGTTAAATTTTTTTTAATAACATTTTTTAAAATTATATCTATTTGTTTAAAAAAATGAAAATGAAAATGAAATAACTAAAAAAATAATAAATTAAAAAAAAAATTAGGAAAAATGTTTTTAAAAATACAAAACTTAACCTTATTCCTATTCTATTTTTGTACAACCAAACAATAGATTAACATATTCCCAGTCGAATTCCAAGTGCACCAAACATGATTGAAATTGCCTATTTCTATTCCCATTCCTCATTTCCATTCCCATTCCATTTTTCTATTCTAATTTTCTATTCCTATGCCAGCAACCAAACGGGGCCTAATGGATGCATGCATGAATATGTTTTATGGATATGGGTTCACTAAGTTGGGAAAAGTTTTATTTGTACATCTGGACCTTGGATAATTGATTCACCCCCACTCTCAGTTATTCTAAAGAATTCCAACATTTAATTTGAATTATGTGTAGGACTCTCTCTCTCTCTCTCTCTCTCTCTCTCTCTCTCTCTCTCTAATATCTTATTATCCTCCTTTTTGTAATCTATCCTATCAGTCACCCTTTACTCCTTTCTCTACCTCATGTCTTTGACTTTCCCATTTCTCTCATTTGTCTCCCTCTCACAATATCTTCCCCCAATTACAATCTATTTCTACATCATGCATCTCACCCTTTTCCCATTATATCTATTTCTCATATATTTTGAATTCAATTTTGTTTATCATAAGATTGTAATCCACCTCTCAATTATTTTTCTAAATGCTAATCTTCCTCCTCAATCTATCACATCTCTATCCTTCTCACCACTCTCTCTCTTCCTAGTGTATGTCCCCTTCTCCTTTCGTTTCTCCCCTTACTCTACCTCATGTTTTTGACCCCCCCTCTCTCTCTCACACAAACATTATCTTTATCTTCTCTAAACCCTTATTATCCTCTTTATTGTAATCTATCCTAATACTCTCCCTTTACCCCTTCTTTCTCTACCTTATGTCTCTAGCTTTCCCATTTCTTTCTCTCACAATATCTTCCCCCAATTACAATCTATTTCTACATTGTGTATCTCACCCTTTTCCCATTATATCTCTTTCTCAATTTATTTCCAGTTTTATTTATTTTATCATAAGATTATAATCCAACAATCAATTGTTTTTATAAGTACTAATTATCCTTCTCAATCTATCGCATCTCTATCCTTCTCCCCATTCTCTCTCTTCCTCATTTATGTCCCCTTCTCCTTTCCTTTTCCCCCTTACTCACTTTACTTCATATTTTTTACCTCCCCCCCCCTCTCTCTCTCTCTCACACACACACACACACACACATCTCCCCATACTTACAATATTTGAAAATACTCCTCTCCTATCACAAACTCTTCCACTCTATTTACCATCAATTTGTACCTCATATCTATCAAACTCTACCCATTTTATCACTCTATCTCCTACATGTTCCCCTATAATTACTCTCTCACATTCTCTCTCTCTCCCCACCTTTCTATTCACAATCATTATCTATTATAATATCTAATTATCCTACTTCTTGATATATATCTCATTTCTCTCCCTCCCCCCTTCTTTCTTTGCTACATCTCTCCCATTGTCATTATCTCTTCACCAAACTAAAATTTGTCACCTCATGTCTCTCATCCTATTCACATTCTCTCTCATGCATCATCACCATCCTTTGCTTTTATAATTTCTAATCATGGTCCTCGATCTTTATCCCATGATGCTTCTTCTCCCTGTTCTATCTCTTCCTAATCTATGACTCCTTCCCCTATTCTTTTTTCCCTTACTCCTTCTACCTCATCTCTCTCTCTCTCTCTCTCTCTCACACACACACACACACACACATGCGCACACATGCACACGCACGTGCACACGTGTGCACATGCACATGCATGCGTGCGCACATGCACGTGCACGTGCGTGCGCACACACACACACAATATCTATCTTCTCTAAGCCCTTATTGTCATCTTTGTTGTGACCCATCCTATCACTCTCCCTTTCCCCCTTCTTTGTCTACCTTATGTCTCTTTCTTTCTCATTTCTCCCACCCCTTAATTATTTTTCTTTCTTTAGATTTTAGTGTGATTTTAAACATACATTTTAAAAAATAAACTAATTATATTTAAAACATTTATACAAATTTTATGGTCCTTCATTTTAAAGATAGACTAGAGTGTAAAGGTAGTGAAAAAATTCATTGGTCAACCACACCTTATTGTTGGAAATCATGGTAAATAGGGTTAGTGTTTGCTTTTATTTTTAACAATTGGATTTATGGTTAAGATTTACATAAGTTACTAGAATATAAATTTGAAAAATTAATTTTATTTTAAAAAAAATTGGTAAATGACCAAAGCCTTTTGATTATATTAATTTAATAAAAGAATACATCAGAGTATCTCCATTCAAATGGGCACTGGTAGGAAAGAACAAAGAAGAAAGCCTCTAGTCTTGCCTAAGACCGAAGTCCTTAAATTTTACAAAATTAAAAGGGGCATACCCCAGTTTCCAACTTCCAATGTTCAGATTTAGGACTCAGTGTCAATGCTTGATTTCTATTATAATATTACAATACAATATTGTGATCCTTGTAAGAAGATCTATGACAGGGGTGAAAGGTGAGGGTGACAAAATCATTCCGATCTTTGTTTGTGTGTTGAAATCTACAATCGTTCATAGTTCAATTTTTACTACTTGCTTACTGACTACTAAGTAATGCAACTTGATAGAATAGTTAGAACTATTAAAAGAAATCAAAGAGTATGACCCAGATTACCATATTAGTTTTTAATATAATTGAAAAGATAAATAACTAAAAATTCATACAAGAAGTTTTACACCAGAGTTAATTTTAAAGATATGAAAAAGTAATTTTTATTTTTATTTTATATATTAATGTAAAATTAAATGAAATTCTAACTTTATCATTAATAATATTATGATTAAATTATGTTAAATGAAAATTAAATTAGTTATAATTGTGTATTAGAATTAATAAGTTTAGTGTTAAGTGCAACTAGTTAAGTTTATATTCAACATTCAATTGTAGGATAAAAGTATATATTTAAACTACTTTCCATTAATTTTGTCATTTACAATAATATGTTTAACATTTAATTTATTATTATTTAAATAAAAAAACTTTAGAATATTTTTTTCCCTTTGTAATTTAACATATTAGAGTGTTAAAATTAAATATTTACCTTTTAATATTATAATGTAATATATTAAATTAAATTGATCAATACTTGTATTACCAATTTTTTTAAAAAAAGTTTAGAATGAAAAAGAGGTGAAAAAAATATAAACCAACATTTTGTTGGAACATTTAACACTTTAAAAAAATAAAATAAAAAAATCTAGTACAAATATATATTCAAATATTTCATGTTTCATTACTTATGAAAAACACACTTTCTAAATAATTAAATATTAATAATCATGAAATGATCTCCCATAACATTGATATTTAGTTATATTTTCGTTACTAATTTCACATGCTTTGAAAATTTTCTCATTTTGATTCCTTGAGTTCAATGGATTTCTAGTTCTTTACAAAATTTTAGTCCTTGACAGATTTAAGGACGTTTATGTGACTGAAGAGGGCTAATTAACTTCTTTACAATTAATATAATACTTATATTGTTTTGTTTTAAAGTTTTGATATTTATTTATTCTTTATATTGCATTTTTTTATCCAAATGTTTTCTAATAGTAATATGTTTGTATGATTAATCTACATAATATAATTAAATTCAATAAAACTATATAATTATATAATAACATATTTTTATATTATTTTTTGAACAAAATTATAATTTATGACAATTATATATTCTAAAATATTTATTATATTAAATTTTAATATATGCATACTATAAATGAGTATTGCAATTTAAATATAATTATTAGAATTAAACATACATTAGAATATATCTTAATTTTCTAATACAATCTTATCATTTGCAATACATTTTTTTTTCCACAAAATAATTTTAAACTATTCTAATGGAAAATACTAGCCGCTACGTGGCACTTGCTAATTTTACAAACACAATTAGAGTTTTATTTTTTAATAAAAAAATGCCATCATTTATTCTTTTTTTATTCTTATTCTATAATTTGCCATCATTCATTAAATAATAAAAATATTTCCCATCTATCTCATTGATAGAAAACATGAGGCGCATAAGGGCAGATTTCTCAAATGTAATTGTTTATTCTAAAGTTTAACAATTATAATTGTTTGAAAAATATTTGAGTTAAAGTATCATACAAGAACATATGTTTATATTTATTCTAGTGTCTTATATTTTAGATTTTTAATAATAGAATAATTTGTAGTCAATAAGTGATGGTCCAAAAAAATACTTCATCTTATAAAATAATGGCTCTTTACAAGATTTGCGACGTTGCAAAAAAGTAGAAAGGAAATATTTTACCTTCAAAACTACAATTTGCCTTCCATACGACAAACCAATTTGATGCTTTGAAAAACATCCAGAATAATGAGCAACAATATACTCTAGGTCATGGGAAGTTGAAACTAGTCCTATCAGGCAAAAAAAAATCTTTACATACTCCAAACAACATGTAGAAAGGAATAAAGAAATCCAAACACAGAGCACAATCAAATAATTCCCAAAAATGCCCACAGGTCAAAGTCCTAGTTGGAAGACGGTTCAATAAAAAGAGCACAAGATAGGCACTGATTGAAAAATTAGGGAGTTAGGGAAGGAAATCACTTGAAGAAAGTAGCAAAACATATCCATAGGAGATAAAACATAATCCTAGGAAAGGAAAAATAGAATGGACCCCAACCCACATATTCAAACATTCCAAAAACCTCAAGGTAATTATGCATCTATAAACACCTTTCATCATCCCAAGAAGATATGGAGCACTTTAGGTTGGTTCATTCTCAACATCCAATCATCTTCTCTTGTCAATAGTTTTGGCCTTCCCCACAAACCTAACTTGGACCCCATAAAACTTGATATAGTCTTGGAAGCTAATAGTATACTTATAGGGAAGAACAAAAAATTGTAGATGACCTTACTGCCTCACCTCTAGTATTCACATAGAAATTTACCTCCAATCAAACCCTTCCAAGATGAAATTGTATATCAAAAACCTAATAGCAAGAAACTATTTGAATGCCTTAAATCCATGCACATCTCTCCCAAGTTGTATATCCCTCTGCATAGAAAAAACCTAATCACTGCTCACCAAAAACCTAGTAGGATCTCCTCAAGCCCTAAAAAGGTAGAGTATGAAAATGCCATCATCATTCAGTAATGATATTACAGAAGAAAAATGACACAAGTGCTAAAAGAAAGAAATGTACGCATATTAGGATACTCCAAAAAACAAAGAAGAACGACTAGGGGACTGGTTTCAATTGTTCAATCTAGAATAGGTAAGTATACTCTCCTATTTCATAGATTAGTTTATATTCATTGCAATTTTGAATCAATTAGAAATAAGTTTCTATTAGCAACTCCTTGTTTCTTTAAACTTCTCTAAGGCCTCAATTCAACATCTCAAATTTATGAAATGGTTAATAGTAAAAAACATCCCCTTGGAAATACTCCACTCCCATACCCTGGTAAGGCTAGGTTCGACACTAGGAAATCTCATAGGGATAGAGGTGGATAAAAATAACTATAGCTTAAGCAAAATTCTAGTTAACCTAGATCTAGAAAATGAAGAGAATGGATCAATTGGAATTATAACAAACAAATCAATCTATGATCTTCAATATGAAAAGTTTGAAAGCCAAATAAAAAATATAACTCTCGTTAATAAGCCATAGTCATCAGATCCATCAAAATCCAAGCTAATACCAATAAAAAGAAACACAAACCTTGTAAACCTAATAATAAATAATAATGAAGCAAATGCTGAGGGTCCTTCAAAAGTACCCATAGAAGAAGGAGAACACTTGGAACATCTCAGTAGAAAGGATACTAAAATATATAATATGATTTATCCAAAGGGAAAACTCATAGAAGAAGAAGAAAGTCAAGTGAGAGAGGAAACAAGGTATTTAGACAACAACAATAAGCTTCCAATAAAACCAATCCTAGAAAGAGGATCAATAGCCAATGAAATCAATAGAGAATAAATAAATGAAAAAAATTGGAGTGTTAGGATTAAAGCTTAGATAGAAATAACAATTACATGAAAATATAAAAAATATTATAAAATAATAGATCACACAGAAAAGAACACAAGATACCGAGATTTAATGTGGTTCACCCAATCCCTGGGCTACGTCCATCAAACAAAAAGTCCAATATTATTATAATCCAGTGATTACAACTTGATTACAATCCGTAATCCCTTACAACTCAATACCGTCACAATAACCAATTTTCACATCACCCATAATGAAACAATCCTTAACCCTAAGCCCTTTTATACAAGTAGTTTTACCGCTTTAGGGTTATAATTAATAATTACATCTTAGCCCAAAATCTTGACAAAATAAGGCCCAAAAAATTTATGAAGTATGTATAGTACTTCTCCAATCAGTCACCACAAACTAATAATCTCCCACTTGGGGACTAATCGGACTCCACACTAGACAACAATCTTCCACTTGGAGACTGATCCTATAGCAATATCATTACCACATGGGGCTCCCACTGAATCAAACCATCCTAGACTTTTTTGTTCTTTTATTCCTATTCAGTCTAGAAGACCAACTGAAGATGAAGAGGAATTCAACTTCTCCCTAGTCACTACCTTTGTAAACATATCCATTGGATTTTCATCTATATTTATCTTGTCTAGCTTTAACTGTCCATCATCCAAAATGAATCAAATGAAGTGGTACCACAATTTATGTGTTTTTTCTTTGAATGCAGAGCCAAATTCTTTGTAAGATGAATGGCACTCTAACTATCTATAAACAAATAATTATCCTTCTAAGCATGTCTCAATTCTTCCAAGAAGAACTAAAGCCATATCATCTCTTTAGCTACCTCTATAGTAGCAACATGCTCTGCCTTTGTAGTGGATAAAGCATTGACCTCCTCTAACCTAGAAACCCAACTCACTGTTGCCCCACCAATAGTAAAAACATAACCTATAGTACTTCACTTGGTATCAATAAACCCTACCAAATTTGAGTCAACATAGCCCTGTAA
This sequence comes from Cupressus sempervirens, assembly GCA_028749045.1. Lineage (NCBI taxonomy): Eukaryota > Viridiplantae > Streptophyta > Pinopsida > Cupressales > Cupressaceae > Cupressus > Cupressus sempervirens. The sequence goes on along the minus strand of CM053785.1, from coordinate 962,390,918 downwards.
ATTAGTAGTAGAGCCCCCAAACTGTAAACACTTAGTGGATGTACCTCTCAATTATATGAGAATCCATTTTACTACATTCCAATGCTCAATACCTGGATGACTCATATACCTACTAATGACTCCCACTACATGTGAAATATCTGGCCTTGTACATACCATAACATACATCAAGCTACTTGCAACTAAAGTATAGGGTACCTTGGACATTTTATCCTCCTCTTCTTGTGTCTTGGGACACATCTCCTTAGTCAACTTCAAATGACCAGGTAAGGGTGTGCTGACAGCTTTAACATTCTCCATAGAAAAATGTTGCAACACCTTCTCAACATAATTAGCCTGAGATAGCATCAATTTCCTATTCTTCCTATCTCTACAAATCTTCATACCTAGCATTTGTTTTGCTGCCCCAAATCCTTCATAGAAAATGCATGTGCTAATTAGTGTTTCAACCCCTTAATGCGATCCATGTTAGACCCAACTACAAGCATATCATCAACATATAAACATAAAATAATGTAGCTTTCATCATCCAACCTTTTAAAATAAACACAATGATTTGAATGACACCTATTGTATCCATGCTCATGCATAAACCTATCAAATTTCAAATACCATTGCTGAGGTGCTTGCTTCAAGCCATATAAACTCTTCCTCAATCTACACACTAAGTTCTTCTTACCTTTGACCTCAAATCCCTATGGCTGAGCCATATATATCTCTTCATCCAAATCACCATAAGGAAGGCTATTTTAACATGAAGCTACTCCAAATGCAAATCTTCAGTAGCCACAATACTTAAAATAGTACAGATAGAAGTTATTTTAACAAAAGGAGAAAATATCTCATCAAAATCAATGCCTTTTTGCTCTGCAAATCCTTTTACAACTAACTTGGCTTTAAATTTTTCTTACCTCCATCCTCTTATTTCAACTTATAAACCCACTTATTCTATAAAGCCCTTTTACTTGAAGGCAACTTGCATAAATTCCATGTTTTATTTTTCAAAAAAAATTCCATTTCATCTTTCATTGTAGATTCCCATTGAATCTTAGTATCCACTTGCACAAATTCAATTTAAAATTCAGGTTCACCAACATTAGTAAGTAAAATAGAATACAAAGAGGGAGAAAATCTTTTTGGAGGTCTACTCATCCTTGTTAACTGTCTAACATTCATTACGGTGTGTGGTATTTGTTGGTGCAGTTGTTTCACATCATGAGTAATTACTGGAATGTTAGTTTTTGGAGTATCATTCAACACTACATAATCATCTTCTTTTTTCTCATGTTGCTACAACAGATCTTTGTACAACACTTTCTCATTGAATATGACATCCCTACTTAAATTTACAATTTTCAAAATTCCAAAGCCTATAACCAAATTCATTAATGGCATATCCAACAAATACACATTTCTTTGACTTAGTTTTTAGCTTGGTTCTATTTTTAGAATCTATATGAGCAAATGCTTCATAACCAAAGTTTCTAAGAAAGGAATAGCTCATCTTCTTACCAGTCCATGCTTCCTTTAGATTACTACAACCCAAAGGAGTAGAGAGACCTCTATTAATCACATATACAGTAGTATTAAAAGCCTCCACCCACATGTTTAAGGGCAACCCAACATGCAACCTCATGCTCCTTGCACACTCCATTATAGTCCTATTCATGTGTTCATCCACTTCATTTTTCTATGGAGTCCTTGAAACAATTTTCTCTCTATGAATTCCATTAGTGGAGAAATAATATTCACATTTATGACTGCAATACTCACCACCATTATTAGATCTCAGACATTTTAATTTCTTACCAGTCTCTTTTTCAACCAAACATTTTCATTTCTTAAAAATTTGAAATACATAAAATTTCTGTCTAAGGAAATAAACCCATACTTTTGCTAGTTGCATCATCAAAATATGTAACATAATAATGAGATCCACCAAGGGAAGATACCTGAGCTAGTCCCCATACATCAGTATGCACAAACTCTAATTTCTCCTTTTTATTTTCCTTCACAGTCTTCACAAAACTCACTCTCTTTTGTTTTCCATACACAACTTTCATAGAAATCAATATTAACACATTTTATACTTGGTAAAAATTTCTTTGAATGAATTATTTTCATACCTTTCTCACTCATGTGCCCAAGTCTATTGTGCCACAATGCTATATCAAAATTTACAACTATTTGTTCTCCCTACTCAACTATAGGAACTATTCCTGAACATTCATTGTTCTTTGAAATAATTAAAGTAGAAGAAACAATATGACTTGTACAAAGATATAAAGTGCCTACTTTCACACCTTTGCTACTACAAGGGAACCTTTTGAAACCTTTCCAATTTTTATCATTAAAAGTATACACAACCCTCATCACTAAGTTGCCTTGGTGAAATTAAATTCTTACTCAGCCTTGAAATATGTCTTACCTCATGTAGTAGCCAATGATTCCCATTCTGCAACTTAATCTTAACTTCTCCCTTTCCAACAATTTGACAGGGTTCATTATCCCCCAAATAAACATGTCCAAAATGCCCTTGGACATATTCAATGAAATAACCTCTATGAGGTGTAGCATGAAATGAAGTACCAAAATCTAAAATCCATGAATCATCAAAACTTTCTAAAGATAGAAGCAAAACATCCTCTTTAGATTTGTTACTTACCACATCTACCTCGTTGTCTACATCCAGTTTATCTCCTTCATTTTTCTTTCGAGTCCGACAATCTTTCTTTTTATGCCCTATTTTACCACAGTACCAATAGTCATTTGATTCTCTCAATTGAGACCTCCTCCCCTTTGACTTTCCTCTTGATTTCTCATGATTTTTAGAATTACTTCCTCTCTTAATCATTCTGCTTTGACTTTGTGCATTCATAGCACTTCCTAATGTAGATCCACTTGAGGTTTTCCTATGAGTTTCCTCACTCAAAATAACACTGATCACATCATGATATTTTAGGGTATTTGATCTAGAAATAGAATTACTCACAACCATTACCATGCCATTCCATCTTTTAGGCAAAGAATACAAAACCGAGAAAGCCCTAGGTTCTTGATCAAAATTAATACCCACAGAAGATAAATGACTAGTAATAGTATTAAACTCATTTAAATAATCGGCAATAGATCCACCTTCTATCATTTTTATATTAAATACATGCTTCATGAGAAATATCTTGTTTGAAATATAGGACTTTTCATACAATTTCTTTAGGGTTTCCATCAACTGTTTCATCATCTTCACTTTTATAATATTAAATGCCATCAATGGTGCCAAGCATAATCAAATGCTTCCAAGTGCCTTTCTATCTATAAGATCCCATTCGTCATTTGACATAGATCCCTAATTCTTGATTTTTCCTTCCAACGGCTCCCATAAATCATTTTGATAAAGATAGTCCTCCATTTGCATTTTCTATAATTGAAAGCTTTGCCTATTAAACTTGTCAATCGTCAATTTACCCTTGTCTGCCATTACTCCCACTCAACTGTGAGACTTTCCTATAGAGGATAACTAAAAAAACAAAACCTCACTCTAATACCACTTGTTAGGATTAAAACTCATACATAAATAACAATTACATGCAAATATAAACAATATCAAAAAATAATAGATCACATAGAAAAGAAAACAAGACACCAAGATTTAATGTGGTTCACCCAATCCCTAGGCTACGTCCACCAAACAAAAAATCTAATATTATTACGATCCAGTGATTACAACCTAATTACAACTAATAATCCATTACAACTCAATACCACCACAAGAACCAATTTTCACATCACCTACAATGAAACAATCCCTAAACCTAAGCCCTTTTATACAAGTAGTTTTTACCCTTTAGGGTATAGTACTTCCCTAATCAATCACCAAAACTAACATGGAGGAGTACCTTAGGTTTTGAGGTTCTAAGCACACACATTCCATCAGGAAAATAGTAAGAAATCTTAGAACCCCTAAAATTAAAATGAGAAGGAATTAATAGGGAATAGCTCGAGCCTAAAAATGTTTTTCAATCTATTCAGAATAGTCAAAACATGCAGAGCATAATCCAAAAGAAAGGAAGAGACATGATTTAGGAGAATAGAAAAGACATGCAAAGAATGCATAACCTCGAGCTCTCAACACTAAACAAAGAAATCAAGAAAAAATAAAATGTAATATAAATATAGATACTAAAAAGGAAACTTCAACAACAACAAACATTGGACATCACTAGATTGACAATGACAAGAGTGTTAGAAATAATAGTCCACCAAGATAACTGAGAGGAGGGGGGGGCATGGTGAATCAGCTATCCAACAATTAAAACATTTATCTTTTTAAACAAACTTAACCATTCAACCAAAGCAAATAAAAACCATAATAAGATGCACATAGATAATTAAACTAGATATGTTAACTAGGGAAACCATTGATCAAAAGGAATACCCTGATGGTAATGATGCCCACAAGATGATGTACTAATATAAATATTCCTTGTTAAAGGATGGACCCTATTAGGAGTCTATTACAATATTTAATACATATGAGTCCCTATTAGGAGACTTTAAATCCCTATTAAGAGATTTCAATCCTATTAGGAGTTGTGGCAACTTTATTAGGAGTTGTAGTACAATGTATGCAAGAAGAGCCCATTGCCCAAACATGCAATTTCAATTACAAGAAGAGCTCATTGCTCAAACATGCAATTTACTATTATGTTCTTCTTTCCTTTGTTCTGTCAACAAAACCAATCACTTTTAGACCATGTAGACTAGGTCTCAAACCTTAGATCCAAACATCAAACTTTAGATCACTTAGAAAAACCTTGGCAATGAAGTTTCCTTCACTTCTGCTTTGCTCTACTCAACTTCACATTTCACTTTCTCTGTTGTTTACAATTACTTCTTGCTAATCCTTATCCATCTCTCATTCACACTTCATGATAAAGGAAAATTCCCTTCCATTATATTGAGTCCATAATAAAATTCCTTGAGTCGGCTATTAGACCTTCTCAATTAATCATTATAGGAGCACATTAAGAACATGTTACACATAGTGATAACATTAATATTCCACCTTGAAACTTGAATATATTTTCATACACATAATATTATGTTGAGAAAAATTAGCCACATCATCACCGACATGTCTTCTTCACATCCTCAACCTCAGTTCTTAGAATAGAAATTTTGCTAGGAGATATTACAAGTTTACCAGAACATGCCTCTGTAAACTCTATCTCAGAACATACATCACCAAAAATTACATAACTTCTTCCAGACTTATCATTTCTTCTTCCAATGTTAACTACATATACTAGATAGTTAGAAGTATCTCCCATAACCTCAAATAGTGAGAATACTCAACTAGCTATCCGTACCAACTTGATCTTTCCTCTTTTCTTCTATTAGATACCACAAAAAATGACTATGTTGACATCAATGAAATACTCAGTCATGAATGTAACATATCATCATAGTATGATATCTACAATACTCCCCCATAGGAATATCATTAGCATTCATGCTTCTAACTCCCCCTTTGGCATTGATGGCAGCATAGATTAAAAACATCTAGTTCCAAGAATACCAACAAGACTGTTCATCTTTCTTTTCAAATCCTCTTCATCAATCATTCTCCCCATTGATATACTTCAATATGCTTTTTGTCAAACTATCATTCCATGCTGTACTTCTTCCAAACATGTTGTACTTGTTCTTTCTTGTCTTCTTCTCATGATGTTCTCATGATGTTTTTCCTCATGATCTTCTCATGATGTTTTTCACCCCAAACTTCTCCCCCATTGACATCAATGTCAAAGGTTTCAACAACCATCAACATTCAACAAGAATTGATTGTTAGTGGATCAAGTGTCCAAAAATAATATTCAAAAAAACATTCAACAAGAGTCCTAGATGACTCTGTCCATCATAGATACTCCCCCATATAGGAAGCATTAACATTCAATCCAGAGAACAATGGTGCTTTGTTATACTAGACTCATGGAAGGGGCATAACCCCTAGCATACCTTGCAAATACTCAAAAGTTTCTTTAGGAAGAGGCTTAGTGAATATATACACAATTTTCTCTTTAGTGCTCACATACTCCAATCTAATTTCCTTTTATGAAACTTTCTCTCTCAACATGTGATACTTAATAGAAATGTGCTTAGTCTTTGAATGCAACACTAGATTTTTAGACATATTTACTGTTCTTGTGTTGTCACAATGTATGACAACAGGTTCACTAATTTCTATTCGTATATCCTTTAGCATCTGCTTCATCCAAACAAATTGATTGCAATTGTTTACTATTGCAACATATTCTACTTTTTCTATACTTTGTGATGTACAATCCTACTTCTTTCTTAGCCAAGAAACCAATCTTCCTCCAAGAAAGAAGGCTCCACCATTGGTGCTCTTTCTTTCATCCATACTTCTTGCCCGATCAACATTAGTATAGGCACATAAAGTGAAATCATTAGATCTGTCATACCATAATTTAAACTCTGATGTTCCTTTTAGATATCTAAATATCTTTTTGACTGCTACATAATGTGCTTCTTTAGGATTAGCTTGAAATCTTGCAACAATTCCAACTGCATTTTCTATATCCGGCCTTGTGTGAATCAGATATTGCAATCCTCCAATCATAGATTTGTACTTCTTCTACTCAACAATAGGTGTCTCATCCTTTGTAGATAACTTGTGTCTAGTTACCATAGGTGTTTCAACGAGTTTACATGTTTCCAAGCCAATTTTTTTTAGTAAATCCTTCAAATACTTAGTCTGAGAAATAAAGATTCCTTCTTTATTCTATACAATTTGTAATCCTAGAAAATATTTCATTTCTCCTATCATACTCATCTCAAATTCCTTTTTCATGTCTTCTGCAAACTTGTCACTTTCATCATCATTTCGTTCAAATATGGTATCATCAACAAATATTACCAAAATCATCAAACCATCATCAATTTCTTTCCAATAGAGATTACTATCTGCGATACCTTTGCTATATCCAAGCTTTGTCAAATGCTTGTCCAATCTTGCATACTAGGTTCTGGGTGCTTTCTTCAAGCCATACAATGCTTTCTTTAGTTTGCATAATATGTCCTTATCATCTATTAAAGAATGACCTTTAGGCTTCTCAATGTCCACTTCTTCTTCAAGTTCTACATTCAAAAATGTTGACTTGATATCCATCTGATACACTTTGAATTTCTTTTATGCTGCATAGGCTAAGAATAATCTTACTACTTCTATTCTAGCCATAGAAGCATAGATCTCATCATAGTCTATTCCTTCTTGTTGTGAGCAACCTTTATATACCAATATTTCCTTGTTCCTTACAACTTCGCCTTGTTCATTCATCTTGTTTTTGAATACCCATTTTGTTCCTATCACATTCTTGTCTGCTGGTCTATGGACCAATTCTGATGTCTCATTCTTTACTATATGCTCCAATTCCTCTTTCATAGCTTGCTTCCAATAGTCATCTTTATATACTTCATCTACATTCTTAGGTTCAACTTGAGATATCAAACATAGTTCTTCATTGACTCTTCTTCTTGACATCACACCTTTATCTCTGCTTTCAATGATCTGTTCAAGTGGATAATTCTTTGTCATATTCTTTCCCAAAGTAGGAGTTGTTATCTCAACTCATATCTTTGTTGAAGGGTTTTTAAAGCTTTTTTCCTACCTTGGCTCTCCTTCATTCTTCTAATCATTGTTAGTCTCAAGGAATACTTGATCATTCCTTGGTTTAGTAACAACATCGTCATCTAAATTTTAATCAACTATTCTCTCTTGTATCCTAAATTTCTCATCAATTCTCACATTTGCACTTTCCATAATAGTCTCCAAAACTATTTCTTCTAATACTTTCTCTTCATTAACCAATCTAGACTCATTAATATAGTCTTTCAAGGATCTTTCCATACTATCTCTAAATTCTTCAACTTTATTAGAAAGTAGATTCTTTCTAGCTTTTCTCAATCTCTTAAGACATCCACTCAAAAAGTAGATCTATACCTTTGTTTATCTTTATGTCTTATTTTGATCTAAATCTCTCTTTATTTGTGCCTCTATCCAGAAACTCAGTGCTCAATTCTGTACACAATTATGATCTCTCACCAAGAAGTTCCATCTTTTGGGTGTCGAAATTTCCTCTAGTAGACTCAAGACTAACTTTTCTAAAATAACTTGCCACTGATCTCCCAAAGTTGTTAAGCTTTATCTTCAAGGACCTGATGCTTTGATACCAATTGTTAGAAACAATAGTCCACCAAGTTAATTGAGGGGGGGTTGTGAATTAGTTATCCATCAATTATAACATGTATCTTCTTTAAACAAACTTAACCATTCAGCCAAAGTAAACAAAAACCATAATAAGATACACATAGACAATTACACCAAATATGTTAACTTGGGAAACTGTTGATCAAAGGGAAAACCCTAGTGTGAATGTTTCCCACAAGATGATGTACTAATATAAATATTCCTTGTTAGGGGATGGACCTTGTTAGGAGTCTATTACAAAATTCAATACATATGAGTCTCTATTAGGAGACTTTGAATCAGTGTTAGGAGATTCCAACACTGTTAGGAGTTGTGGCAACCTGGTTAAGAGTTGTGATACAATTTATGCAAGAAGAGCCCACTGTTCAAACATGCAATTTCAACTACAAGAAGAACTCACTGCTCAAACATGTAATTTACTATTATGTTCTTCTTTCCTTTGTTCTATCAACTGAACCAATCACTGTTAGACCTTGTAGACTAGGTCAAAAACCTCACATCCAAATTTCAAACCTCAGATCACTCAACAAAACCTGGCAATGAGGTTTCCTTCACTTCTGCTTTGCTCTGCTCAACTTTGCATTCCACTTTCTCTATTGCTTACATTTACTTCTTGTCAATCCTTATCTATCTCTCACTCACACTTCATGATAAAGGAAAATGTCCTTCCTTTATATCGATTCCATAAAGTAATCTCTAAGTCAGCTATTAGACCTTCTTAATTAATCATTATAGGACCACATTAAGAACATGTTACACTTAGCAATAACATTAATCTTCTGCCTTGCAACTTGAATATATTTCTGTACACATAATATTATGATGAGTGAACTTAGCTACATCATTTCCAACATTTCTTCTTCACATCCTCAACCTTGATTCATAGAATAACAATTCAGCTAAGAGATATTACAGGTTTACCAAAACATGCCTCTATAAACTCTATCTCGAACAAATATAACCAAAACTTACATAACTTCTTCTAGACTTGTCATTTCTTCTTTTGATGTTAACTGCATATACTAGATACTCAAAAGTATCTCCCATAACCTTAGATAGTGATAATATTCAACTAACCATCTGTACCAACTTGATCTTTCCTCTGTTCTTCTGTCAAATACCACAAAAATTGCTATGTTGACATCAATGCCATACTCGGTCATGAATATAACATATCACCATAGTATCATATCTACAATACTCCCCCATAGGAATATCATCAGCATTCATGCTTCCAACAAAGAGTCCAAAACCCCAAGAAGGAATAGTAACTATTGGCCAAGAAACAATCTATGAATCCAATGAAGCAATGCCTCATGCATGAATCAACAACACAAAAAATACCATAGAAAGATAAAGACAACTTAAAAGATAGCCTCAAAAGCTTTCACAACAATAAATTCTAGTAGACACTAGAGAATGGAAGCAACCCATTTGCACTGGCAAAAGATCAAGAAACATATTTTCCTAAGCTACTCATATCACTAGAAACATAAACCTTTATTTCCAAATTACAAGGCAACAAAGATAAGGACAGCATAAATTGGGAAGAGTTTGGATAGGGGACTACACTATTAATGGTTCGGATAATAAAAAATGGCCCATTCAAATACATAGAGAAGAAGAGGAAAACTTAAGTGGGCAGATAATAAATGAACTTTTAGAAGAACTAGAAGACCCTTTCCTCATCAACCCAAGCACAAAAAGATAGGAAAAAGCATAAGAATGATTTAAATTCCTAGAAAATTTGGGAATTGAAGGAAAAAAATATGGTTTGAGTAATCCCAAATGTGGGAAAAAGAAGCAGGAAATCAATGGTAGAACTAAGGGAACATACAACCAAATGAAAATTGAGGACATACTAAATGCAGGGAAGGTGAAGAAACTTCCCACTCAATAATGAAAATAAAAACATGGAATGTTAGAGGCATCAATGCCCCTAACAAGAAGTAAATTTTTAAGCACAACCTTAACCTATTCAACTCTTAATTAATACTAATCCAACAAAAAAAATTAAGTAAACAGGAAGGTAGAAAACTGAGTAAATCCTTAAGAATCTGGAAAACCAATATGGTAGAATCAACATAAGCATCTAGAGGAATTGGAATAGTATGGGACCCAAGGAAATTAGAATACCAAAGAATTTTAGCAATCAAGAGATGGATGGGAGGTAGAGTTCTAAACTTAAAAAATAGCATTTAGATAATAATCATTAATGTTTGTGGCCCCACCTCAATTGGAGAAAAGGAATTAGTATGGAAAGAAACTAGTAATTTCATGAGGAATTTCCAGGATAGTAAGATATGTATTGGAGGGGACTTTAATGCAATCTTAAATTTGGAAGAAAAATTTGAAGGTATGCAGTCAATTACCCAATCCATGAAAGACTTCAAAGAATGATTTGATAAATGAGAACCTAATCAATATCCCAACAAAAAATGGGATTTACACATGGAACAATAGAAGGCAATATTTTGCCTACATTGATAACTGATTGGAAATATTTATGCTTAAGGGAGACTTAAGCAACTTGAATGTAACACTCCAATCTTTGATCCTCCCACAAATAAGATTAGACCATTTTACAGTACAACTGGAAACAGAGTAAACCACCAAGAAATCCCTTCAAGTGTGAGAAGATGTGGTTCCTAGATGAGACTTTCATGGAAAACATTAAATTATGGTGGGAAGAATGTGTTTTTGAAGGATCCAAATGTTTTGCTTTGTATCTAAACTTAAAGACTTAACAAAAAAAAATCCTCAAATGGAACAAAACACACTATTAAAAAAAATTCAAGACAAATTGGATAATGAATAAGAGTTAGAAAAACTAAGCAAGGAAATAATAAGATCTGGCTTAAATAATGAAAGATACCAAAAGGGAAAGGAGCTATTGACAAAACAATAACTTACTCTATCAAAAGAATAGTTATACTAGAAACAAGAATCAAGAGAAAAGTGGTTAAGAGAAAGTGATAGATTTTTTTTTAAATTTCACAACAACACCCTCAATAACATAAATATTAACATAATTACTAGAGCCAAAAGTGAGCTAGGATCGACAATAGAAGACCCAACCCAAATAGAAGAAGTTTTTGTTAAATATTTCACAAACACTCTCAATAATTATGAACATTCAAAATTAACAACCCAAAACACCATGTTACAATCTTTTCCAAAATTATTAACTAATGAGAACAACAAACTTCTCAACAAATCCCTATCCTTGGAATAAGTCAAAATGACCCTTTTAAGCATGAATCCTGATAAATCCCCTAGACTAGATGAATTCCAAGCCTTCTTCTTTTAGAAATGCTTGCTCATTCTAGATTCAGATCTATGAAAAGTAATTAAAGCCACTTGAAACTTAGGTTCAATGCTAACTGGAATCAAAAACACCTTTCTCACATTAATAACTAAAAAATAAATCAACGAAGAACTAGGGGACTATAGATCAAAAGCCCTCTTCAACACGATATATAAAATCCTCTCAAAATCCCTAGCAAAGAGACTTAAAAAAATCTTACCAAAAATCACCTTAGAAGAATAGATTGGATTCATCCCTAGAAGATCACTATTGGATGGAATGACCATTATTTAAGAAATAATCCACTCAGTTCAACTTAGAAAAGATGATCGTATGTTGATGAAATTAGACATTTAGAAAGTATATGATAAAGTTGACTGGAGATTCCTATGTAAGACACTCGAAGCTTTTGTTTTTTCATACCGATGGATAAACTTTATTTTTAACTATATCTCCAAACCAAAAATATTTATCCTTATTAATGGAACCCTAGAATGCTTTTTTAACATCTCATACAAAATCAAACAAGGAGATCCCATATGCCCATTTCTTTTTATCATCACAGTGGAAACATTTGGTAGATCAATCATAAAAATACAAAAGGAAAGAAAAATAAACAGAGTTAAAGTAGTCAAGGGAATAACTAACATCACCCATCAATAATTTGAAAATGACACCATTATTCTAGGTGAGAGCTCAATGGAGGAAGCATGTAATATCAATCTATTAATCAAGACTTATATCTATGCCTTAGGCCAACTTGTACTAAATGCTAGTAAGTTAGAAGTTTTCTTCCTCAATACAATACCTAATACCGAGGGTAGAATATGCAATTATATGGGATATAAAAAAGGCTTATTCCCATGCAAATATCTTGGCATCCCTCTAAATGACTCTACTAGAAGAACAAACATATGGGAACAAACTCTTGAGAAACTAGACAACAAAATGGAAAAGATAGTTATCAAAAGGAGGAAGAACAACTAAAATAGAAGTTGTCCTATCCTCAATCCCAATACATCAAATGTCATGCCTTCTACTGCCCAAAGGAACCAAAATGAAAATAGACAAGAAAATGAGAAGCTTCTTTTGGAATGGTCTAGAAGACAAGAAGAAACAACCACTCATTAAATGGGACAATATTTGTAAACCCAAGACACTAGGAGGATTAGGAATAAAAAACCTAAACTAGAAAAATGAAGCCCTGGACAGAAAAATGGTTTGGAGAATGTACCAAGAACATGATAGCAAATGGTCCAAAATTTTATATCATAAATATCTCCTTAGGAATGATCTCACATCCCTTTTCAGGGTCAAAAATCTCCCAAAAGGATCACACTTATAGATCATTATGATGCAATATAAACCCCTCATTAGTAAGAATCTAACATAGGATATAGGGAATAGAGAAGAAGCTCACTTTTGGGAAGACTCTTGGGATGACCTTCCCCCCCAACTAGTCATCAAATCCCAATGAATATTGTTAACAATATTTCAAAAATATCCGGGAAGAAAGTAAACTATTACATGGAAAACATAAATGGATATCAGGAATGGAAGAACATAGAAAATTTGATCCTTTCCATAGAAGAGAAATAAATATACCTCAACTTCATCAAAAGTAGACCACTAAAATACAAGGATAGGCAAGATCGTTTGATATGGGGAGCATCAAAAGATGGGAAATATAAAGTCCAAAAAGGATATGAAGCAATCATAAACTCTCAATGATGGGACAAATTGGAAATCCGCCTAAACCTTTGTTTAGATAAACCTTGTCTACCTAAAGCCAACATTTTCCTATGGGAAACAACACAAAACATAATATTAGTTGGAGATAGATTTGCAAAACTAGGTTTTGAAGGACCATCCTATGCAAAAATAGTGAGGAGACAATGAATCATCTTCTTTATCAATGCCCCTTTGCCAAAGCATGCTGGCAAGATTTATGCCAAAAGCTCATCTAGAAAACATTTCTCAAAAACTGTGGAGAAATTTTATTATCTGGCCTAAAACTTCATAATCCAAAATATACGAAAATTTTTTGGAAAATATCTTCCTCCATCCTAATGTGGGAGATATGGAAAGAAATAAATAGGTGAATCTTCCTCGAAAAAACCCTGTCAAAAGTGTGCCTTTTCAACAAAATGGAAGCCATCATAATGAACACTATGAACAACAATTTAAGAAATGTTCATAAGGAAGAAGGCATAATTGGAGACTAAGATGATGGAATAAGGAGAAATGGGATGAACCTTATTAATCCTCCTCTCATATACATGAAAGCTAGCAAGCAAGGTAGAGAAGATTGCAAATTGTCAAATACCTCCCCCCCCCCCCCCCCACCAAACAAGTTGGGGTAAGCTAAACATTAATGGTGATATCAAAGGCAACCCAAGGAAAGTAGAGCTTGGATGCATTATCAACTCTAACCAAGGAACATGACTATTTAAAAAATATAAATTCCTAGGAGTAACAACTTTAATAACATCATGAAACTAGAAGTGCTGATACATGGTCTGAAATTAGGATTATACCTAGGTATCGTGAAACTAGTCATAGGAGATTCCCAAATAATCCTAAATGCAATTAGGAAAAAATGTATGCCTAGTTGGAAACTTAATTCACTACTTGAAAATTCCATCCCTCTCCTAGAAAAAATTGATGATCTTAAAATTCAACATATATACTAGGAATGTAATAAGTCCATGGATTCTCTTGCCAATAGAGGAGTAGAAGGAGACAATATACACAATCTTCAACAATGAGGTAAGACAATCTAGCACATTGGAATTATAGAGTCTAAAACTTTCTAGATTCCTAGAAATAGGGTTTATAGGAGGCAAATATAACTATAATAATATATTTCTTAACTTTATCTTATATTTAAGCTCAAAGCATTCATCATTATTAGCAATGGAAAATTACATATGTAGATTACTAAGCCCTCAAAATAGTAATGCATCCAACACATAAACCTTGAAAAATCATATCTATATTGTCCAAATCCATAGGAAAACTTAATACCTTGCAACTTCATGACTTCATTTTATTAACTGCTCCCCTTAGCCTTGATAATTATGCCTACACCTACTTCTAAAGTTGGGAAGCCATCATTAATCAAACAAGGCACTCTCTTCTTGTGGAAATCATTGATATTCCAAAACTTTCTAGACCCATCCTGAAATTGCTACCCTTTATTTAACCAGTTTCCCACCTATAAAACTTTCCATTATAGCTTGTCCTTTTCTTCTTTTTGTCTTGTTCCAAGTAAGACACTATGGAGTCTTCCATTTCCCTTTATCATGCATTTGAATTAGAACTATGGCTTTTATGGGAAATGTCAAACTTGAAAGGTGGAGCTGCATTCTTAACCCAATTGATGACATGTCTAGGGTAGTTGTGAATAGCATGCTAAGAGAACATAATTTTGAATATGATTTTACCTAATGGAAAAATAGCTTCATCATTAGATCCTTCATTGCCTATCTTTTTAGGGATCAAGTTAATTTATTGGATATAATTTGTTTGTGTTATAATTTTTTCGACCTAACATGGCTAGGAAGCATTCAGGAGGAAGTTCTAAGCATTGACCCTAATATGGAGATCCTTTTTCCTAAATTTTTTATGTCTTATCCTCTAAGTAGTCTAGCTCAAGCCAATGTGCATCTCCACCCTATTCTCTTCATTAAGGACTAGGACTTATTCAACTAGGAATGACCAAAGATGGTTGCCAACATCACTTTCCTGCTCAGGTGGAGGGGTATTATCATTGACCAAGGCACAAATTGGATCACCCATTACTTGAACATGTTTGAATCTTGCATTGATGCAGGAGTAATATTTGATAATTCATCCAAACTTGATTTCTATCTTCGTAACATGAATAAATCTAGTAAGGAAATGATGACGTGCATTCTTGCTCTAGGACCTCTACCAAAAAATATGGGGGATTTGGAAGACCTTATCATGCTCTTCAAGAAGTGTGAGGAGGAATGACTTCCTTTTCTAATCATCATTTGGCTTTGTATAGTGTTTTGGCCTATTTATGTTTGTATATGATCATTAGATTATTCTGTCAGTCTATTTGTATGTGTTTTTGGTTTGTTTCAGTTGGAGTCCTGGATCAAGAGTTTTGCCTCCCAAAGTTGGACCACCATTTTTGGATTCTTCTAATTTTACACTAACTTCTGATGAGATTTTTGGATCCTTCTATTTTGGCGGTGGATGCCAAATGGCATATTCTAAAATGTATTTGTAACCCTAAACCTAATTTGGGTTACTTAAGAACATTTCTAGTGTTGTAAATGAAATTTTTGGTGGATTTTGGGAGAAGGTACTATAAGAAATGTTTTTCTCTAGAATCTGATAACATTATAAGCCACAGTGCACATCACTGGGTCTGTTTTCATTGTACTGAATGTAATACCATATCACTTCTAATAATAATATTCCCCTTTTCTTGTTGTGTTCATTTTGGTCTTGGATTATGCTCGCATCACTTTCCCTGCAAATATCCTCATTCAGCCTGTTAGCAGTAACATCTTCTTACCACATAGGTTTTGTGGGAGGCAAATTGTATCCCCTCATGTTCTTCAAGGCATGTCTAACTACATTGAATGGGTCATAAGTTCTGGCTGGCCCAGTTGGCAACTTTGCATTGGTTTCCTCAATGGATTTTTTCCAATTTTAAAGTCTCCTACCTCAACACATCTACACAAAAAGGTTCCCTTCTTGACACCCTTTCCCAAGTATTCTTTATTTAAAGAAATCAATTGCCAAAATACTTCTACAAACCTTAGACTTTTAGGGACATATTTGGATAGGATATGGGGTGGTTGAGGACATCCAAAGATTCTTATAACAGTATATTCCTCAAACAAGAAAATACTTCCCCAATCATGTGTTAATTGCTTTCCAGCATCAAAGAACATTTTAGGTTTAACAACCTTTCTAACACTCCTAGGGATTCTTTCAATTTATAATCCTATTATTTTCAAAACTAGACAAACAAAACCATTATAAAAAGTAATGATGTTATAATATTGGTAAAACATTTTCCATACCCTTGTCCATCTTTGTACTGGAAGTCTTTCTCCCCACTCTTGTGTAGATTAGAAGAAACTCTTATCAAATGTACCATCATTCTTGAATAGGATCAGGTGCATGATTAGGGAATAATGATGGAATTTGAAACCCTTCAATTCTCCTATCTGGGTAGTAGTGATCTCCTTATGTATACTATCAATAATATATTCCAAAAAATCATACCCAACATTATGATTTGGGTCTTGGATATTTAAAGCCATGATATAATGTTCTCTTGAAGCATTCATGATTCCATATGAACCTAGGGCATTATTGATTCTAAACATAGTATTTTGAAAGTATCTTTGGAAGAATTCCAAGGACATGATCTTTTAAATATTTTTCTTCTTTGGAATGTATCTCACATTCTCCTTTACTAAAGGAATGTGTCTGGTCATATTCCTACCCCTGTAGTTACTCTTATGTTTTTTGAAATTTTCATTCAATTTCTCTATCTCAATCAGCAGTAGCATAGGTCCACCTAAGTTGAATGCCTCTATGAATGTTTCTTTATCAAAGGATAGGAAAATGCTTCTATCTCTTCTATAGAATTATTTATTATTAGGATTGTAGCATTTGATTAATGCTTTCACCAAGTCCACATCTACAAACACTTCTGGCATAATCAACTTACCCAAATTTGTTATCGGGTTACATACTAGAACCTCTGTCGCTCTATTCTTGTAGAAATACCATAGAAATTCATACCCATTTCTATTGGGAACCTCTATGTCTCTACATGATGCATTTGGGTCTTTCAAAACAAGATCATTTGCATTTTGGGTGTTGGTGGAACTAGACAAAATATCTATCCACTCTTCTATAAACGTGCTGAGAACTTTTGGTGGTGCAGTTGCTTCTTGAATTACTGCTTGTCAATTAGTTCTCCTTCTCTCTAAGCCATTTCTGTATGTAATTTTTCCAATTCTATATACTAGACGCTAAAAGGTTACTGGAAATCACTTTGCAACTCAATAATCAATCTGGAAACTTAAGCAATTATGAAAATGGTAACTGAAGTTTCCCTATCTTTCAGACTTTATTTGATTCTACAAGGGGAGTATAGTATTAATGGAAATTAAGATCACCACACTCTAAAAACCTATCAATTCTCCAAAAGTTGGAAAAATCTATGCTTTCTCACATCTTTGTACATCTAGCTCATGTTGTTTTTATCCATCTTAGATATGGTCATTAAAACTTTTTTCATGCCTTAGAATTGATATTTGTGATAATGCGTAGAAATACTCATCACTCCTTTGCCATGGCTTTTATGTTCTTCTTGATTCTAGCTACGACCATGTGACTAGCGTTATCTTTCTAACTAGTAAGTTTGGCTTGTGATGCTATGAATGCCCTTATTTTCTCCTTTGCAACTCAACTTTACTTTAACTTCATAACCATTGTGATCTGGCAATGATCCTTTTACTTAATATTCTGTACTTTCATAACCATTCATCACTTAACACCTTTTATACCTATGATGATGCATTGCTTTACATTCTTACGTTATCACCCCTTCACGACCATCAGAAAAGATGTGCACTCTAGCCATGTGATGGTGTGCCAAGCATTTTTCTTTGACATTTTCTTTATCTCACAACATTGCAACTTAATATCTTAAAATCTTAAAGAGTCGTACAAGGATACACAATATACCTTTTAACTATGATAGTTTCTTTGTTCACGGCTTCGCATCATTATTTTTTAATCTTTACTCTTGACTATAAAGATGTGCTCCATTGATTTAATTGACCATTATCTTCTTCTCGCAGCTTCACCACTTGAACTTAAACTATTACACAAACCCTTGTGAACATGTGATGGTCTTTAACCTTAACCAATCTGAACCTGTCTTTGCTTTCTCACAACATTAACTAGGTAACTTGAGTTCAGCCTTGTGATAGTGTGATGCACTGCATTCACCACTTTGATGCCTTTACCATGAGTCAATCAATAACTCAAGTGATGGTGCAATAGCATAAATCTTAAGTATCAAATATCTTTCGCAACGTTGCAACTCTGCAACCACCCTTGCCACTTAACCATGCAATCATGGGATTAGCCTTTATTTTGACTATTTTCCTTTGCTTCACACTATCTCCACTTAAAAACTTAACCTAGTATGTAACCTCACAAAGATGCGAATAAAAGATTTTGTTGCCTCACTCCACTAACCCGATGTTGTCTTAACTTAGTTGCAAGGATGTGCCTTCATATATTTTCTTTCTTATTTGCATAGTCGCCACTTAAATTAGCCTAAGTCAGAATAGACCTATGACCATGTGTCATTCCCCTTTTCACTCCTTCACACAATAGAAATAGATATTGTTGCCAACCATTGTGAAGCCATGTAGAACTTAAAATAAACCTTTTTCTATTTTGTTGCCCTGGAAATAGTTAGCGAGAAAAGTAGTCTGATGTTGCAATCATATAGGTTTTGCAACATTGCTACTTAATATCTTAAGAGGATTATAAGATAAAAGACCAAAACTCATCTTAAACCTTAGGACATGAAATAAATCAAGAAAAAATTTATATCCCTTACTTTGAACCTATGACTAATTTTGAAAGAGCTTCTACTGGTCAAAAAGATGAGAGATTTTGACCTAGGGTTTTATATGAAGATTGAAATTTTTTAGAAACACTAAGTAAATAAAACACAACTTTTTTTTGGTTTTAAAAAATGTTTAACAAGATTTTGGGCAAGTGGAAAATTAGGCCAGTACATTTGAAGCCAAGTCATCACTCAAGAAGAAAGATAAAAGGTCTAAAGGAAAAAAAATTAAAAGTGAAGAGGGAGATAGTTCTGATAGTGATCTTGAAGCTATTGAAGCATTTCTTACAAAAAGGTATCCCAAAGGCAAAGGAAAGTATAAAGTTAAAATTCCTATAATCTATTTTTCTTGTGAAGAGGTTGGTCACATTGTTGGAAGGTGTCCAAATAGAGAAGACAAAGATGAAAAGAAGCACAACAAGTTCAAAGGCAAGAAGGATTTCAAGAACTTCAAGGACTACAAAGAAAAAGGTAAGAATTCTTGTTTTATGCCTAAAGATTCAGATAGTATTGATGATGATGGGATGGTCCATATTGCTATAAAAGATGAATCTAATGATGAAGAAGATGAAATGGAAATGATCTCTCATGTTAGCAAAAATGATACATTGTTTATTGATAATGATTGCTCACATCATATGACTGGTGATAAGACAATGTTTGAACATTTAGAACACTATGATGGTGGAAGTGTAAGATTTGGAAATAATGAACCATGTTGCATAAAGGGAAAAGGTTGTAATTCACTAACACAACAACATAGATGTGATAATGCTTATTGGGTTGAAGGACTAACACATAATATACTAAGTGTGGAATAGTTGAATAACATTAAGTTCAAGGTAGAATTCATCAATGGTAAGGCCAAGTTGATAGATGGAAAAGGAAATCTATTTGGGTTAGGTAACCAAAAAAAAGGTAACTTATTCCACCTAGATGTCAGTTAAAGTTCATGTTCCATTACTCAAGTAGAAGAAAGTTTTTTATGGCATAAAAGCTTATGTCATGTGAACTTTGATAATCTGATCAATATAAGAAAAATCAAAAGAGTGAGAGGTATTCCTAGTTTGAGGAAACCTGATATGGGCATATGCAAAAATTGTCAAATTGGTAAGATGGGAAAGACAAGTTTCAAAAGAAAGAACATTCATTCTAAAGAAGTCTTAGAGCTGGTTTGTATTGATTTATGTGGACCTATTAGAATTAAAAGCTACAGTGGTGATAAGTACGCTATTCTTTTTGTTGATGATTATTCTATAATGATGATTGTAATGTATCTAAAAGATAAGTCTGAAGCTTTTCAAAAGTTTAAGTGGTATTTGGAAAGAGTAGAGAAGGAAACATGAAAGAAACTAAAGTGTTTGATATTAGATAGAGGTGGTGAATTCATTTCCAATTAATTGAATGAATTTTGCACTAAAAAAGGATCAAAAGATAAGTATTAGCCCCTGGTACACCATAGCATAATGGTATAGATCAAAGAAGGAATAGATCAATCATGGATTGTGCAAGAACCTTGATGATAGAAAATAATGTTGCAATCAAATACTAGAAGGAAGCAATTAGTACTGCAATGCATAACTTGAATATATTATAGCTGAAGAAAGACTCAAATCAAACTCCTTATGAACTATGGTATGGCTACAAACCTAATGTAAGTTACTTGAAAGTATTTGGTAGCAAATGTTATATTATGAAAGATACTGGAAAATGTAAATTTGATTTCAAAGGTGATGGAGGCATATTCCTAAGATACTCCAGTAGAAGTAAAGCATATAAATATTTGAATTTGTCTACTCATAAGATCATAGAAAGTGCAAATGTGAGAATTAATGAGTTTGCAAAAAAAATAGTGAAGAAGAGATAAATAGAGAACCTAAAGATTACAAAAAGTTTTTTTTACTTTGAACTTGTTACATTGCAAAATCTAATTGGAAGTTAGGAGAGTTCACCTCCTAAGTCCCCAAAATCTCTAGAAGCACCCAAGTTGTATCAAGTGCAACTCGAGTCATAGTTTAAAGGACCCAAGTTGCTATTAGAAGCTACTGAGTTGTAGCTAGAGAAAATCAATTTTGAAGGACCCAAGTCACAAACATTGGGACCCAAGCTTGATACAGAAGATCATGGTGAGGCTAGTGGAACAAGTTCTAGATCCAAAGTACCTATGTTGGAAAGATATGTCAGAAGGCACCATGCACCTGATCAAATCATTAGAGAAGTCAGATGTTAAAATGAAAAGAAAAAAATTGAAAGGTACATGTTTGCTTACTAAATTTGAACCTAGATTAGTTAAAGATGCTTTGGATAATGAAAGTTGGATTGAAGCAATGAATGAAGAGATACAACATATAGAAAGGAATAAGACTTGGACTCTTGTTCCTAGACCTAAGGGTAAAAATGTAATTGGCACAAAGTGGATTTTTAGAAATAAGTCGAATGAAGATGGAGAAGTTTCCAGAAACAACAAAAGATTAGTATGCAAATGCTATTCTCAAGAAGAAGGTATTGATTATGGTGAAACTTTTGCTCCTATTTCAAGATTAGAATGTGTTAAGAATTTACTTGCTTATGTTGTATATAAAGGATTTAAATTTTATCAAATGGATGTGAAATCTATATTCTTGAATGAAATTCTTGAAGATGAAGTTTACATAGAACAACTTGAAGGTTTTGTAAGTCTTAGAAAAAAGGATAAGATTTGTACATTGCACAAAGCATTATATAGTCTCAAGCAACCTCCTAGAGCTTGGTATGAAAGACTTCATCACTACTTGATAAATATTGGTTTTCAAGGGACAAATTATAACATCCTATATATCAAAGAAGAACCAAACAAGAAGATTGTCTTGACAGAAATCTTTGTGGATGACACATTATTTATTGGAAATGATGACTTGTGCAAAGATTTTTTAGAAGAAACGAGTAAAGAATTTGAGATGTCCATGTTTGGAGAAATAAAATTCTTTGTTGGATTGGAGATTCAGTAGAAGAAAGATGGTATGTACATTAGTCAATCCAAATATATCAAGGAGCTACTTAAAAAGTTTGGAATGGAAGATTCAAGACCAGTTGGAACACCTATGTCTACTGCACATAAGCTTTTTGAGAATGATGAGTCCAAGGAAGTAGATCAGATGACATACAGATCAATGATTGGTAAACTGCAATATATAGTTCATACAAGGCCTGATATTGCATTAGCAGTTGGTGCTAGAAAGATTCTCTAGAAAATCCTAAAGAGAATTATATGATGGCAATCAAGAGAATCATGAGGTATCTAAAGGGTATTGAAGACTATGGATTATAGTATAGGAAAGGAGGAACTTTAAATTTGAAAGCCTTTACAAAAGTTGATTAGGCAGGAAGAGCACCAGTGGTGGAGCACTCTTGTTAGTAAAAGACTAGTGCCTTAAACAAGCAAGAAGCATAATTGTATTTCTTAGTCTACAACAACAACATAGTAAGTTGCAACAACAACTAATTGTCCAATGTTTTTTGGTTCAAGAAACTATTGGTAGGTATGAAGGTAGAAATTAAGGATCCAATGGTTATCTTCTATGATTAAACTACTGCAATTAATATATCAAAGAATCTTGTGATGCATACCAGGATCAAGAACATTGCAATAAAATATAATTTTTTGAGAGAATTGGTGCAAGATAAAGAGGTAAGATTGGAATATGTAAATACTAAAGAAAAAATTGTAGACATATTCACTAAGCCATTACCTAAGTATGCATTTTGTATCTAAGAGGTAAGTTAGGGGTTATTCCCCTATCTGAAGCTCACTAAATGAAGTTTAGTGTTGCATCAACTAGTGCATATTGAAGATTAGTTATGTTGATGTAGCAATGAAAGAGAAAATTGCATATGAATCTATACATCAAGTACATTGATATTCAATGAATATTGTCTTTGGCATAAGACGTCAAAGAAGGAGAGTTTGTTGTCATTCTCACAAAAGTTTTATATAGAGGGAGAATTTGTAGAGATATCAAAGAAGAAGAACTTGGTTTGATATCAAAGGAGAGTTTCCTATCAGAAGAAGATGTTGAAGATAGAGTTTGCTAACAGAGGGAGAGATTGAAGGTAGAGGGAGTTCACTGATAGAGGAAGTTCTCATGGATGAGAATCAAAATGAAGCTAAGGATATTTTACTTACTTTTTTTTGCTCTAAAATTTCATTGTATTGTGACATGTTGTGTTGCCATCAATGTCAAAGAGGGAGATTGTTGAAAACAATTGGTTAATTATGTATTGTCTTTTATGTTACATGTTACACAAAATGTCATATTTTTACCAATCAATGTATGTCAAGCTCACTTAGGAAATGAAGATAGTTTCCTATATTTGTCGAGTATTCTAGTGTTTTCCAAGTTTAGAAAGAAGTAACTACTAAGCTCACTCGAGCATTGAAGAGAATTTTGTAGAAGTTGAGTGTTAACAAAGTAACTACTGAGTTCACTCGGGCATCGAAGAGAATTTTGTAGAAGTTGAGTGTTAACCTAGCTCACTTAAGTAACAAAGGAAAGTTGGATGGAACCAGTGTTAACTGAGATCACTTGGTTACAAAAGGAACTTTGTGAAGATGTAGTGTTATCCATGTTCACTTGGTTAACATAGGAAGCCTATCGAGCAAAGTTGACTAACGAAGGATTTTCTTATTTTGGCATATTGAGTTCAATGGATTTGTTTGTTAGTTCTAGCCAACTGAGGAGATGAATATTAATTATTCTAAGTTGTATTCAAGCTGACTTGACAATGTGTATGATATAAATATAAGGTAAAGTTGAGGATTGAATGTGAGAAAGTGTATGGAAGAATAAAAGATGCTAAGAGGAAGAAAATTAGAAGGATAGACATGATATCCTTGAGGAGCTAAAAAGATACATTTGATCAAGAAGGATCAAGTATTCAAGCTAGAATTGAGATCTATAATCAGAAATTTAGTTGCATCAAAAATTAGGCAATCTCATTGTTACCCTCTAACCATTGTAGTAGTGACCTGAATCTCTCAAATAGAGTTGGCTCACTAGCTATTTGTAAATCCTCTAACAAGGTGGCATTTCTAGATTGAAGTGTCTAAAGACCTCTAACAAGGTCACTCCTAACAGGGTGATTAAATCTTCTAACAGTGTCATACCTAATAGTGTGTTTTGTAACCTTTAATAGGGTTGGCTCCTAAAAGGGCTCATTTTGGAAGAGTGAAAAATGGAAACTAGTTATAATTGGTGGTTTTTTCCAAATTGGGTTTCCATGTTAAATCTTGTTGTCACTTGTGTTCATGGTATTTCTTTCATGCGTATGAAACTTAGTTAATAAAGGTTAATCACATAAAATATCTTAATATTTGCATGTTAAGCATTTTTTGAGTTATAGTTGTTATTTCAATGGTTATCGAGTTATTGGATATTATTAGTATTAACCGAGTGTCTGTGTGTTTGCTGAGCAACAATATTTTCAATACTATTTATGCTTTGTGTTGACATCTAAGGGGTTTGAGATTTATTATAGTGATAATTGATTCACCCCTCCACTCTCATTTACTCCTATATTTCCAACACCTCTAAAAAGGAATAGTTATATTAGTACATCATCTTGTGGGTACCATCACCATCGAGGTTTTTCTTCTGATTAAGGGTTTCCCTAATTAACATATATGGTGTTATTGTGTGTGAGTATCTTGTTGTTGTTTCTGATTATATTACTCATATGGTTAGTTTTTTTAAGTTGATAATTGTGATATTAGTTGGATAACTGATTCAAACCCCCCATAGTTATCTTGGTGGACTATATATTTTAACACTTACCTTCATAACACTTCATGGAGTAGGCCATTCAAGGATGGTCTTCACTTTCTCAGGGTCCACCGACTCCTTCTTCACAAAATTACACTTCTTCAATTTTATTGTCAACTTTTCTTCTCTCAACTTTTTAAACACTTTACAAAAATACATGATATGCTCCTCCAATGTCTTACTAAAGATTAAAATATCATCTAGGTAAACAATGATAGATTTACCTATACATTCCTTCAATACCTCATTTATGACCCACATGAAAGTGCTCAGTATATTAGTCAGCCCAAAAGGCATGACTAACCACTAAGACAATCCTTCCCTTGTCTTGATGGGATTTGTCCATTTATCTCCTTCTCCTATGTGAATCTGATGGTACCCACTCTTCATATCTATCCTTTTGAAATACACAGTCCCACTCAAATAATGCATTATAACATCCATTCTTGGCCATGCAAATGTGTACTTTATTATTGTAAGAATTTTCCTAAGGGAAAAATTCACACAAGAACTAAGAACTCAAACACAAGCACAACTGTAGACCAAGAAAGAGTATGATCAGAATAACAATGTATTCAATACTTGATGCTAGAGTACACTAGGAGTGCCTAAATATAAAAGCCTCAGGAGAGCTTCTAGAATGCATAAAAGTTAGCATCATTATGTTTCATACAACCAAGCACATGTCCACCAGATATGGATTATCCTCCATTAAGCACGGAACTAAGTGCGGTGATGAGAGGATAAGTCTACAAGGGTGGGACACACAAATCAGTGTTGTAGACACCATGTGCTCAAATAAAGTTGCGTACTCCTGTGTTGTCAACATGACAACTTACAAGGTTGCAAAAACTCCTAAGTGTCTCATAAATAAAATAATAAAATAATGCAATATAATTAAATAATGCATTAACCTAAGTAAACTTAACTAAGTGTAAATAGTAAAGTACTAATTTACACCAACACCCCCCCTTAAGTGCAAGTTAGGGGAATGCGCTTAAGCTTACGAGCTAGGATGAAGATGCATGATGGGTCCCGGCTACTAGGCCATGTAAGGTACCCATGTACATAATGAAATGCAAATCTCCCATAAAGCGGGGAAAGAGGGAAAACCTCATGGGAAAAACTCTCCCCCAAAAAGAGAGATAAAGGAGGATGCATCGATGGATGGAGTAATCAAGACCCCCCGCCATTACGACATACATCCATTATATACAAAAGAAAATGAACGAAGGAAGAGAGATAGAATAGGCTTCCCCCCCCAAAAGAAGAATACCAACAAGTGAAAGTTGCTCCAAGAAAGAAGTTGGTCCATGAATGCAGAATGGAGTTCCTCTGCTTAGGAAGAAATGATGCCAAAGGTACACTCCTGAAGATGTGCGCTGGCCTGGAAACCTGATCAAGTATCCCTATACTGATGTTGAAGTTCACCCCATCCAACTGTGCTAAAAAGAATGAATGCAAATCTGGCAAGGATGTCTGCTGAACCTGTTCCACTGAACCATCTATCTCCTCTATTGACAAAGAGACCTCCACTAATTGCTATTCATAAGGATCCAAAATCACGCCAACCTGTGCAGATTGATCATGTGGAGAATGGACATGAGGGTTAGAGTGAGCCCTCACAACAATTGTAGAAGAATCATCATCAATGAGAAGATGTGTGTCCTCAAGTTTGTCTCCCAAGTCAAATGATGCTGGAGCTGGAAGACAAGATGTACCATGCTGAGATGGACCTTTCACTATGGCAATATAATTATGTGGACTGGACTGATGTGACTTCACACTGCAACTGTCAACATAACCCCACATATCTAAACCTGTTGAAGCACTATCACTGGTGTCACTATCAGTTTCCACTGTGTATGAAGTGCGGAGAGCAGTAGAGGACAAGCTTGGTGAACTTTCCTCAAAGTGAACATCCTTCTCCAAAAAAATTTCATAAGTCTTTGGATCCATAAGTCTGTAAGCCTTTGCATTGTCTTCATAACCAATAAAGGTACAAGGCCTAGGTGTCAGTGCCTTGCAACTCCTGGAAGAAAGGTTTTCCCATGCTGGACAACCGAAGACTCTAAGGTGACTCACAATGAGTTTTTTGTCGCACCATGCCTCAAAAGGAGTCTTGCCATCTAAGGCTAGATGAGGAGACCTATTAAGTATGTGAGTAGCACTGCTAATGGCTTCAACTTCTAGTGTAGGATTGAGAGACTTGGCCTGTATCATGCAACTTGCCATGGTCTTGAGAGTCCTAATCCTCATAGCTGCAACATCTGTCTTGTGCAGATTGAATGCTGGTGAGTTCTGAAGATCAATTCCCTCAATTTTACAAAAGTTCTTAAGTCTCCTGTCAACATATCTGTTCTTGTTGTCCACTCTAAGTACCTTGATGGCTTTCCTTGACTTGTGTTTAGCATGAGCCTTGAATTCTTGAAGCTTGTGAACTACTTCATTCTTGTGATGAAGGAAGAAGACCCAAGTGAATCTGGAAAAGTCATCAACAAATGCAAGTATGTAGCGGCCTTGGCTGACTGAAGTCACTGCAAACGGTCTTGCTAATACCATGTGAACAAGCTGAAGAGCAACTAGTGCTCAAGAAGACTTCCCTTTATCATGCTTCTCCTTGAGATGCATATCCACTGAACAAGATGAACACTCTCCCTTAGAAAAGTTGATATTGGGTAGACCTTTGACCATGCGTTTTTAGCAAAGTTGCTGAAGAGAGAGGAAGTTAAGGTGACCAAACCACTCATGCCATAAGTTGTGGTTTGAAGTAGATTGAGTTAACAAGGCTTGAGAAGAACTCTTATGCACAAAATGGGAGAAGGAATAAAGCCTCCTATCATCATTGAATTTCCCAACTACTACCAATGAATCATCTTTTAGACTGCGCACCATCACTGAATCAGGAAGGAACTCAACCTTATGACCATCTCCAAGGTGAGTGATTTGGTAAACTGAAAGGAGATTAGAGCTTAGATTTGGAACATAGCGAACATCTTTAAATTCCCCATCTTCTATTTCTACATGTCCTTTCCCTTCAACTTCCATTTTAGCATCATCTCCCATGAAGATGTGTGGTACCTTTGACTGCTTCAATGAAGAAAAGTCTTCCCTTGAAGAACCCATATGGTAAGAGGCACCTGATTCAAATATCCATTCCGAAGAAGAATTTGAATTTTCCATAAGTGCTTGACCTTTACCCTTCGAAGAGGTTGGAGTAGAATCCTTGGAAGTACCCAGCACTTGAATCTTGTTCTTCTTGAGTAGATTTTCTAACTCATCGATTCTTTTTGTTTTTGCAATGATGCTCATCATGATTTGGCTTTTTGCAGTATGCACAAAAGAGTTTGTCCTTCTTTTCATTACTTCCTTTCTTATTTGAAGAAGAACCGCCTTGTTGAGAGAAGTCATGTTGTGTCTCAGATTGTGTTTTCTACTTCCACTGCTACTTCTTGTTGTTTCTTTTTCCCCCTTGACTAGATGTATGATCATCACAAGCTACTAAGGCTTTGGTCTTAGATGACTTGAGAAGGCCAAAATCCACCAAGTGAGATTGTTCAACAATCAACATGTCTGCAAATCCATCAAAGGAAGGCTTTTGGTAAGTAGATCCCATGGTCAACTTGTGAGTATTAAAGCTCGAAACAAAGTTAGTGTACTCATTAGGTAGCTTTTTCAGGATGTGATGTATCAACCTTTCATCCTTAATGGGATTTCCACAATCTTTTAGAAGTGCCCTATACTCATTGACTTTGATGATATAATCTTGAATTGTGTAATAATTTTTAGGATCCAAGAGAAGTAGATCATCTTCAATCTGAAATCCCTTTTCTTCATCCACTTTACCATACAACTGTTCAACTTTATCCCAAGCTTCCTTAGATTCTGAACAATTTTTAATGTGGAAGAGAAGATTGCTATGTACACAACTTCTGATTACACCTAAAGCTTGTCAGTCATGAATTGTCCAATCAATGAGTTCTTTAGCATCAGTAGGTTTTGTAATTGTACCATCTACATATAAACTATATCATTTTTCCATTAATCTACTCCATGCAATATCTTTCCATGTAGAATAGTTGCGTGAAGTTAGAGGAGGACATTTAAAACCCATGATGTAGAATTGAAATAGCACAATAGAGAGACACAAAAAACACAGTACACTCCCCCCCTTTTCACTCAATCAAAAGACCCAACCAAAAAAGATGCTTTGGCACTTTATAAGTAGTGCGTTTACAATGGGCCACTTGTCAAAATGTACAAAGTGGACTTTCTAATTTTGCTTTTACAACTACCTTATAAGGCTTAAATCTATCACTTAAGCACTGTAGCTTAGTTTTACAACAATTCTAAAAAAAAATAAAGCTTTACAATGCCAAAGAAGGTCTAATTTTGCAAGTGAGAAATTTGTCCACACAACCCTAGAATCTAACTTCAGATCTGGAAAGTAGACAAAAAAATACGTACTTTCAAAAAAAATAGAACCTAAAAAGGTGACCAGATGTGCCTGTACGGAGCTTCTGAAGTTGCAAAATGTACGATTATGCAGGTACAATTGGAAAAAATGCAAATTATGCAAAATCTGTGCACCAAAATCAAAAAACAACACCACCACTAGAAAATTTAGAAAATTTTACCTGATTTCAAAAAAATTTGAACCTGAATCGGAGTTCGAATGTCCAAGTTATGAGTTCACAAAGTCAGGCTGCCAAACTAAAAAGCAATCTGAAGAGGGGTCTAGAGGAGAAATCAAAAGGTAAAATTTGATAGTCAAATGATCGTCAAAGTAGTTGTAAAATGCTTGGTTTTGACGATCAAATGACCATCAATTTTAACACTAGGAAATGATGATGTTAGCAAAAAAGCACCTCCCGGCTGACGTGGCAAGTTGACTGTTTCATCCGTACTATGCGGACTATGCTAATGTGGCAGAAAAATCCGGTTCCATGGGTGACATGGTAGTATAGGTTGACTGTCGGATGATTTGGCTGACGTCTTGGTGAGTGAATGAAATTGCGACATGTGTCTGCAGATCTGGCGAAAGATTCTTGTATATTCTTTGTTTAGCCGGATTTTAAACAGCTGTGGCAGAGTCTTTCTGCGGATTGCCGGAGACTGATTTTTGTATCGCCAGATTTTTGAAACAAAATCCCACATGCAGAGGGATTGGCGAGTTTGCAGTCTTTAAAAGCATAAGCCTACAGAGCTTATAACGAAGCGGCTGTTGGGTTTGTTGAAGCTGCGTGCCGGAAGGTAGCCTAGCTAGTGGGTTAAGACCGTGCCACCGGTGCAATTTTGTCGGGATTTGTAGAGCCCCGCCGGGGAATGTTTGTAGCCGGCCATGGTGAATTATGTAGATGCCAAAAAATTAAATTCGGCTGCCGTTGGGAAAAATATGGCTGCAAATTAAATAAAACCTGCAAATTAATAAATAATCCACCACAAAATGCAGATTTGAGAGTTGATCGCCCGGGTCTGTAAATTTTTTTTCGAATAATTTTGAAAAATGAATTACAAATAATTTCTCTGAGCTGGCAAAAAATGTTGAAAATACCCCAAAAAATGCAGAGAAATAATTCAGATTTGACAAAATTAGTAATCAAATCATAAAACGATCATACCAAATTGCAAATCGGTGCCTTTGGGTGCCGATTTGCAAATTTTTTTTGCCTCTCAATCAACTTTCACCCAATATAGGAAAATTTATAGTCAATCTTCACCGATTCAGTGCTCCGGATGCAATGGATAGGTCAGATCTGGCTCTAGACGCTCCCAATTTCTGTGGATACTTTGGAATCAAGGTGCTGAAGCATAAACAGTCTCAAATGGCTATGTGATGAGAATCCTCCTCAGCTCTGATACCATATAAGAATTTTCCTAAGGTAAAAATTCACCCAAGAACTAAGAACTCAAATACAAGCACAACTGTAGACCAAGAAAGAGTATGATCAGAATAGCAATGTATTCAATACTTGATGCTAGAGTACACTAGGAGTGTCTGAATATAAAGGCCTCAGGAGAGCTTCTAGAATGCATAGAAGTTAGCATCATGATGTTTCATACAACCAAGCACATGTCCACCAGATATGGATTATCCTCCATTAAGCACGGAACTAAGTGTGGTGATGAGAGGATAAGTCTACAAGGGTTGGACACACAAATCAATGTTGTAGACACCATGTGCTCAAATAAAGTTGCGTACTCCTGTGTTGTCAACATGACAACTTACAAGGTTGCACAAACTCCTAAGTGTCTCATAAATAAAATAATAAAATAATGCAATATAATTAAATAATGCATTAACCTAAGTAAACTTAAGTAAGTGTAAATAGTAAACTACTAATTTACACCAACAATTATGATCTTGTTGATAGCTTGAGAATTTATGCACATCCTCCATTCTCCAATCTTCTTTGGTGCTAATATTGCGAGTATATTACATGGGCTTAAAATCTCTTGATTCAACCCTTTTTGCAACAACTCATGCACTTGTGTGTTCAACTCTCTACTTTCTACTAGTGTCATTCTATGTACTACCTTGTTTGGAAAACTAGCTCCTAGAATCAAATCCATTTGGTGACTAATATTTCATACTAGTGAAAATCTCTTAGGTACATTATCAGATACAATATCTAGAAACTCTTCCAACAAATTTGCAACTTTTGTAAGTACCTCTTCTAATTCTTCTTTACCATCTTTTAGAATTATAGAAAAATACATATGATCACACATCATACCCTCTAGGAACTTCTTTTCTGTTGGATACAATTGTTCAAATTGTGTGTTGTCTTTGATGTCACACAAATGTCATATCAGTCATCAGATAATGTCTATCGAGCTCAGAAGGTCAACAAGGAAAATGACAGTGTCTACCGAGCTCAGAAGGTCAGCAAGGCAAAGGACAGTGTCTATCGAGCTCAAAAGGTCAACAAGGCAAAGGATAGTGTTTACCGAGCTCAAAAGGTCAGCAAGGAAAAAGATAGTGTTTACTGAGCTTAGATGGTCAACGAGGCAAAAGGATAGAATCTACCAAACTCACTCGGTCATCAAGGGAAATGTGGCAGAAACAATTCTTACCGAGCTCACTCAGTCATCAAAGGGAATGTGGCAAAAGCAATTCTTACCGAGCTCTCATGAAGGAATTTAGTTCTTACAAAGTATACTTGGTAGCCAAAGGATTTTATAGATATTGCAATGTTAATCGAGTCAAGAAGGTTAACTTAGGAAATTTTTGGACGTAGTATTTACCGAGCAGGGTTGGCCAGTAAAGGATTTCATTATTTTATGAAATAACATTTATTTGTTTAGAGTAATATCTGTAGCCGACTGATGTATGGTTTATTGGTAAATGTAACATGTAAATGGGCTGACTTGACAGTCTGAATGGTATAAGTAAGAGGTCAAGTTGCCAATTCTAAGTGAGTAGTGTGGAAGTATGTAGAATTAATGTGATATGAAGACTGATTATTGTGGAAGTGAATTTGAAGGATAACCAGAGATCATTGAGGAGCAACAGAGTCATATTTGATCAAGGAGGATCTAATGATGCTGAATAGAGACCTATAGCCAAAAAATTTAGTTGCATCTTGTTCAGGTCAATTCATTTTCATTTTCTAACCATTGTAGCAGTGATTTCAAATCTCTTAACAGAGTTGGTTTAACAACCATTTTGTAAATCCTCTAACAAGGTGACAGTTCAATTGAATTGTTCTAAAGACCTCTAGCAAGGCCACTCCTAACAGGGTGATTAAATCCTCTAATAGAGTCACACCTAATAGTGTGTATTGTAACCTTTAACAGGGTTGGCTCCTAACAGGGCTCACTTCAGAAGAGTGAAAAATTGGTGACTAGTTTCTTGGTAGTTTTTCCCATATTGGGTTTCCACGTTAAATCTGGTGTCTCTTGTGTCCATTTTGTTTTCAGTTACATGCATGAATGCTTGAAAAATAAGTAATAGTTTAATTTACCGAGTTACAACATTTTTTTACCAAGTATCAACAGTAACTAGATCTTTAAGACATCTAAGGGATCTGTGCATTAATTTTTGTGAGTAACTGATTCACCCCTCCTCTCAGTTACTCTATCTTTAATCCCAATGCTTTTCATTAATAAAACATACTCTAGAAGAACTAGATACATTTTCATATGTATCCTTTAATAGTTTCATCTTATGTTTCACTCCTTCCTTTATCACTATATAGGTATTCTCATGACCATCATGTACAACATGCCTTTCAAACTCTCATGGTGGTGTAAAAGCACCTAACCCTCCATTCACCATTGCATCTACAATTTTAACTCTCCATGAGTTCTACTCAAAGGAATTTATTCCCAAGAGACATTTTGAATAAGGTAGTAATAGTTATTTGATAATATGAGCCTAGTTGTAAGACCTATTCACCATCTCGTACTTTATAAACCATGGGTTTTGACTATGGTCAAGAGGAATTTTCTATGCCTAACATAGGATAGGAGTGTCTCTAGTTTTTATAAAATATTCCAGCCCCCCTAGGGCACAAGGCAAAGGTCCTAGATGGGTTAGATTGTAGAATTTGTGAAAATTTCAAAAAGTTGCTTGACAACTTTTGCAAAAAGTTGTCGAGTTTTGTTAAAACACTCTCCAACAGTCACAACCTTTAAATATCAGTTAGGATGGCTAGGGAAGGACTTCAAATAGCCCTTTTAGGTGGGTGGAAGACATAGATCATAATTTTTTCTTTCAAATCAAATAAAGATCCCATTTTTCCTTGAAAAATGCTGTAATTTTTGAGTGTACAGATAGGTACAGATTGACACGTGAATAACCCATTGTTCTAGAATCCTAGATATTAGAGTTTATTAATGCAAATTATTTTAGGGTTTGAAGTTCTCTACAACTCAATATATTCTAAGTTCTTTCTTGAGTGCATGAAAACCCTCCTTTGGTGGCCAGATTTAGAAATGAAGCCCTAGCTTGCATTCCCATAGTGGAATTTCCAAACCACTTGGTAACATGTAAGTTAAGAAGTTTTATTATAACATGCCTAAAGGATGGGAGTTGGAAACCAAGGCTCCTCTTTTTGCTAGCAAGCCCTAGGCCAAACATCTCTATGTGTTTGGTGCAGGACAACATGTATTAGAGTGTTGCAAGCACTTGGGGGGTGGATGAAGCCAACCTAAGGGTGGATATTGAAGCCTTGTAGTTTCCTACATGTTTCCTAATTGATATTTTTTCCTTGTCAAACACTTATTCAACATTTCTTCCTCAAACCCTAGCAAGTAGGCTTTAACAAGGAATTTGTTGCATTTTTGGTTAGGGGATAATCTAACTAGTCTGGAGTCTATAAGTTTATTGGTATCCATATATGCAATTTGTTTTCTGGGTCCTTTGGAGGAATTTCAAACCAAGTCCTAATTACCTTTTTGGTAGGGATAATAGGGGCTCCTTGGCCTAAAAGGCAATATAGCTAGTTATGACCTTTGGGAACAAAATGGGCTAATTAAACTCACCAATTTGAGGTGGTTGATCATTAAGGAACCTTTCCACTCCCCCCTAAACTCATAGGTTCCATATCTAAGAAAAAACCTATTTTGTGTAGATTTTTTTCTTTTGAAGCCTAGTTGTGTATTTTTGGTGCCTAGGCAATGTTTTGAAGTAAAGTTGTTTCAAAGGTTTAGAGCCCTCTCTTGACTCTATTTTGGAGTACTTGAAAGTGTCCTAAGACCACACCACAACAATTTTGTTGTTTAAGGGAGAGCTTTGCATCTTATGGCCTTCCCAAAAAGATATGATATATGTCCATAGGTATGATATCTGAAAGTACCTCATCCTAGTAGCTCCCAATCTTGAACTTCACTAGGTACTTCTCGTTGACCATGATTTTGTGGTCATCCTCCTAGATAATATGATATGGACACAGGTATGTCCACCTCTTGAGTTTAAAATTTGTGACCATCTTTTCTAGATGCCAAATTGTCATTTCTTCAATCATTAATGATAACATCACAACACTTATTTGCACATTTGTATCTTGTACAAAATAAGCTACCTCTTTAATCAAGTTCATTTTCACCACTCAACAAGACTCTTTTGTTAACTAAGACTTCTCCTCTTTCAACATCTTCAAAATGTAATGATTTGGCATCTTCATCAACATGCATAGCTTTGGTCTAACATTCTTCTCTCTTATTTATCCTTCCTTGGTAGTGAGGACACTCAAATTCCCTATGTCCTTGTCCATAGTGAAAATAGGTTCCATGAAAACCTCATCTACCAAATCCTTTTCCTCTTCATCTTGGAATCTTGGATCTCTATTATTATGATCATGGAAATAATTGGAATCCTTTCCCCTTTAATTCTGACTGCTACTACTAGTCTCATCCTTCCTCTTTTGATCTTCATTTCAGCCTCCATAATACCATCCCTTGGATCTACCACCACAACCTTTGCCACTATTCTTGTTATCAAACTTCTTATTCATATTTTCTTCAACTCTTAGGGAAAATATGTACGCCTCTTCAATACTGTTCTTCCAAACTAGACTCAATTCCTCCTAAATTCTTAGCCTTGACCCATTAAGATAATGGGCAACTTTATCCTTGTCAGCTTCTCCATGACCTGTTTTGATGAGAACTCATTAGAACTCTTTGTTATGCTCTTGAAGAGATCTTCCTATATTTTCTTCAACAAATTGAGCTCATAATCCTTGGGAATGAACTGTTACTTCATTTTAGCTATCATATGATCTCATCGTGTAATCTTATCCTTTCCTCTTTTATTTCACTCCAATTTAACCTCCTACCACAAAATTTTCACATGACCCTTCATTTTGGCCTTCAAAAATTTGACCCTATCAAGATCCTCAATATCTTCATAATCAAAATAATCTTCTAATTCATTGATCCAATCAATCAATTCCTCTGGGTTAAGATTTCCCAAAAATGTAAGAACCTTGAACTTAGGTCTTTTTCCAATCTTGGAGATGGCCCTAAAAGACCTCTCTTCTTATGGGTTCAAAAAAACCTCTTCTTCTACATTTTGTTCTTCTCCTTCTTCCTTACTTTCATTGCTCATAGAAATATTTATTCCTCTAGGAATTTGTTCTTCCAATGCTTGTATTTGTCTTTGGAGGGCTAAAAAACCCTTAGTTGTAACACCTGCAAAACTTCCACCTCACTCTCTTTGTGGAGGTAATTTTTCATTCTTTTGCTGAAACCCTAGTGTAAACTATGTTATAATTGCTGATCTGTCTATACGCTCAGCCAAAACCATGATTCTAGTACAAATTTCATCATAGTCGGTGATCTATTTACACACTTGCGAACTCCTTTGATACGACTTGTGTTAGAAATTTTTTCAGTGCTCCCCTCAAGATTCATGACAAATGCTTAACTGCCTCCTATGTACTATAAGTTGAGTGGTTGTATCTAGAATTGATAGATCAGTCTTTTGGTGCAACGACAACCCAACTCTAACAACTAGTATCAGAGCTTGGTCACAGGTTTGAATCCTTAGACACTCGGATAACACTAAGGGGGAGATTGTTAGAAATTTGTTCAATGCTCCCCTTAGGATTCATGACAAGGTCTTAACCACATTTTCTATACTATAAGTTGAGTAGTTATATTGGGCATTGATAGATTAGCCTTTTGGTGCAACGAAAACCCTACTCAAACAACTTGATTAATGGTGCTCCCCTTAATACCACAAAACACAATTGAAACAAAAAACAAAAACAACTTGCAAGAACAAAGTATGGGCTTCTTATTATTATCACAAATATAGATTTAAATTTTTTGAATTACAATATGCAAACCCACATGGGCGCCTTACAATAATCTACAAGGAAGAGCTGCAAACTATCACCCAAAGTTATCCTAGACAATCTCCGAGCATTCCATATATAGGAAATTTTCTACCACTCGAGAAGTTTCTAGGCATCAAACCCTAACCCTTGAGGTCAACCAACCCAAAAATTACATATAGAGTCAGCTCAAAACAATTATGAGATTTATTTTAGAAATTTTGATTGGCCCAACTTTGGAAGACAATAACTTTTGTATCGTTGACCCAATTGTTACTTCTTGAATACTCATGATACGGTACTAAACCTCAACTGATAGGCTGATATATCCAAGATGAACATCCACCTTTGATATTAGGACATTTTGAGCTCGTATGAATGACTTACTAAGTAGCAAGCCTCCACAAACAAAAAAATTGTACTGAGATAACCCTTATTCAAGAAATAGAAAGAAAATATTTTTGGGTGATAGAACATTTCTCTTACACCTAAGATGCTCTTGCATCAACACTAAAAATTTTAGGTGCTCCTTTGCTGCTAGACACTTGCTATGGACTCCCTTAAAGTTTGTAAGTCCTAGTCTGCATCCCAAAGGATTACATATTAATGACCCCTACCCTCTATTGGGATATGATCTATTATCTTGGATTTATACGAGCCTCTCCTTGGTAATATCATACTCTTAAAGTTATATTTAACTCTTATGTCCAACCTTATTAATATTATAGCTCATGACCAAAGCAATGGGTGTTACCCAAGTTGCCTAGATACTACTATTAATGGATTCCCTCAAAATTTATAGGTCCAAGTCTATATCAAAAAGGCCTACAAAATTCAAACCCCTACTTTATTTTGGGAAAAATATCATTTTCTTAGAATTTACACAAGCCCCTCCTTGGAAACACTTTAGTCTTCCCTTCTTAGCAAAATAGTATTAGGATTGAAATGTACATATATATTTTTTCATTTTTGTATCATAGTTACTATTACAATCTTGTTATTGTAAATGATATTAATATGAAAAATAGTTATCAATATATGTGGTTAGCCAAATAATAGTATTAGAAACCTACAACAATGTACTTCCTATGCAGGATTGGACACCCTAATTGGTTTCTAAATGAATTATTCAATCTCATTTAATTATCAATTAGGGACGTAAACTTGAAATGGCATTTGCAAAGTATATGCTTTAAACCTTCTCAATTTAAGAATAGCCTATGGAATTCAAATGCTTGAGCTTCAGAAAAACTAAACTAGAGCCAATAAATGAAATTACTCTAACAAAGCATACAATACAAACATAAGCTACTCTGACTGCCTATGCTGTAGGACTAGTTCTCTAATTTTGTTATCAATGGTTGCAAGAGCAAGAGAGTTCTACCTTACTTAGAAATAAACATGGAAATGAAATCTATTCTAATGAAAAAATTCACTCACCAAGTGGGCCCCCTTGGATAAGTGAATAGAAAATACAATCAAGATAAGAGATATAAACTTGAATTGTACATTCTATTCATTCATGGTGAAAGATTACATTTGATTCAAAAATAGTATCACACTTTGTTACTATAAAAATCAACTCATTCTATTCTTTCTTAACTGCCCTTAAAGTTACAACAGTCATTATTTTAAAGGAAACTACAACTACTTCCTAAATCTAAGATCACTTCATTAATGAGGATCAATTATAGACTCATAAAGTTTAAAATAGAAATAACATTAACCACAAATAAATCTTCTACGAATATAACAAGTTACGAAAGCTACATCCATGTACTACAACAACATAAAGAAATAAATGATTTACCCCTCTTGCAAAGGTCTATCAATCCATGGTTGGCTTTGAATACTCCAGTTTTGAAATGTTGACTCCTGAATACTCATGAAAAATACCTACAAGATAATCAAAGCACACACAACCTCCATATACATATATATTTTTTCATCATCAATATTAGAGAAAAGATGTAAAGTTCCAATTACCACTCTTGCAAATCCTATGGCTATAGGAAGAAAACTACCCAAAATATAGCATAGATGGGGAAACATTTATCAACATGTATAAATAATTCATTATACCATTTTTGTCCATGAATTCAAGAAAATATAACATCTTTAACTATCCATATTTCTACTTCATGTCTTCACACACACACACACACACACACACACACACACACACAAACATAAGTTCATATGCTTGAAACCATAAAGTCATGACTGTTTGCAAGACAATTGTTTGAAAGTAAGACAAAAAGAACTCAGATGGCCTTTTGGAGGCCCATCATTCCCCCTAGCTGAACTATTGTTGGTCACCAACAACCATGAAATTCCTAATTCTATCATGTACTCTCCAATCACTAGTTGTCCTCTCACCAGGCTCATTCTTAACATAGTAAAAGTATCCATAATATTCCTGGAGC
This sequence comes from Cupressus sempervirens, assembly GCA_028749045.1. Lineage (NCBI taxonomy): Eukaryota > Viridiplantae > Streptophyta > Pinopsida > Cupressales > Cupressaceae > Cupressus > Cupressus sempervirens. The sequence goes on along the minus strand of CM053785.1, from coordinate 962,351,669 downwards.
CTTCTCCATTGCCCAACTTCTGTAGACATATCATGATCCTTTGCATAGCCTTATCATTACTAGTAATGGCTACAAGAGAATGGGAGGTTGAAACCTTAATAGAAGCTAGTATTAGTGTAGACTCCTTCCCAAATTGATATACCATGGAATTCTGACTGTAGCAAGAGTTAAATTTTTGGGAGAGTGGGGTTTCCTTATCTTCTAGTCATGTGGCATCTATGTCCATCTTTGTCTTGAAGTAGCAATTTTTGTTTCAATAACACGAGATGAATGCTACTCCCAATTTTAAAATCCTTTCTCTCTTACTAGGGATATTTTATTAGATCCATTAGGGTTTCCTAGCATAGATATCTAGTCCAAAAATGTCCACCAAGAATTTTTAACTTTTGGTCTTATAAGAAAAGGAGTTGTCATTTCATTGTCCCTATATGGCATAGCTTAGTTTTACTTGCTTATCTCATTCTACATCCAAGACATAACTTCCCTCAATTGCACATCTCCTACATAAAGGAGTGAGTTCCACTCTGTATCATTTGGCACTACCAAGTTATGTAGATATAAATCACATAAAAGATTCTTTAGAGGCATTCGTACGGACTAGAATGCATCATAAAATTCATGAGGATTTGAAATGGAGGGACTAGGCCTTTCCACAATTCTTGTCAATTTGAAATTAACAAGTTGTTCCTTATGAAATAATGCATACACCAGATGGCGTTCTGCATGCCATAAGCTTTGGAATCAACTTTGTGACTTGTTCAATCCTCCTCTTCAAAATTTCATTTTGGTTTGAGCTTTTCTTTAATTGATGGCCTTTCTCATCAATGACATGTTTCAATTTTTCTCTTTCTAAAATTCCATTGTGCTCTTTCCCACAACAATTGTTGATATAAGTTGATCCCTACAAATAGGGGTGTAGACAAATTAGGTGGTGGCAATGGTTCTTGGCTAAGAATATCTATCCAGTCAGATGTTGGGTGAGGAAATTTTATGGTACTTTGTGACATGAAGAGTTCTCCCTTCCATAGAACATGTGTTGTCACTACATTTTTCTCATTACTAGACTCATTTGTTGTTTTAGCCAACATCTTAGTCCATCTTGATTGAGTCTTTCTAGCACTTCTTCAACAATTTCTTGTTTGAATTCTAGGTATTCGTCAAAAGGAAGGTTTTCTAAATTCTCACAAGTGTTCTACATAATAGGATTTTCTTCAAACTCCTCAGATGCTTTAGACTCTTCAAAATCCTTATCACTATCAACAAGTACATAGTTAACACTAAGGTCAACTTCTAGTTGTGGATTCTAGTTATTAGTGTCACTGGCTATATTTTATTGAAATTTTTTCTCCGAAGAGGACTCCTTCACAAACTCAAAGGACTCTAGGTTAATTATTGGAACACAAGCTTCAACAACCCTATTACCTTCAACAAGCCTCACTCTTCTTCTTGTAGGAGGTGTAGATGAACATGGAGGATTATTTCATTTCCTCCTTCCCATGGTCATTTCTTCCATAGCTTCTTTAGAAAGTTTTTTCTAAAGTGTCCTCCCTAGGCGAGTGTAAGGTTTCATTGATATTATTATAACTATTAGGTTGTTCTTCTCAACTTTCTTCTTCTAGTTCCAAAGCTTTACCCTTGCCTCCCCTAATGGTGGACCTGGCCTTTATAGGCAATGGAGACTTGGAGGCACTAGGAGTTTATTTATTTTTGCTTGTCTTCTTGCTAGAAATGGAGGCATCATTTTGTAAATTCTTTTCCTAGACGATCTAGAACTGGAGGGAGAGGCTTCAACAACATTTTTTATCCTTGGAATAATTTGGCAAAAACTAGTGGATGTACTTTCCCTTCAACCAACACCTTGGCCTCTAGGGTTGACCAATCTAGGTTCTACCTCATTCAATTGCATAAACTTTTCTCATGTCCCAATTGATTTATTTAAAATTCCCTTTCCACAATTAATTTGATCAAACAATAATGGGAGATAGACTAATCCTTTCCTAATTGTACTAAAGAAGCTTTCTTTTTCACAATATTAAATAGGAATTAGGAAGATTTACTACTCTATTTTCATGCCAAAGATGAGCCAAAATCTTGAAATGTAGGGCATGAAAATACTTGTAATGACCTTCACAAGTGAAGTAATAGATAATGAATGATTTTGGCTGAATAAACTCCAAGGATAAATATAATCTGGAAGTGCCTTGCTTCATATCTATGTCCAGCAAAGGATCAGGGCGAAAACTGAACTATGCCCTAGCCCAACGTAAATCAAAATCTTTTAACCATTTTTCTCCTTCCTAGGGCAACCCAGTGACTTCAGCCACAACATCTTTTGTAAACTCAATTTTTAGTCATTTGACCATTGCAAAACCATCCATCAAGGTTCTTAGAAATTGAAGAGAAACTTCTTCATCAAACCCCTTTAGACTAAGGTAGTAGCCTAACCATCCCTTTCTCTTGAACATTTCACAACTGACCATGTCACTAAGAAAAACCCTGTGATCCACCAACTCATATCTCTAAAGACCTCCCATTTTTATAAACAAAAAAAATTAGAAGAATTGTGGTGTTCTTAGAATTCAATAGTGGTGAATTAACAAAATTCGTAGTACTATGTCATTAGATGTTATAAACAAAAAAAAATGGCATTCAATTACTACACGCTTCTTGGAATTAAAGATTTTTAATGCATGATATCTTTTCTTGCATCAAGTCTCATAATATTTCACTTGTGTAAAGGCCTGCCACCCTGAACATGTTGGTAATATATCATTAAAAAGTTAAACTTCAACTTCTAATGTCATTAATTTCCTTAATGATACAACTATAGAAGGATAGGTCATCAAATATGTGACGACAGTTATATCATGAGACAAAAACTTTATAGTTTACATGTAATTTAAAATTTAAAAAAAATGAATATTCCACCCCCCTCCTGCCCAAAGTAAGTAAGGGAATGGGTCCCACCAAGCCAAAATATGCAAGATTAGTAAATTTAGACAACATGAATTCCTAATAAAGAATGAATAAAATAAAATGTGTACAAGGTTGTGTGGCATGAACCTCGTGAGTGCTGCAAGAAAAATGTTTTGAAAAAGATCACTTGAATTGATGGAGTGATGGGATGTGATTAAAAGATGGTGAAGAGAGAGGGTGAGGTGGAGTGTATGGAGGAGAAATGAATTTCAAGAAGAATGTGTTTATTATGGGAATCTTGAAAGGAATCAAGAATTAGCAGAAGTCAGGGTAGAAGACCTAGACTCTTTGGCTGCATAAACACGGATGTCTTTGCTATGCTGGAACTTCTCCAAGAACTCCTCTCAACTAATTGGTTTGTTGTATAGTCTAAGGTGATTCCCATTGACAAGTGACTTGAATCAAATAGGGTCAATAGTAGACAATAGGACCATGCCATTTGGAAATACAACAATAATTTCATATGGTCCTAACCAATGAGTTTCAATCTTTCCTTGATTGTGTTGATACCTAGAATCATAAAGAAGTGCTCAATCCCCCACAATAAACATTTTATCCTTGATAAACTTATCATGACACTATTTATGTTGATGCAAGATGATTCCTATATTATTCAATGCAGATTTGTGCCATTTATCAAGGCCATTTAAAATCAAAATTTGGTCTTTCTGTGGAATAGTGAGTTCCATACCAAGCTCCAAAGTAGTCCTTAATTTCTTATATTCAAACTCAACATGCATTACAATTGGCCTACCATAGATGAGCTCAAATGGAGTGAAACTCATTGTAGGTTTCCAGGTGGGTCTATAAGCCCAAAGAGCTATAGGAAGGCATGTGGCACAATCCTTCCTATGGAGTGCTACTATTTTGGTGAGAATGGCTTCCAGCTCCTTGTTGGTAACTTCTACTTGGTCATTAGCTTGTGGATGGTAAGGTGATGATTTACCATGTCGAATGGTATATTCCTCCATAAGAGAAGCTATCAAATTAGATGTAAATTGAGCACTCTAATCAGATGTCAACTCCCAAGGGACACCAAACTGTGTAAAGATGGGTTCATACAAGAACTTGGAAATGTTGTTATCCCTTAGATGTTTCATGGTTTTGGCCTTGGCCCACTTAGTTACATAATCAATGCAACTAAAGTATAGGATTTACATTGTGAAGAGAGTTCAATAGGTCCTACAAGTGAATCCCCCATTTATCAAAGGGTGCAATGATTATTTGAGGCTATAGGGGCATTTCATCTAATTTAATGGGTCTGCCCATGCATTGACACTTATCACATTTCTTTGTGTATCTATGTAGTGTCTCTCATGTTTGTAGTATGTTTCTTGTCTATTGTGATTTGGGAGATACTTGATACTCTTATTGTTGTTTTTATTTTGAGATGACCTGAGGGTCGGATGTTATACTTTGATTCAGTACCATAGATGCTATACTACTATGGTGTTTAGTTTATCATATTGCATGTTGATGCCATTTTGAGATGACAGTAGATTTATGATGATATCTAATTATCTAGTATTTGGACATACTTTTTGATTATGTTATGTGATGGATTTTATGCCATGGTGATTTACATCATTCTTGTTCTTTATGCTTTATGTGAACGTGAGTGGTGTAAATGGATTAATTAGTTATTTAATGCATTAATTTCTTTGGCTGTTGTATTATATGTAATTGTACTTGATCATGTGTTTTAGTGTGCAAGATTTATATCCCTGGCAGTGGCATATGGAGTTAGTGATTCAACTATTCATATTTTACCAATGTCATCCCTGTATGGTTGACATATCCTTATTTTAATTGTTTAAATTAGAACCTTTCAATGACTATTAAATCCAAACTCATCTGCATTATGTGATTAGACTAGTGAGCATATCTTTGCATTTAGAGGTTCACATTGTCGCAAAAGTTGTCTAGTGATTTTTTGTTTTCAGGATTTAAATCTTTTTAGATTTAATTTTTGGTAGCTTTGCCTTAGGTGAATTCTCATTAAGGAGAATAATCTATTTTGATTTGGGTCAATTTGGAGTGTAGCCAGTCTAACTGGCTATGTGCCCTAATCAACTATTCACTCAAAAAGTGAATAAGTATTGAAAAAGAGTTTTTATTATTCACTTCTCAATTTTTGAAATAGAAATTTGAGAGCTCTTTTGAGAATCCTCTTCTGAAGGATTTAATTTCTGCTCATTCTAGGAGCTTTGAGTGTGGTCTTTTCACAAGATTAGGCTCGTTGGATCTAGCTCAGGGAGTTCTTGCTTTGCCATCATTTTCAATAGTTTCTATGAGATATTTATTTTATTATGCGGGTTTTGATTTTTGCCCTTTTTGCTGCTAGGTAGGGCCTTCCTATTTTATTATTTCTACTCTATTTTAGCTTTTGTTACTTGTAGCAGTCTGTTAGGACGCTGAGAACTAATGTTCCCCTCCGTTTCTATTTGTTGGTTCTATCCGGTTGGTTGGGTATGAACATTTTCCCTATTTTTGGGATGAGGGTTTGGGGTTTCGAGTTGTTATGCTAGCCATTTTTGCATATGGTGTCTGAACTCATTTATTTTTGGATTTTTAGGGTTTTTACACCCAAAGGCCAAATGGGTTTTAATTTCAAAGTTTTCTAAAATTTGGGGTTTTTACCTCATTTTGCATGCTACCCTTTTTTCTTAGGCTTTCTTGGCATGAGTTTGGTTGCGGTCTTCGATGATTCATTTGGATGTCAGTCAGACCTTTATTGCACTTTTATGTTACATTGAGATGTGTGTTTCATCCATCCTCTCAATCTATTTTCAGTTGAGTGACTTTTTGCTTTGTGTTCTCATCCACTCCTTTTGTTATGATCTTCGTGATGGTGGTGTGCCACACACAAGTATGTGCGCATACATATGTTGGGTGACTTGTGAGGCCCAATCCATGGTACTTGAAAAAGTTATAATCATTGGGGTTGGGTTGGGAATTTGCATGCCTAGGGGCACTCATTGTTGGATGCGCATGGGTAGGGTAGGGTAGCATATGGAGGGGGTTTCTATCTCGCAAATAGACATTCATGGTGCTGGAGGTTGGCAGAGGAACTTTATATAAGTGATAATTAAATAAAATATTGGGTGGTAATAAAACTTAAGATAATAAAAAATGTTCTGTGCTAGAGCCTTTCCGTTGAGGGAGCTGAATCTGCATGATCTGAGCTTGGGCTTGTCGATGCCAAGGAACTCTCCATGTTGTCAACCCCTAATTAGTAGCCCTTTGATTATCTAACCAGGACCTATAGTTTATGCATTTTCTTTGTCTTGGTTTCAGTCATCATACTGTATGGCGTGTGTGCTAGCCATGGACATTTTCTTTGTGTGTGTTTGTGGTTGGATCATTATCTCCATCAACACAGCAGGTGTGGAGCTATAGGTACCACATGGTTGGGATGCGTAGCTACCTACACCACTACTAGGGACTAGTGTATAGAGATGGTCTTTTATCCTAGTGCGACTATTGTTGGACATTTTCACTTGGTACTTTGGGTTCTGGAGTATGCTTTCTTGTGATTTATACTTTCATTGGAATGCTTGTATATAATTTTTAGATGATGTTAGTTACTGCTGCATTTCCTTATTATGATGATTAGCATGTGATAGGTGATGCTATCTACTTTTTAGGATTATCTTATGCTTTACTTCTAGCATGTTAGATTTCCTTATGCTTATGTTGTAGCATGTTTTTACTAGTGATGTCCTTATTCTGATAGTACTGATGATTTGTTCACTAGCTCGGAATGTTATGTGCGAGGGATGGCTAGGGCCCATGATGGTCTTATGATGCCATTGACGGTTGGGAGGAATCATGTATTTAGTTTGTTTTTACTTCTTGTTGTGATTTTATTTTTCTTTACTGCAATGTTACTTTTGTACTCTGCAATGTTTCCCTTCTATTTCTATCCTTTGTTGTTGGACTAGATGGTTAGATGTCATTTCTAGCTTTCTATCTTTTAGCTTTTTTTGAGTGTTCTTGCCTCAAAATGTGGATCCAGTACCCCTTGCTGTGGAGGAACTTCATTCTTACATTTCTTAGCTTTTCCCTAATTTTTGTGTTTGCATGCTGACTCAAGATCTCGCACGAAATTGCACTTTCTCGCATGAGGATGCAAGTCTTTGTGTGGTGTAGTGGGTTTCTTTGCATGGTTGGGCACTTCCTTGCACAAAACCCTACACCAGTTTTAGGTGTTTTGGTTGTATAGCCAAACACATGCTCACACCGTTATTCACAACTTCACATGAGAAGGTACTTCTTCATGCAGCATGGTGCACTTCTTCACGCAGAATTCTAGCAGAGGAAGTTCTTGCACAAAAAATAGGGGGTGTCTCCCTCAATTTTTAGGGTTTTATTTTTGGAGTTCCTAGTACCCTTTGGGTTGCCTTAAATTACCTTGGTCGGGAAATTTTGAGATTCTTAGTGCTGGTTGTCATTTTCAGGTTTATGTTCTTTTAGTGTTGTGTCAGTTCTAGTAGTGGCATTAGGAGATTTGTTGGTTGCTGAGATGGTGATTAAGTCTTTTGTTGTGATCTATATGATCTATGTGTGGTGTGTTCTTGTGCACTCATACTTGTAAAAAAGAAATTATATTGGCTTGTATTTTGTCCCTGTTCCAAGGATCTCCGGGCAGGGCATTACATCTAGTACTAGAGCCCATCTTGAAACATCGGGATCTCTCTGTTATGCTTCCACTATGGTTTTGTTTTCCATTTGGTATTATTGTATTATGATTGTTATTTTGATATCTTGTTAGTTCATGGTTTTGACTCTTATGCTTGTGATTCAATTTTTCTAACATTATCTTATTGTTCCTAGAGAGATGCCTCCTGTATGTAGACGTGGTGGTACCTGTAGTGGTAACCATGGAGATGAACACTGGGAAGAAGGACGTTAGGAAGGAGGAGGAGAACAAGATGATAATGCTAATCAAAATGGCATGGAGGCATTGTTGCCAGTACTTTAGGAAATTCTTGTTCAGTTGGGCCTTTTGTGTTGAGGAGCACCAATAGGATCATGATTAGGAAGAGGGATCTCATCATGGAGATTCCCATCATTTAGAGCATAGAGAGGAGGAATGTGAACATGAATGTTCTCTTACTCCACCAGGTGGCAGAGGGCACCATCAGGGTGGAAGGGACTGCAATAGTGAAGATTTCATTAGGTTGGATATCATGAAGTCTCTTTTGCAATCCAAACTGCCACTATATGATGGAAAGGGAAGTGGCCTCAAGGCTAAGACTTGGTTGTTGGACATGGAGTGCTACTTCACCATGTATCCATATTCAACCAACATGAGGGCTCATTATGCAATTATGTAGCAGCAGGACCACACATCCATTTGGTGGAATATTGAGAGTCACAAGATTTAGATTAGTGTTTCTGATCTCACCTAGGAGATCTTTAAGGAGAGGTTCCAAGAGAGATTCTTATCTCCTTAGTTCAGAGAGGCTCGTGTTGATGAGTTCCATGCAATTTGACAAGGAAACATGATAGTGGATTAGTATGAGATCTAATTCTTTGAACTTAGATAGTCTTCATGCTATAACAATGATGATTTACTCCTAGCTCACCATTTCATCCAAGGCCTTAAGGATACCCTCATTGGAGAAGTCTATATGCATCAACCTCGGACTCTTCTGCTTGCTGTTGAGAAAGCACATATTGCAAAAGAGAATCTGGCTAGAGGTTTTAGTGGCAGATCTGGTTCTCAAAACCAAAGTGCTTGGAATTCAAGGCAGGATGCTTAGTTCACTTAGTCATTAGGAAAGGGTCAAGCCCAATAAGAGCCCTCTTAGGGTGGTTATCATGGTAAGGGTAACAAGAAGTTTTGGTGGAAGGGTGGCTAGTCTACTAATACCACCAAGAAGAAGGGAGATAACCAGAGGTGAGGATAGAAATCTTAGTAGGACCATCCTCCTCATAGTGCTTAGTAGAATTCTAGTAGGGGTAGTGCACCTTATCCTAGTGCTACCTAGGGTGGTCATGGAATAGGTCCCAACTTTGGAGGAAATTTTTATTCGTGTGGCCAAATGGGCCATCAGTATTTTGAGTGTTCCATTAAACCATCATCTGGACCTAGTAAGGGCATAGCTAGATTGGAGCCTACTATAGGAGATGGGGGTCAAAATCATAGAGTCTTTGCGGCGGTTGACAACTATCAAGCATATCATCAAGGTATAGTAGTCGAGGCTATAGGTAAGTTGCATGGTACTTTAGCTTTAGTTTTGTTTGATTTTGGTGCTTCAAATTCTTCCATTTTAGCACCTCTTGTTCAACAATGTGGGCTAGTGGTAGTACACCAGGTTGATAGGTGGCAGGACAAGTTAGCCATGAGTTCCTAGGTGGTTGTTGAATCATTGGTTAGGAGTTGTGTTTTGAATTTGGGAACCTTCACCACCATAGTGGATCTATGTATTCTACCTCTGGGATTGTATGACACTATGTTGGGCATGGATTGGTTAACCACCCATTAGGTGAATATCAATAGTCATTATAAGACAGTACAGTGTGTTGATGACATAGGTGGGTAGGTGGAACATTTGGGAGTCCTGAGACCAATCTCAATTCGATTGATCTTAGCTAATCAACTGAAACAAAGTGTGCAAAAATTTTGTCATTTGTTTCTCATTTTTGTCATTGATCTTGAGGAAGCCAAGAGTCATACAGTGACACTTGATAATCACCCACTCCTTCGTGAGTATGCAAATACGTTTCTTGATGAGATTCCAAGTATGACACTGTAGTGTGACATTGATATTCAAATTAATCTTGTACTGGGAGTGCAACTGATTTCACAAGCTCCTTATTGCATGACTACTCAAGAGTTGAGTGAGCTCAGATTGTAGTTGGAGGAATTATTGGCCAAGGGCCATATTTGTCATAGTGTATCCCCGTGGGGTGCACCACTCATCTTTTTGAAGAAGAAGGATGGTTCTTTGCATTTGTGTATTGACTATCGACAGTTGAATAAGGTGACGATGAAGAACTGTTAGCCTTTTCCAAGGATAGATGACTTGTTTGATCAGATGAAGGGAGAAAAGGTGTTCTCAAAGATTGATACAAAGTTAGGACACCATCAACTTCATATCTAGGAGGCCAACATTCATTGAATAGATTTTTGTACACGGTATGGGCATTATGAATTCACAGTTGTAGCCTTTGGGTTAACCAATGCACCATTGATATTCATGAGTTTGATGAATAGTGTATTTCACACTTACCTTGATCAGTATGTCATTGTATTCCTAGATGACATATTGATCTATTTGAGGATTGTGGAGGAGCATTAGGTCCATTTACGTCAGGTATTGCAGTGCTTGAGAGATCATCAGTTGTATGGAAACTTGAGTAAATGTGGGTTCTTCCAGTCAGAGATGAAGTATTTGGGACACATCATCATTGTTGATGGAATTGCAATAGATCTAGAGAAGATTTGTGCTATCATGGATTGGCTGAAACCCACTAATGTCTCAGAAGTTTGTATTTTTATGGGATTGGTGGGTTACTACCATTGCTTCATGAAGGATTTCCCACGAGCAGCTCATCCCATCATTTCTCTTCAAAGGAAAGGGAACAAGTATGTTTGGTCAGACCAATGCAAGGAAACATTTAATGCTCTTACAAAGTGTTTGACCAGTGCACCAGTCCTTACAATGCCTAATCCTATAGATTATTTAAGGTTTGCACATATTCTTTGTTGGAAGGTGTGGGTGTGGTGTTGATGTAGGATGGTCATGTAATTGTATCTGAGTCCAGGAAACTCAAGGACCATGAGCTTAACTACCCCACTCATGATTTGGAACTCACAATTGTAGTGCATGCCCTTGTCCATTGGAGGCATTTTCTTTTGGGTCATAGGTTTAAGTTGCATAGCGATCACAGGAGCTTGTAGTATATCTTTACTTAGCCAAACCTGGATACATGAAAACATCATTGGATGGAGTTCCTGTGTGAATATGACTTTGATGTTCATTACATTAAAGGGAAGGAGAATGTCATCACAGATACTTTGAGTAGAAGGCAACATGAGGTATTAGTGATGTCATTGGGAGTGGATTTGTGAGGTCGTATCTTGGAGGCTTTGCCTAGTGACACTTGGTATCAGGAGATGAGGGTGGAGATCAAATCTAGGCATACTCTTGAGGGGAGATTTTCAGGTTAAATGCTTGAGCCTAATGGACTACTGTGACACATGGGGCATATCTATGTACCCATGTTAGGTGATCTTCATGGCTTGGTTTTGTTAGAAGTGCATTGTGCAACATATTCCATACATCCTAGTGTTAAGAAGATGCATGTTGATCTCAAACAATTGTGCTTTTGGGCAGGGATGAGGCGTGATGTTGCTATTTTTTTGCTGGATGTCTTGAGTGCTAGAGAGTGAAGGCCAAGCATCAACATCTGGTGGGTCTTTTGTAGCCACATACCATTCTATAGTGGAAGTGGGATACAATATTTATAGATTTTATCACTGGGTTGCTTATGTTATCACAGAGACATGGTTGTATCATGGTGACAGCAGACAAATTATCCAAGGTAGCACAATTTTCACCCATGAGAACATCATACATAGCTTCTTCTGTAGCACATGTTTTCTTGGAGGATATTGTATGTTTTCATGGGATCCCTTGTCATATCATTTCAGATAGAGATCCATTTTTTACTTTTGTATTCTGGATGTCTCTCTAGCAAGCTTTGGGCGCGCAATTCAAGTTTAGTTTAGATGCTTATTACCTAGAGACTGATGGTTAGAATAAGAGAGTGAATCAGGTTCTGGAGGATATGCTTCGCATGTATGTTATGGATAGGTAGGTGAAGTGGGAGGACTATTTGTACCTTGTTGAGTTTGCATACAACAATAGGTATCATAGTTCTCTTGGCATGTCACCTTTTCAAGCCTTGTATGGTGGACCATGTCGTACTCCTTTGAGTTGGGATCACTTAGAGGACTAAGTTCTTTTGGGTCTAGATATGCTTCAGGATATGGAGTAGCAAGTTGTTTGCATTGGGGTGCATTTGATTACTGCTCAGGATAGGCAAAAGAAGTATGTTGATGCCCATAGGTTGGATCATCACTTTTCTATTGGATAGGGTGTTTTTATGAGTGTGTCTGAGGAAGAGCCCCATCCATTATGGGAAAAACTCTAAGTTAGAGCCACATTTTGTCAGACCATTTGAGATCCCTGAGAGGACTAGTCCAGTTGCTTATCGACTAGCATTGCCACCTAGCCTATCGTGCATGTATGATGTTTTTCATGTTTCTATTTTGAGGCAGCATATTCTAGATGTGACCCATGGTCTAGATCAGGATGCTTTATAGGTAGCAGATAGGAAACTTACTTTGGAGGATGCTACACAACTGAGGGGATTGTACCCCTACCTTTTTGTTGGCTTCTAGGAGTAAGCATATGCTATTGGGGGAGGATGTAATGCCTCTCGTATTTGCAGTCTATACCTTGTCTATTGTGATTTGAGAGATACTTGATACTCTTATTGTTATTTGTATTTTGAGGTGATCTGAGGGTTAGATGTTATACTTTGATTTAGTACCATAGATTCTATACTGCTATGTTGTTCAGTTTATCATATTGCATGTTGATGCCATTTTGAGATGACAGTAGATCTATGATGATAAATGATTATCTAGTATTTGGACATACTTTCTGATTATGTTATGTGATGGATTGTATGCTATGGTGATTTACTTCATTCTTATTCTTTATGTTTTATGCAAATGTGAGTGGTGTAAATGGATTAATTAGTTATTTAATGCATTAATTTCTTTGGCTATTATGTTATATGCAATTGCACTTGATTGTATGTTTTAGTGTGCAGGATTTATATCCTTGGCAATGGCCTATGGAGTTAGTGATTCAGCTATTCATATTTTACCAATGTCATCCCTATATGGTCAATGTATCCTTATTTTAATTGTTTGAATTAGGAACTTTCGATGATTATCAAATCCGAACTCATCTGCATTATGTGATTACACTAGTGAGTGTGTCTGTGCATTTAGAGGTTCGCATTATCGCGAAAGTTGTCTAGTGATTCTGTGATTTTGAGTTTTTGGTCTTTAAATCTTTTTGGATTTAATTTCTGGCAGCTTTTCCTTATTTGAATTCTCATTATGGAGAATAACCTATTTTTGTTTGGGTCGATTCGAAGTCTAGTTAGTCTAACTGGCTATGTTCCCTAATCGACTATTCACTCAAAAAGTGAATAAGTATTGAAAAAGAGTTTTTATTATTCACTTCTCACTTTTTGAAATAGAAATTTGAGAACTCTTTTGAGAATCCTCTTTTGAAGGATTCAATTTCTACTCATTCTAGGAGTTATGAGTGTGGGTTTTTCATGAGATTAGGTTTGTTGGATCCGGCTCGAGGAGTTCTTGCTTTGCTGTAATTTTCAGTAGTTTAGGCATGATATTTATCTTATTCTGTAGGCTTCAGTTTCTACCCTTTTTGTTGTCAGGTAGGGCCTTCTTGTTTCATTATTTATGCTCTATTTCAACTTTTTTTTCTTGTAGCAGTATGTTAGGAGGCTGAGAACTAGTGTTCCCCTCTATTTCTATTTGCTGGTTCTCTCTAGTTGGTTGGGTATGAACGTTTTCCCTATTTTTGGGATGAGTGTTTGGGGTTTTGAGCCGTTATCCTGGCCATTTTTGCATATGATGTCTGAACTCATTGATTTTTGGATTTTTGGGGTTTTTACACCCAAAGGCCAAATGGGTTTTAATTTTGAAGTTTTCCAAATTTTGGGGTTTTTACCTCTTTTTGTGTGCTGCCCTATTTTCTCGGGCTTTCTTGGCATGAGTTTGGTCCCAGGCTTCGACGATCCGTTTAGATGTCAGTTGAACCTTTATTGCACTTCTTTGTTGCATTGGGATGCATTTTACGTCCATCCTCTCGATTCTATTTTTGGTTGAGTGACTTTCTGCTTTGTGTTCTTATCGAGTCCTTGTATTATGATCTTCGTGATGGTGGTGTGCCACACATGAGTACATGCACGTACATCTTTTGGGTGACTTGCGAGGCTTGATCTTCTATGGTACTTCTAGAAGTTATGATCATTGGGGTTGGTTAGGGGATTTGCATGCCTATGAGCACTCATCATTGGTTGAGCATGGGTAGGGTAGGGTAGCATATAGAGGGGGCTTCTATCTCATAGCTCAATGTTCATGGCACCGAAGGTTGGTAGAGGAAGCTTTATATAAGTGATAGTTAAATAAAACACTAGGTTGTAATAAAACTTAAGATAATGAAAAATGTTCTATGCTAGAGGGTTTCCATTGAGGGAGCTAAATCTATATGATTTGAGCTTGGGCTTGTCGATGCCAGGTGACTCTCAATGATGTCAGCCCCTACTTAGTAGCCCTTTGAGTGTCTAAATAGGACCTGTAGTTTATGCATTGTCTTTGTCTTGGTTTTACTCATTATACTATCTAGTGTTTGTGGTAGCCATGAACATTTGCTTTGTGTGTGTTTGTGGTTGGACCATTATCTCCATTAGCACAGTGGGTGTGGACCTACGGGTACCACGTGGATGAGAGGCATAGCTACCTAAACCACTACTAGGGACTGGTGTATAGAAATAGTCTTTTTTCCTAGTACAACCATTGCTGGATGTTTTCACTTGGTACTTTGGGTTCCAGAGTATGCTTTCTTGTGATTTATCCTTTCATTGGAATGCTTGTATATCATGTTTAGATGATGTTAGTTACTACCACATTTCCTTATTATGATGATTAACATGTGATAGGTGATGTTATCTACTTTGTAGGATTATCTTATGCTTTACTTCTAGCATGTTAGATTTCCTTATGCTTATGTTGTAGCATGTTTTTAGTAATGACGTCCCTATTATGATAGTATCAATGATTTATTTGGTGGCTTGGGATGTTATGCTTGGGGGATGGTTAGGGCCCATGATGGTCTTATGATGCCATTGATGGTTGGGAGGAACGACATATTTAGTTTGTTTTTACTGCTCATTTCAATGTTGCTTTTGTGCTTTGCATTGTTTCCCTTATGTTCCTTTCCTTCGCTATTGGACTAGATGGTTAGATGTCATTTCTAGCTTTCCATCTTTTAGCTATGTTCAAGTGTTCTTGCCTCAAAATGAGGATCTAGTACTCCCTAGTGTGGAGGAACTTCGTTCCTATATTTCTTAGCTTTTTCCTAATTCTTGTGTTTGTGTGCTGACTCAAGATCTCGCACAAAATTGTACTTTCTCGCGCTAGGATGCAAGTCTTTGCGTGGTGTAGTGGGTTTCTTCACATGGCTGGGCACTTCCTTGCATGAAACCCTATACCATTTTTAGGTGTTTTGGTTGTATGGAAAAACACATGTTTGCACTATTGTGCACATCTTTGTGTGAGAAGGTACTTCTTTGCGTGACATGTTGCACTTCTTCGCGCAAAATTCTAGCAGAGGAGTTTATCGTGCAAAAAATAGGGGGTGCCTCCCTCGATTTTCAGGGTTTGATTTTCAAAGTTCCTAGTACCCTTTGGGTTGGCTTAAATTATCTTGGTTGGGCAGTTTTGAGATACTTACTACTGGTTGTTGTTCTTAGGTTTCTGTTCTTTTAGTGTTGTGTCAATTTTGGTAGTGATGTCAGGAGATCTGTTGGTTGCCAGGATGGTGGTTAAGTCTTATGTTGTAATCTATATGATCCATGTGTGATACATTCTTGTGCATTCGTACTTGTAATTTTTTTAAATCTTGGCTTGTATTTCATCCTTGTTCCAAGAATCTTTGGGTGGGGTATTATAATACAGCTGCATCCTTATGTAAACTTGGCCAATAGTATCTGGCAGTCAATATTTTAAAGGCAATCTTCTTAGCTATAAAATGACCCCCATAGGGCTCATCATGGCATGCCCTTAAGATATCATATGTTTCATGTTCCCTTATATACCTACACATTATTTGATCAAGCCTAGTATAAAACATAAATCTAGAAAGCCAAGAATAGTTAAAGCTCTTTTCAACTAGTAACTTTCTTTCTTTAGCAGAGAAGTGAACTGGCATCTTTCTTGTGGTTAGGTAATTTGTAATATCTGCATACCATGAATTTTGTGCTGACAATAGGAAAAGATGTTCATTTGGAAAATTGTCGTCAATGGGTGTAGGATCATTAGGGACATGCAACCAAGAGAGCAAGTCAGTAACCAGATTGGCCTTTTTAGGCTTATCTACTAGTGTGATATCAAATTCATGCATAAGTAGCAACTAATGAGCCAATGTTCTTGATATTGAAGGCTTATTCATCATATACTTTATAAAAAAGTGGTTAGTATGAAGAAATATTTCATATCCAGTAATGTAATGCCTAAATGTATTTAGTACATAGGTAATTGTAAGTAGCTCCTTTTCAATGACTATGTAATTGAACTTTGCACCTTGCAAGTTTTTACTGATGAAATAAATAGCATTTTCAACTGAGTCTATCTTCTAACCTAGCACAATAGCTATAGCATAATCTAAGGCATCTGTATGAATGTGGAAAGGTAGTCCCTAATTGGGCCCTCTCAAAACTATTATTATGGTGAGAACTTCTTTAAGTTGCAAGAAAGATGTAGTACACTCAAAGTCTTAGGCAAATTTAGAATCCCTATTTAATAGGCTATAAAGGGGTACTACAAGTTGACTAAAATTCTTGATGAATCTTCTATAATACTCGACATGTCTAAGGAAACTTCACACATCCTTTTTCTTCTCTAGCATGGGCAACATACTAATAACCTCAATCTTTTTTGGATCAACTTGGATGCCTTGTGATAAAATGTAATGACCTAGTAATACTCCTTCCATCATCATAAAACATTTTTCACTATCTAAGGAAAGGTTATAGTCTTAGTATCTCTTGAGTACCTTTTCTAAATTCACTTTTGCTTCCTCAAAAGTAGTCCCATAAACAGTAAAATCATCCATGTAGATCTCTATACAGTCAGTAGATATATCAGAAAATATACTTATGACAACTCATTGGAATGTGGTTGAGGCATTGCACAAGCCAAAAGGAAAAATTGAGTAGGAAAATGTTCCCCATGGACATGTAAAGGATTTTTTTCTTGGTCCTCTGGAGCTATTTGTATCTAATCACTAAAATCATCTAGGAAAGAAACATATTTCTTGCCAGCTAAGTTGTGAAGAACTTGATCTATAAATGGCAAGGGGAAGTGGTCTTTCTTAGTGGTTGAATTAAGCTCCCTATCATATACACAAACTCTCCATTTTCCTCCCTTATTTGGTACTATAACCAAGGGTGAGACCCATGGGATATCAGAGATGGGGTAGATAAAACTAGCACTTAATAGCTTCTGGAGCTCATTTTTAACTATATCCCTCAAAACAAGGTTGACACTCCTCTAAGACTGTCAAATAGGTTTGAAGTTAGGACTAATGTAGATCTTGTGAGTGCAAAGCATAGGATCTAATCCTTTCATGTCCATGTAGTCCCAAGAAAATTCTTTATGATTCTCCTGCAGTAACTACAACACAATTTTCTGTTGGGAAGGTGATAAGGAATTGTTTACATTCAACTCTTCTTGGACCAACTTCCATCTTAATGACCTTATCTACCATTAATAACTGGGTAACTAGAGAAGAATCCACCTTGTGAGGTAATAAGGAGTGAAGGAATTGGGAGGCTTCTAAATATTGAGGTGTGTTAAAAGGTGGTAATATGGTTTCTAGGGTACATTCTTCTTGAGGAAACACTTGAGACTCTACCCCATACTCATTCATAATAATGGATGAAAATTATCTCATCTTCTTCCCAAGAGGCTAAAAGTGACTCTCGACCTTAGCTAATGGATGCAATTGACCTCTGGATCATCATCACCCAAGTCAGGTTAGATTATTTAGTCATCTTGCAATAGTGGTTGAGTAGGGGAGTATAAAGTCAAGTTCTTAGTATGGATACCATTGGATATTGTCATCTTCCCAGACTAGCAAGCTATGTAGGCATTTGTAGTGGCTAACCATGGTCACCCTAAAATTAAAGGATATCCACCCATGTTAGCCTTAAGGGTGAGGACAACAAAGTCTATTGGATACTCCCAAGAGTTTAAGGTGACTATGAAATCTTCTATCATTCCATCTGGCTTGATAGTAGAACTATCAGTGAGCTAAAGTATGGTTGGTGTTTCTTGGAGACCAATGATATGCAGTTGAGACAATACCTCCTTTTTCATAACATTTATGGATGCTCCCAAGTCAACTAAAGCATTTTGAATTTGTATCCCATGAATGGTAATAGTAACCACAAGACTCCCAGGGTCAGAATATTTGGGTACAGTTAATTTCTCCAACATTAGATTAGACAATTTTCCTAAGACATGATTAGTTTTTGGATCTGTCTTCTCTCTTCTTGGATGTTTGATACATGAGTCCTTGAAAACTTTAGTATAGGTAGGAACTTCCTTGATAACATCAAGTAATGGTATTTTTACTATCATTTTCTTCAGTTGATTAAGCAAATTAATTACTGCTTGATTTTCTGCAGGTTGATGTTGTTCCATCAACCTATGAGGAAACAAAGGCTCTTTGGCTACAAGAGAGGTCTGTTGAATTGACACATCCACTTGTTCATATGGGGAATCTTCAACTTTGGTTATTATAGGTTTTTGTGGTGAAGAAAGAGTAGTGTTTGACCTTAAGTGGATATCATTCAAGGATATATCATAACTTTGTTGTTGTGTTGGTTGTTCGGTATTGTTGGGATTAGGATTAGGGTGAACTAGTAGTTGAGTCTACTTAGGGGGAGCATTAGTGGCTATAAGAGGAGGCATTAGATCCTACTGCTAAGGTGGTTTCATTAAGGCTTGGTGACTAGGTTGGTTATTCTAATTTTGGGGTTGCTACCAACCCTACTAAGGTTAATGCCAACCCTGCTGAGGTTGCTATCAACCCTGCTGAGGTTGTTGCCAATTATTATTCCCACTAAAACTAGTATTCTGAGAAATTTTTCATTGATTATTACTATTATAATTTTGGAGAGGATCTTGTGGCATACCTTTTCTTTGAGCCCATGGCCTTTTTTGAGCAACGTAGAGCACTTCTCCATTTTCATCAATGGCTTTAAACTCAGTAAGCATTGGTTGTGACTCCATGCTTGCAATAGTCTTGTATCTCTAGTTTCTTTTCTTCACCCTATAATGTGGACAATATTTAGCTAACATGGCATCGTCTTTGTCTTTCTTCCTTCTCGCATGCTTGGTATCTAGTTGAGTGGCAATATAATTAAAGATGTCTTTCTTCAAATCTGAAAACAAGTTGGATAACTCCATCCTAGATACCCCTGAACTACCATTAGACTTATGCAATAGGTCTCTAAGTCCCCTAGCTTTCTTCACAGTATCCCTTGAATAATTTAGACATATATTTTGTATATTAGTCTAATCTTTCTGAGTGATATCTCCCCCCACCATAAGATTTAGAGCCTCAATACTTCCATCATTTACACCTCTAAAAAAAGATGTTTCTTTGATTCCTCATTCAACTAGTGTTGTGTATTATGCTGCAATTTGAACATGAACCATGACACATAATCTTCCATGGTTTCATCTTCCTTTTGGAACATTTTGAAAATGTCATCTCCTTTCAAATATTGATCCCTATAGTATTCTTTATAATTTGTAAGAAACAAATTGCTCATTGCAGGCCAATCTGCTACAACATTGGCACCCAACCCCATTAACCATCTTAGAGTAGCTTCCTTTAGGATGGATGGAAACATCTTCAGCTTGTGGGCATCAGTTGTATAGTCATAACTTCTACAAAGGATGTCAACTTCAAAGAGGAAGGTTCAGGGTCTTCAGTAATTAGGCCATAGAACTTGGGAAGTGCATCAGAACGTATGTTCTTCAAATTTTGATTATCTTGTTGAGGAGGAATAGGAAAGGAAATGTATGCTAAGGATGACCCATTCTTGGAGGAGGCCCTAGCAGTGGTGGTTGATAGATAACAAGGGAAATTGGATTGTCTTGGTATTCAAGTTCAACAAAAGCATCATTCAAATGCAAGGATTCTTCATAGGATGAGGATATTCATTCTTGAGCAACAACAAATGGATTTTCAAAGGGTTCTTCTTCTTCCTTCTCGTTGTGAGGTTCTTTAGGCTCAGGATTAAAAATATCTTCCTAATTATTATGAAGAAGAAATCTCCCAAGGAGGTATCTCCTTCTATGCATAAAATGTTTTAAGACTAAGCTATAGATTATTAAAACTAGAAATGGATCTACTAAGATAAGTTAAAATTAACACCATCCCCGACAATGATGCCAAAAATGGTTGGCCAAATAATAGTATCATAAACCTATAGCAATGGACTACCTATTTAGGATTGGAGACCCTGATTGGTTTCTAAATGAATTATTCAATCTCATTTAATTATCGACTAGGGATGTAAACTTGGAATGGCATTTGCAAAGTATATGCTTTAAACCTTCTCAATCTAAGACTAACCTATGGAATTCAAATAATTGAGCTTTAGGTAATGTAAACTAGAGCTAGTCAATGAAATTACTCTAACAAAGCATACAATCATAGACAAAAACTACTATGATCATCTATGTTGCAGGAACAATTCACCAATTTTGTTATCAATGGTTGCTAGAGAAATAGAATTCTACCTTAGAAATAAACAAGGAAATGAAATCTATTCTAATGGAATATTTCACTCACCAAGTGGGCCTCCTTGGATGAGTGAACAAAAATACAATCAAGATAAGTGATATAAACTTGAACTATATATTCTATTCATTCATGGTGAAAGATTACACTTGATTGAAAAATAGTATCACACTTTGCTACTATGAAAATCAACTCATTATGTTCTTTCCTGTCTACCCTCAAAGTTACAACAATCATTTTTTTAAAGGAAACTACAACTACTTCCTAAATCTAAGATCACTCCATTAATGAGGATCAATTATAGACTCATAAAGTTTAAAACAGAAACAACATTAACCACGAATAAATCTTCCAGTAATATATCAAGTTGTGGAAGCTACATACATGCACTGCAACAATAGAAATAAATAGATTATTTGCCCCATTTGAAAAGGTCTAGCGATCCACGGTTGGCTTTGACTACTCTAGCACTGAAATTTTGACTCTTACATACCTGCGGCAAATACTTGCAAAAAAAATCAATGCACACATAACCTCCATATACCTATATATTTTCTTCATCAATATTAGAGAAAAGATGTAAAGTTCCAATTACCACTCTTGCAAATCCTATAGCTACAGGAGGAAAACTACCCAAAACATAGCATAGATGGGGAAACATTTATCAACATGTATAACTACTTCTTAATACCATTTCTATCCATGAATTAAAGCAAATATAACATCTTTAACTATCCATCTTTCTACTTCATGTCTTCACACACACACACACAAACAAAAAAAAAAACAACAACCATAAGTTCATATGCTTGAAACCATAAAGTCATGATTGTTTGCAAGATAAGTGTTTGAAACTAAGATAAAAAGAACTTAGAAAGATGGCTTTTTGGAGGCCCATCAATATGATCAATACAATTTTTATATATATGTACATCATTTAATATACTATATCTTAGAATCATATAAGATTATTTATTTCCTCCTCATCCTTTTGAAGAAATCTAATTGTGTTTATATTCTCCTCTATAATCATAAGCCATTTGAAAAGTCACACCCTTTCATGATTATAATCTACGTGAAAAGTCATAACCCTTCATAGTTGCAATCCTTACAAAAAGTCACGACCCTTCATAATTATAATCCTTTTAAGAACTTACAATACATTATGATTATAATAATTTTGAAGTCACAACCATTCATAATTATGACCCTTTCGAAGAGTCACATCCTTTCAATATGTTTGATACAAAGTCACGTCTTTATTTTCTTTACGTTACTTTCCTCTTCTACTATTCATTTTTTTCACTCCTATATGTTCCTCCTCTTCTTTCTTTTTTTTTGAAATGAACCCTCCTCTCTTTTATATCTTATTTTGAAGGAGTTGCATCTCTTTATTGCATATCTCTTGACTTTTTATTAGATTTAGGTAACTTATATTGTTTATACTATATTATTTATTTACTTTATATAATATTATCTCTTGTAGTTAAGTTTCTATTTATTAATCCATTGTAATTTTATTACTATTTTATTTTATTTTTTAGATCTTATTTTATTGATAATAGATTATAATATTATTTATTGTTATATATTATAATAATATTATAATATATTTTTTATTAATAGATAATATATGATTTTATTATCATTGTTTATTTAGTAATATTATCTTATTTAATTATTAAAATTCTATCAAAAAGAGGGAAATGATAGAAGAACCCAACAAGATCATTGTTGAAGGTGTCATTGACCTAGGTAATTGAATCAATATCCTTGCATTGGTACTCAATCTCACAACCCTTATTTTCACTTCTTCCCCACCTCATCTTACTGAATAATATGTTTGTTGGAACTCTCAAATTCTAGTAAAGATTTTTTTAGTAGTTGAGGTGGGACAAAAGTGAAAATAAGGGTTACGAGAATGAGTATCATTGCAATGACGAGATTCAATAACCTAATTCACTAACACCTTTAACAATGTTCTTATCAAATTCCTCTCATACCTCCTCTTAGAATCTTAGAACTTTAGACATTGATTTGCATTTTGTCCCAATGTGTTAGTCATTGTATGAAACTTCTCTAGACTACAATTGTTGATGAGTTGTAGAATTATATAAGGTATTGGCGAGATTGAGAACAATTCTTTTTGGTCCCTAAGCCCTAAAATCTCCATACGTTTGGATGTAGAAATTCTAAGGAAACTCCAAGGAGACTCCAACAAGGATGTTATACCAAGGATGAATTTTTTTGTTGTAGGCACAAAATCCTCATCATAGGTTTTTATGCATGTTTATCAAAATTTTGATGGGGTGTTTTATTAAACTCCAATGTGAATGTTGTGTCTATAGTGAAATATTTCATCAAACTTAACACAATCTAGTTAGAGGTGTTGCATTCCTATTTTGACTTTTGTAGCAACATCAACAAGCAACTAGAAATGTTTAACAATTTTTTTGTCATGTTCCCCCTTCCATGATGTGCAAGTTTTGACGAAGATGGCTTATTTGAAATCCCAATGCACAACTCATCGATGATATGACGAGGATGTATTCATTTACATATTTGACAAAATTTGAGCTGCGACAAGTTTGTTGACACTTCGTTGCAATTGCAACGAACTTTCATTAGAAAATGTGTTAAAATGTGTTATTGGGGAGATCCATTTACTAGTGGTGAGTGTGTACATAGATAATATAGACAAATACATGTGAATGATGAATCATATATATGTGTGTGTGTGTGTGTGTGTTGAATCTATTATATTGTATATGGTGTTAATAATCTAATTCCTAACTAATCTTAAGCCCAAAGACCTTCCACTATTGTTGCAGTAAAATTGAGTTCGCGATAAAATACTACAAGAAATCGTCAAGACATAAAACTCGGTTCTACATTCCTCAAATTTCTTACTAACATATATATATATATATATATATGTATATATACATATATATATATATATATGTATATATACATATGTATATATACATATATATATATACATATATATATATATATATATGTATATATACATATGTATATATATGTATATATATATATATGTATACATATATATATGTATACATACATATATATATGTATACATACATATATATATGTATACATACATATATATATGTATACATATATATATATATATATATATATATATATATATATATATATATATGTTGTCAATTAAAAAATTTCTTACAAATAATGTTTATTAATACATTTCAAATCTCTTAAATTATACCTCATTTATAATTATATTTATTAAATAAATTAAAATTAGAATACAACATTCCTTAATTTTGAGTAAATACCTAGACACTAAGGGCCCGTTTGGTTGCTGGAATACAACCGGAATAGGAATAGGAAATTAGAATATGATTTGTATTCTTTGTTTGGTGCGTGGAATAGGAATAGGGAATAGGAATACGTATTCTCATTTTAGCCCCAAAATGAGCTTTTGTCCATTCCAAAAAATACCTGTAATTAGAATTGCTATTCTTGCATTCATTTTAACTTTCTCAAATTTGATTAAATTTTCAAATCCGCTTTGACCTAGGGTGAGCGCTGGAACTCTGTTGAGTGTATAGTGTACTGGCATTTTAGACCAGGAAGAAAATAGGTTTTCTCGTAGTTCCAAGAGTAGAAAATGGGCGCCTTCCAATTGGACGAACATTTTCTAGATGAAATGATTTCAGCGTTGATACATACAAAGCAGCATTTGCCTCGTTTCAGACTTTTTCCTCCTCGCTGCTATCATTATAAATCAAATATTTACTTAGCCGGCTTGGACAACAAGTGTTTTTTAAACAATGTAAGCATCATTTCTTGCCATTGGGACGGAGTCTGAGAATATGCAATTAAAAGATCACGACCCACCTCACAAGTCCAATGAACAGATCGCGAATCATTTTGCTAGGCAGAGGTAAATTTGGGAATATGCAGATGGTCATTAATCAACTCGATCACTGTTTCTTTAGAAATGGCGCCGATTGCAAGTTAACCCTATTCCAATTTAAGCTTGCATAACCAAACAAGGGATAAACAAGATTGGATTGCAGTTTTCCATTCCTATTTTTCATTCTCCATTCTCATTCAAATTTTCTATTCTAATTCTCAATTCCTAGGCTTGCAACCAAACGGGCCCTAAAAATCTTTGCCATTCCAAATCTAGATCATCTAAATCCAAATTCAAAACTTATCATCCCCCACTTTTTTTAAGAAGTCAACCACAATAACATACATTTAAGAAATTTACCATCAAGATTCAAGAATGTTAGTTAGTCAAACTTATGTCCTACTTATCAACATACATCTCAATTGAGCAAACCAAAGATCGACATACCTTTTAAAACCACCCTACCCTCGGAGAACTTTTGGACAGTAATAAAATACCATTAAATATTTAAAACAAAAAAACATTAACAGAAATAATCCTCGAAAATTCCGGTGCGACTGATTAAAGAGACAAATCGAAAATTTCGACAACAAACGGTAAAAGACGGAGAAATAAAGGCGTCAGATCAAGATCCTTACTTGAAGTCACATTCCCGTCACGATTGATTTCCGTCAGTTGCCATACGACTGCGCCGTCAGCAGGGAGGAGGCAATGCGAAGCAAAAGCCAAAAGGTACAATCATTATCCTCATTTTTTCCCTCTCTGCGCCTATATTATATATATTCATCTCCTGTCAAAAGGATACAAGAAGAGTATTGACTCCCTGCCCTGCACTATAAAAGGCTGAGAAAGGCATGCATTGTGTGTGTGTGTGTGTGTGAAGGGAAAACCAACAAAGACAAGGCTCTGCAGAAGCCATTCATTGATTTTCTGATACACAAATTATCTCAAATCACAGTGCCCTGCTTCCTGTTTCTTCATACCAAAGATTTGACAGGAACAACACTCTGTTTGTTTCTAGAAAAAAAGAAAAGAACTTGCAATCCTCATCAGAAATGTGGTGAACTTGCTAAATGAAGCTCTCTGTTTTGATTGCATTTGGGCGGATTAGGAAAGAGGAGTTTTGAACTGCCATCTTCATAGATTTTTAATTAAAAAGATCAAATTTCGGTTCTTGATTTGTGTGTGTGTGTCTGCTGGATCTCTTTGGAAGAAAAAGGAATGGGAAGAAGGCCGTGCTGTGACAAAGTTGGGCTGAAGAAAGGGCCCTGGACTGCGGATGAAGATAAAAAGCTTGTTTCTTTCATTGCCAACAATGGCCATTGCTGTTGGCGTCTCCTTCCCAAGCTTGCTGGTATTACTTCTTCCATTAATGTCATCTCATCAGTTGTAAATCTTATTATTCTCGTAGGTATCTTGTTTAGCTCACTATCTTGATGATTTTGGATCATAAAATATGGTTTGAAATGATAGATAATGGGGTATGATTCAAAATGTTGATTGAAAAAAATACTGTAGTCAAATTCACAAGGTTTACTGTTGTGTTGTTTCTAAAATAAATTGTATTAGAATTTGTCACTGCCATTTCTTGCTTTATTTTGATTTGATTTATATTAGATTTTTAACAGCTCTCAATTGTTGTTTTATGAAGTGTGATTAAAAACTTTGTGCGAAAAGATTCCTGATCCAATCCAGAAAAAATAGTGAACGATATCATGGATTGTGAAAATTTGATATAAGATCTCTTCTGTTTTACTACAGCTTCAATGTGCATAGTTCTGTTCATACCGGTCTTAAGGCAACTTAGTCATCTTTTCTGAACTAAATAGGGTTAGAATTGTTCGTACTTTTTCTGATGAGGGTCTATAGAATGTAATCTGAAATGTTGATGATAAAAATTCTAACAATCGAACTCATTATATTGAAGCAATAGTGAACAATATCATAGATTGTGAAAGTTTGATATCATTAATCTTATCATTCTTAGATCTCTGCTGTTTTATCATACCTGTTTTGACCATCACCTCTTCTCTGTCACGGTTGAGATGATTTCATATTAGTACAAATTGGCTCAGAGTGAACTTATTTCTTAGACGATCATTCTTTTATCTTTGATTGATTGTCTTGATTTAAGACTGTCAGTGGTGTGATGGAAAGAGATGTGCATTGATGTGATGCAGGGTTGCTGAGATGTGGAAAGAGTTGCAGGTTGAGATGGACAAATTATCTTCGTCCTGATCTGAAACGAGGCGTCTTATCAGATTCAGAGGAGAATCTGATTATCGAACTCCATTCTCAGATGGGAAACAGGTAAACAATTCAACAACAACGCCATAGCAACTTCTTATTCTGAAAATTTTCGGTTATATGCAGAGAATCCTGGCACAATTTGAGAGATTTAGAGGTTTCTAACATATGAGTATGAAGTTTAAACTTGATGGATCATTGAGTGTGATTCGAAATGTTGATGAAAAAATATGACACGCAATCTAATCCAAAAGTGCATCTCTAAAATATGAACGACACACCCTAATTTGTTCTTTATAAAAGCTTGGATTCATCTAATCTCAATTACTCTCCTGAAATTTCAAATTGCAGGTGGTCCAAAATTGCATCACATTTGCCAGGGCGTACAGATAACGAGATAAAAAACTACTGGAACACACACATAAAAAAGAAGCTGAGGCGCATGGGAATTGATCCTGTGACCCACAGTCCTCTGCCACAGGCTTCATCAACAACGGAACCAAACAACATAGCAGAATCATACAAATTCTCTTCAGATGAAGAAAGGGAGAAGCAAATCCTCCACAAAAACCCAACAAAAATCATACGAGAACTTGAAAACTCTGAAGCAACAACGGCCTTGATCAATCCTTCCGAGGACGAAAACATTTCATTCATGGATATCCCCTGCAAAATGGAGGACCCGCCGATTCAGAACTTGTGGGATTACAGCGACACTGCAGCGGATTGCTTTGGGAATTCACAGTACGACATAACTTGGTTCGACCTTGAATCTAACACAGATCAGGTGTTCGAATCTCCGGGACTATCATCCCCTGCATCACCAGACTTTTACAACACCCATCTGTTTTTCCAGTCCCTGGACTATTTTAACAATCAATCTTACTCATGGGATGTAAACTCTGAACTCAAGTCCAACACGATTTATTCCCGAAACTAGCTTATAAATCCCAAAGTTTGCTGCTGTAATAATATAAGCTAAGAAAAGGGGAAAATCAGAGCGATGTAAATATGAGGCAGACAGCCTTAACACAAATTCAAATTGTGTAACTAAGTATGAACGAAACGGAACTTTTATCTATCTGGGTGTTTTTGTTTTCCAAAAATCTACATAGAAATCTGAAGTCTGGGTCAAGATTTTTATACCTGCAAAAGAATTAAGTGCCTGTGTAACTAATTGATAGTATTGTGATCATGATCATGAATGTGCTGATATTGAAAATAAAGCCGAATTGTCGGGGGGATAAATTGAAATTAATGCCAAATTGTCTGCCAAAACAAAACCCCAGAACCGTAATCTAAATTCGAAAAATCTGTAACTGGATAGAAATGAAACAGAATTTTCAACTACTGGATCTTTTTGTTTTTCAAATTTCTGCACAGAGAACTGAAATTTGGGTCAAAAATTTCCGTCTGAAAAACAATTAATGCATTTGCGACTAATTGATAGTAGTGCGATTGTGTATATGGATGTGGTGAAAAGGATGAATTGAAAAATAATGGCAATCTTTCGCTCAATCGACCTTTGTTTAATCAAGTTCAAACTCTCATCAATCGATTTTCCCTTCAATTAACCTATTTCAGAAAATTGATCTCACAATTGATTTTAAACTATTCGTCAGTTACCCAATTTCAGAAAATCTGTAAATGAATAGACATGAAACAAATTTCTTTGCAAGTTCGATCCTCAGCATCTCTAATTGAAACAAATCTTCGACTAATTGGGTTTTTTTGCTCTTCAATTTTTTTAAACGGAGAACTGAAATTTGGGTAAGAAATTCTGTAATTGTATGCCTGAACGTGGTGAAGGGGATGAATTCAAAATAATGCCAAAAATTATCTGGCATGGCAAAACAATAAAAGAATGTCTGGATAAGATTCTTCCGCCTATATTACATTGCAAGCGAGAATCTCACAGCTCAGAGCTGGACTTTTGTTGTACATCTCATCTGCTATCGTGTCTGCAAATTTTTTAATGGGTTTCAAGATTTTTTTTTCCCCAATTTTGACGTTTGTGTTGAAAACATGTGCGCGATTCAATTGAAGAAGAGAAGAATCTGTAGAATGATTGTAAATTATAAATCTGGATGCTTTTAATTCAGAAAATGACTACTCGATTGTCTCGGGGTGAGAGACCACGATATGTATGCGTTCAAGGCAGCATGTTTTTCAAAACAGTAGCTTCAATTGTACCAATCGCCATCATTGGGCATCTTTAAATCTTTATTTTATCAGTTCTTTGAGCATCTATACACCATTAATAAAAGACAAGGATTCTGCAGGCTCGTTGTCCCTTGTCTGGTCTGTCACATTTTCTTCTCTCGTGTTTTATGAAATTATAATTGTCTTTATTATTATATTGAAAGGGACTATTTATCAAAATATATATATATAATTGTCTAATATATCCTTTTATTTATTTGAGAAACAGTTGTATTTTTTTTATTTGAGAAATTTTGTTAGGAGAAAAGAAACAAGAGTTTATAACCTCTTTAACTACATGTATATGGCTTTTGATTCTATGAAGGTTGGTTTGTATGACTTGTAAGGTGTATTGTATCATTTTTATATTAGATCGCATAATTGTTTATTTTAGATAAATAATTTATTTGAGTGGTTTCAAATAAGTCTATTAAGATTTGAAATGAAGTTGTGTTTAGGGTTGAACCTGAAGTTTGGACGAATATACTCCTTAGTGTTTAACTCTTAGTTGAAAAGGTTTCAACATAAAGATTCTTGTTCCCTAATGGTTAACATTCTTTAGAGTAGTTTGCTTACATACTTTGTTCCCAAAAAAAAATAAAAATTAAATACATTTATATTTTGATTCAATAATGTTTGTAATTATTGAGTTAGAATAAATAATATATTTTAGTTAATAATATAGGTATGTATAATTGTGTCATTATTCAAATTAATTCTTAAATTTTTTAATTTGATTTTTGTTATTTCTTTTGTTTTTATCCATTTAATCTTTGTGTTGTCATTTAAATTGTTCTTTTGTCTTTGGCAGCTAAGGATTTCAATATTCTATATATATTTGTTTTTTAACAATTGAAAAATATATGAGTAAATTCACAAATTGGTGTTTCCTTTTTATGTTTGTATTGAAGAAATCAAGTAATATGGTTTTCATTTATTTTTCTTATTTATCTTTTGTTTCCTTTGAGTTTTATGTTGTGTTTTAAACCATCTCTTTTTTTTCTCATTTTTTAGTTGAAAAATTCAATGTGTTATGCATTACTTTTATCTACAATTGAAAAATATGAATGAATTCACAAGATTGTTGTTTACTTGTTTGAGATTTTTTATTGGAGAATCAAGCAACATGGTTTTCATATTGATTTATTGATCTTAGGACCACGATCTTATAACATAAGAAATAAAAATAAGAACTTAGGGATATGAAAATTTATACCTATAACCAAATTTTTATCATATCCCTATTTATTATTTGCATGCCAACTCACGAATGACTTTGCAAACTGTAAGGTGTGTCGAGTAACAATTTAGGCTTTTTCTTGAGAAATGACAACAATTTAAGAAAGCCTAAACATGAGGATATGTTTTCTTCATGATTTTCACAACATATCAAAAAATTTAAGCTTAGTGAAAATTCAAACCATCAAATTGTTGTCAAAGCAAGTGATGCTGCTACTTAATAGTAGAAGATTGTATCCGAAGGGGAGATATGTTGAATATTGTTACTATTGAAGATATAGACTGAGTAAACCTATTGATAAAATTTGTTGAAGACAATTAGAATGTGAACTTGGAGCTAAAAAAATGTATTGTTGCCAATGCATACATTTGATTATCTTATGTAATGTTTTGTAGTGTCAAATAATATGTTATGTGTTACCATCAATGCCAAAGGGGGATATTGTTTACCATAATTGATTATGCAAATGAAAAAGTTATGAATATATTTAAAGGATCCATATCATTTATTTTATTTCATTGATGTCAATTCGTAGCTGATTAGACATTATATTGATTAAATAGAGTGCCATATCATTTGATTAATGAAGAGGATTTGAAGAAAGTATGTTGATGACAGGAGTTGATAAGTATGGTATTCAATGGGAACTTGAATGAGTTAGATAGTGATAATGTAATGTTGGTTTGATCACTTGACAATAATGTAATCTTGTAATGTAATGAGTCATACAAGCTCCATTGAGTGACAAGGTAAAAGAAGGAAGACAATGTTCACCGAGTGACTACAATTATCACTGACCAGTTGGCTAAATAAGTTTAGTATTAACTGAGTGATGTTTTACATGAGTGAAATGTTAAGTTCATTGAGTAATAGCTGGAAGAAAAAGTTTATTAAGATGTAATCTAAGGCTGACTTTTGATGAAAATAAAGAATGTTTGAGAATATCAAAGGCTAAAGTCAAAGTTTGTTACAATATCTATTGCTAGATAAATACAATGAAGATCTAATGATGGAGATTGAAGAAGGATAACGATGAGAATAAAGTTCTATAAAATTTCTATTTTTCAAGTGTCTATATTGTATTTTCTATGAACCTAAGATCAATAGTTAAGGTTATGCAAAAAAAATGGAAGCATCTGGAAGTAGTCAGACCACTATTTAAGGAGTAGTTGAGTAATTTTTTTGGTTTTTGATTAAGTTGTTGAACGGGTGCAATCTATTGAAGGAGAATTTATTAAAGCTTAAAGAAGCAAGGAGAACCAAGAAGAGTAGAAGGAAGATCAAGCAAAGTTAAGTGAAAAGTGAAAGAGTAAAGGAGTGAATCAGCTAAAAGAAAAAATCAAAGAGAGACTGAGCATAACCAAGATCTGAACAATCAAGGTATTGCTAAATCTAATAGATCATTTGGAAAGTTACTTTCTTACCATTATAGTAGAAAAATATCTTAACCAAGTGGACATAAGAAGTCTGTAAAATCCTATACTGTAACATTGATTAGTGATGTTTGCAAGTCCTTTGGAGCATGCCACTCTTTAGACATGATCAAGTAGTGATAAGGTCTACATGATCTTTTGGTGTGAGTCCTCTAACCAGGTTAACAATGTAAATGTAAACCTTTAACAAGGTTGACTTCTAGCAGAGCTCACTTCAGAAGAGTGAAATTATTTGGGTTATTGTTCCTAGGTTTTTTTTCCTTTACATGGCCTCCATGTTAAAAATCATGGTGTTAAATGTGTGATTGATTGTTGTTATGTTGCAAGTTGAATCTTCATGATATTTACTTATTACTACATCTTGGTAGTAATTAGGCAACAATCAATTTATAATTCTGATATTTGGTAATAACAAAAATAGTGAGTTAATAGTTTGGTGTAAATTGATTGCAAGAGTTAATTGTGAAGTTAAATTAGATCATTGAGTTATTTCCATTTAAGTTTATGAAGTTTTATTGGTACTAAAATGTTGGAAGGGATTGTAGGATAATTGGACATAACTAATTCACTCTACCATCAATTATCTAATAATTGGCATTAGAGCACCGTGCTTGGAGATATAATTTTAAAGGAACTTGAGCTAAAGACAAGAAGATCTATAAGAGAGAGGTACCAAAGATGAATAAGGAGAATTTTTCCTCATGGAAAGACAAAATGATGCTACATATATCTAGAATTGGAGATCATGTTACACACTAGTTTGATAATGAATACAATGCACTTGTCGCTCCCCTATGACTATGGGACAAATGACTGAGAAGAGAAATCACAATAGCTTGATGATTGTGATTGCATCTACTCTCAATGATGTCAAGTTTGATGATATCAAGAACTACACTAATGTTAAATAGATGCAGGAAAAATTGGAGATCCAAATATATTGAGAGCTAAAGTAGAAAGTCTTAGAGGCAAGTATGATGACATGACAATGACAGAAGGAGAGAATATTGCACACTATGTAAACTGAATCAAGGAATTTTTTAGTGCAATCAGAGTTGTCAATTATCAATGACAGAGAAATTATAAGTAAATTTCTGAGAACTCTCGTGCCTATTTATGATATAAAAGTCTCTATATAATTAAAGAAGTTAGGGCTATGCTTGGAAATGTTTTGATACTTGATAGCTTAGTTGATCTTTTGATTTCTTTTGAGTTGAGAAATTATGATAATAGTATGGTTACACTTGGAAATTATTTTAAGTATTCACTAACCATTGGTAATCCAAATAAATAGAAGAAAACTAAAGATGATAGCGAACCTGAATTTGAAAATGATCTAGATAAAATTAAAGTATTTCTTCCAAGAAGGTTATCAAGAGGTAAAGATAAATTCAAAGGTAGACTACCCCTAATTTGTTTTAAGTGCAATGAAGTTGGTCATTTTGCTTCTAATTATCCTAACATGAGTAAGAGTGACAAAAAAGAGAAAAAAAATTATACGTATAGGAAGAACATGGACTATAAAGACAAAGGAAAGAAATCATACTACATTGCTAAAGAGGAGCACACTAAGTCTAGTACAAATGAAGAAAAGGAAGTAGTTGAGATGGTTTATGTTTCTATCAAGGAATATCCCAATGGAGAAAGGTATGAAAGTGAGACTTCTTTTATTACACATTTTAGCAAGAATGATATATGGATCATAGATAGTGGATGCTCACATCACATGACTACTGACATGAGTAAGTTTGACAAATTTGAGGAAATTGATAATGGTGGAACTGTTAAGTTAGGTAATGATGTTCTATGTCCAGTGAAAGGAAAAGGATCATTAATGTTGAGTGATAAAATAAAATGTGATAATGATTACAAGGTACAAGGACTAAAGTATAATACTTTGAGCATTCCTTAGTTGAATAATTTAGGTAACAAGCTAAAGTTTTAGAATAGAAAAGTCAAGATCTTTGACGATGAAGGAAATCTAATTGGAACTAGGATGCATACTAAAGTTAATTTATTTTATCTTGATCCTACTATTGAGACGTGTTTGTTTTCTAAAGTTGAGGTTGTATGGTTGTGGCATAAAAGGTTGTGTCATGTAAATTTTGAAAACATGATGAAGGTTAGTAGAAAGAAAAGAGTAAGAGGCTTACCAAATCTGAAAAACCTGATAATTCTATGTGCAAATGATGTCAACTTGCTAAGATGACAAAGTCAAGATTTTGAAGAAAGACACAAACTTCTAATGATATATTAGAACTAGTGCACACTCATTTTATATGGACCTATGGGTATAAAATTTATTATGGTCACAAATATTTTTTCTTGTTTGTAGATGGTTATTCTAGAATGATGAGTATCATGTTCATGAAGTTGAAATCACATGCTTTTGATATGTTCAAATTGTATAAGGCTAGAGTTGAGAAACAAACTAGTAAATCATTGAAATGTTTAAGATTTGATAGAGGTGGTGATTTATGTCTATTAAGTTCACTAGATTTTGTGTTGAGTGTGGTATTAAGAGGTAGTTATTTGCACTGAGGACACCACAACAAAATAAAATTTTTGAGAGAAGAAATAGATCAATAATGGATTTTGCAAGGACATTTCTGATTGAAAAATATGTTTCACAAATGTTCCAGATGGAATCTATGAGCATTGTGATTTATACTCTCAACTGATTTCACTTGAAGAAATAAATAAATAAGACACCCCATGAACTCTGGTATGGCCATACACCTAATGTAAGTTATTTCAAAATATTTGCAAGTAGGTCTTATATTCATATGGATGCAAAGAATGGTAAATTTGATTCAAATGGAGATGAAAGTATATTCCTTGGTTATTCATCTAAGAGAAAATCTTATAAATATTTGAACAAATCTACTAAAAAAATGATTGAAAGTGCAAATGTAAGAATTGATGAGTTTACAGACAAGAACAATGTGGAAATAAAGAAGGAACCTGAAGATTACAACAAATTTGTGTATGTGTATGAAGGGGAACCATACACACTACTTGAGTTACAACAAAGAGCTACTAAGTCTCACACAACATTACGTGAGTTACAAACTACGTTACCTGAGGACCAGACAGATCAACCTGAGCATGAAATTGAATCCCTATCGAGTGAAGAGAATGTTGAGAATCTATGATCTCAATCTTGTTAGCATGAATTATAATGGTATTCCTATGAGGGAGTATGCTAGCATTTCTTGAGCACTTGAGAGATTGTTACAGTGGTTACATATTGCATTCATGACTATGTTTGGCATTGATGTCAACATGCTAGAAGATAGAGATAAAGACCTTATGATTCAAGGATTGAAGATGAGATCAAGAAAAGTTAAGGACATGTTCTACATAGTGTCTTGATGCTATGGCTAAGAGAGAATGGAGAAATTAAAAGAATGGTAATAGTTATTGGAGATCTAAAGAAGACTATATACAAATAGAGTTCCTAAGAAGTTATTTCTGGTAATTAGATTATATCTCCTAATAGGGATAGAATCTAGTTATGCAAATTTAGACAGAGGTAGAAGACATCCTAATGATGATATTAATGAATGCACAAAGTCTGAGGTTACATGTGTGAAATATTTTTAAAGATTGTGAGCCTACAATGTTATATAATTGTAAAAAAAATGAAATGTATCTTGTTTTGTTTTATCTTAATTAGGTCTTATGGTAATTGTAAATTCGGAAAGCCTCAAGACCAACTCAATGAATTATTTTAAGGACTTGGTATAAAGGAAAGTTATTTTCCTTGTGATTAATGAATTAAGTTTCATGTTGGAGAAAGAAAGAAAATTGTAAGTGTGGATTGTAATTAAGTAAGCGATATAAGGGATTATTGTGATGCCAGTTTGTGGAATTGGTATTGAGATCTAAAAAGTATTTGGTGCAACAAAGGCATAGTGAATGAGCACAGTGATTACATTTGGAGAGTGTTTTTGGTGGAAAGTTGATCATGTTCTATTATCCTGAAAGGAATAATATAGAGGATGGTTGGATAGTGAGTTCAGTGGTCTTGAACCTGATGTTGTTTGGACAATGGGTCCTTCTGCCTTCCACAACTCCTAATAGGGTTGAAATCTCCTCAAAAGAATTAAAAGTCTCCTAATAGGGATTGATATGTACTAAATGCATTTCATTGACTTCTAGAAGGGTTCATCCTCTTACAAGGAACCTATATATTAGTACATCATTTTGTGGGTATCATCCCCACTGGCCGTTTCCCATTGATCAAGGGGTTCCCTAGTAAATATATCTAGTGTTATTGTATATGTTCATCTTATGGTTTCTATTTATATTGATTAAATATTTGAGAATTAATAATGTTAATAAAAGTTGTTTTGATCAAATAATTGATTCACCCCCCGTCTCAGTTATCTTTGTGGACTTTACTTTCTAATAATTGGTATCAATGCATCAGGTCCTTGAAGGAAAAACTTAACAGCTTCAGGAGATCAATAAAGGCTCATTTGAGAAAAGAAATTCTTAAGTTTGATGGAGTTAACTGTGACAGCTAGAAATAGGAGATGAAGACACATTTCCTATACATGGGTCCAAGATATTGATTGATCACTAAGAATGAGATGACCGTAGTTGAAGAAAATAAGCTTGAAGAATGTAGTGAAATTGAAAGAGATTTTTTCATGTGTAACATGCTTGCCAAAGAACCACTTTTGTTAGATTGTCCTAAAAATGAGTACAATCAGGTAAAATGTTTGAGGTTATCTTGTAAAATTTGGAAAGCTTTGGAATCTACTTTTGAAGGTGATAAACATGCTAAAAGGATAAGACTACAAAATTGGATATGTCTATTTCAAGATGCTAAAATGATAGAGGATGAATCTATAAGAAGTTATATTGGAAGACTATCAAAAATTGTTGTAGGAATCAAGGCTTGTGAAGGAAGTAAAGAAAAAGATGAGATCATATGGAAAATCTTGAAAACTTTGATACCACCATTTAAGAAGACAACACAAATGATAGAGAAATTGATACCTTGTACTGAGAATTTCTCTAGAGAGACTCTTCTCAAAAAATTGGAAGCAATAGAAATAAGTTTGAGATAGTCTAGAGATTTTCCTAGAGTGGAGACTACTTTTAGCACATTGAGTGTTCAACCTACCCTATCTAGGAGTGCAAGCACTAGTGGATATTATGCTAGCAGTATTAGATCAAGATCTAAAGCAGAGAGAAATATTGAAGAAGGAACTTCCCTTGTTGTGAGAAGAGAACCAAATGGTAAGAAAATATTTAAATGTTGGACTTGTGATGAATGTGGTCATTATGCTTCTAAATTTCATAAAAGAGAGAAGAAGTACAAGAAGAATTTAAAATCTAGAAATCCCAGAGAATGTTTATATGAAAAAGATGATGATGAACTAGATGAAAGAGTTCTAGGTGAAAGTGATGATGAGTTAGGATTTTTTCTGTAAAAGAAGACATTTTTGAAAAAGAAGTTAGAGAAGAAAGAGACTTAGTGTCACAAGTTGAGAAGAAATCTAATTGGATCATAGATAGTAGTTTCTCACATCATATGATTGGTGATATGAATAATTTTTTTGAGTTTAACAGTTGTAATGGAGCAATTGTTAGAGTTGGGAACAATGTGGCTTATCATATTAAAGGAAAATGTGTTGGAAATATAAGAGGAGTAATTGAGAGGGGAGGGGTGAATCAATTACCCCAAAAATAAATCTAAGATCCCTTAAGATACAAAACCAAAACTCTATTGAAATTGAAATATTGTTGTAACTCGATTAACACAGGCACACTCCATTTACACTAAGAATTATTGTCACTTGGTAAACATTGAAATGATAAATTCTTGAGATGTTTAGCATGTTTAACCTTAACTAACTTAGTTACATAAATCAAATAGCATGAACACAAGAGACACCAAGATTTAACATGGAAACCAAATTTGGGAAAACTACCAATTACAACTAGTTATTGTTTTTCACTCTCTAAAGTGAGCCTTGTTAGGAGCCAACTTTGTTAAAAGGTTACAAAATACATTGTTAAGTGCAACCCTATTAAACGATTCAATTCACCTTGTTAGGAGTGGCCATTTTAGAGGTCTTCAGACACTTCAATCTAGAAATGTCACCTTATTAGAGGATTTACAAAATAGTTGTTAGGCTAACTATATTAAGAGATTTGATTCACTGCTATAATTATGAGAGAGTAACAATTATTTGACTTGATTGTTGATGCAACTCACTTTCATGTTGATTTCAAATATCATTTTTTACTTGAATACTTGATCCTCCTTGATCAAATTTATCTTTGTAGCTTGATCAACTCTAAATACTCTTTTATCTTTCAAATTCGCTTCCTTTATTCATCTTCTTCTCTTCCACTTTTTCCACTTATTCAATCCTCAATTTGACCTTATATTTATATGATTTGCCTTGTCAAGTCAACTTGAATACACTTTCAAACAAATAATATTCATCGCTTGGGTCGGCTAGAACTAACCAACAAAACTATCAGATCCAATAGGTTGATACAGTAAAATCCTTCATTAGCTAATGCAGATCAATCAACACTAACTCAGAAAAGAATTTCCTTCAAACTTTCTTTGGTAATTGAGTGAGCTCAGTTAACACTAGTTCCATGCCAACTTTCCTTTGGTAACCGAGTGAACTCTATTAACAATGTTTACCTACAAACTTTTCTTGAATACTTGGCATACATAGGAAACTTCCTTCAACACCTGAGTAAGCTTGGTTGACACTGATTTCTTTGTAAAGGCTTAACATTTGTGTAACAAAAAAGACAACATACAATTAAATAATTGTATTCAACAATCTCCCTCTTTGGCATTTATGGAAACACAACATGTCATGATACAAAGAAATTTTTAAAGCATACATAGAAGTAAGAATAATATCCTTAGTTTCATTGTAATTCTCATCCATGAGAACTCCCTCTATCATTTTGAACTCCTTCTGACATCAATCGCTCAAATTTCTCTAACTACAATTTCTCCTTTTGACAAAAAAACTCTCCTCTTTGACATCTGACTCAAAAATTTTGATTTTTGATATGAAAAACTCTCCCTCTTTGACATCTTATGTCAAAGACAAAAATCAATGTATTTTCCATGTAGCTGGTGTACTAATTTATATGCAATATGCTCTATGAATACTACATCAACTTGACTGATCTTAAAGATTCTTTTTTGATTCATTTCAAAACATTATTTAGTGAGCTTTAGAGAGGGGAATGACCCCTAGCTTACCTCTTAGATACACACATGTATCCTTAGGTAACATTTTAGTGAATATGTCTGCAATATGTTCTTTTGTATTCACATATTCCAATCTCACCTCCTTGTCTTGCACCAATTCTCTTAAGAAAAGATATTTTATTGACATATGCTTAGTCTTAGTATGCATCACTAGATTATTGGATATGTTGATTGCATTGATGTTATCACAGAAGATAATAACTAGGTCCTTGATCTCCTCCTTCATACCTAACAATAATATGATGGAAATCCCAAAGAAAATAATATGATGGAAATCAAGAGAATCATGAGATATCTGAGAGGTACTAAAGACTATGGATTATGGTACAAAAAAAGAGGCAATTTAGATTTGAAAGCATTCACAGATGTTGATTAGATAGGAAGTGTTGATGATAGAAAAAGCACAAGTGGTGAAGTATTCTTTCTTGGTAAAAGACTAGTGTCTTGGACAAGCAAGAAGAAAAATTGTATTTCTCAGTCCACAACAGAGGCTGAATATGTGGCAGCAATAGTTAATTGTTCCAATGTTGTTTGGTTTAAACAACTGTTGGCAAGTATGAAGATAGAGATCAAGGATCTAGTGGTTATCTTTTGTGATAACACCAATACAATTAATATATCCAAAAATCCTGTGATGTACACCAAAACCAAGCATATTGCTATAAAATATCATTTTTTGAGAGAATTGTTACAAGATAAAGAGGTAAGATTAGAATATGTAAATACTAAAGAGAAAATTGTAGATATATTCACTAAGCCATTATTTAAGGTTTTATTTGTTTATCTAAGAGGTAAGTTAGGGGTCATTACCCTAGTTAAAGCTCACTGAATGTAGTTGAGTGATGCATCAACCAGAGCATGTTGAAGATCAGATAATTGATGCAGTATTGTGAAGGCACATTACAAATGAATCAGTACATGAAGTATGTTGATATTCACTAAACATTATTTTTGGCATGAGATGTCAAAGAGGGAGAAGTTTCTTGTCATATCTCACATAAATTTTATTACTTCAGAGATGTCGAAGAAGAAGAACTTGGTCTGATACCAAAGAAGGGAAGTTTGCTATCATAAGACAATGTTGAAGATAGAGTTTTTCTAATAGAGGGAGAAACTAAAGGTAGAGAGAGTTCAAAATGATAGAGGGAGTTCTCATAGATAATATCATGGATGAGAATAAGAATAAAACTAAGGATTATATTCCTTACTTTATTCTTTCTCTAAAATTTTTATTGTATTATGACATGTTGTGTTGCCATCAATGCCAAAGGAGGAGATTGTTAAAAACAAATGCTTAATTGTGTATTATGTTTGATGTTACACAAAATGGCATATCATTGCTAGTCAGTGTATGTCAAGCTCACTTGAGCAATGAAGATAGTTTCCTGTGTCTGTCAAGCATTCCAAAGCTTTCTAGGTTTAGAAGTTAGTGGCTACCAAGTTCACTTAGTCGTCAAAGGAAAGTTTGCAGAAGTTGAATGTTAACTAAGCTGACTCAGTTAATGAAGAAAATGTTGGATGGAACCAATGTTAAATGATATCACTTGGTTACCAAAGGAAATTTGTGAATATATAGTGTTAATTGAGTTCACTTGGTTAACACAGAAAAATCATTTCTAAGTTAATGTCTACCGAGCATGGTCGGCTAACAAAGGATTTTCTTGTTTTGGCATATTGAGTTTAATTAATTTAATTGTTAGTTCTAGCTGACTGAGGAAATGAATATTAAGTATTCTAAGTTGCATTCAACTTGACTTGCCAATGTGTAAGATATAAATATATGGTCAAGTTAAGGATTGAATGTGTGGAACATAATAGAAGATTTGATGATGCTTAGAGGAAGTGAATTAGAAGGATAAATAGAATACCCTTGTTGAGATGCAAAGATACATTCGATCAAGAAGGATCAAGTATTAAAGCCAGAATTGAGATCTCTAATCAGCAATTCAGTTGCATCAAAAATTAGGTCATCTCATTGTTACTTTTTAACCATTGTACCAATGATCTAAATCTCTTGATCGAGTTGGCTTAACAGTTATTTGTAAATCCTTTAACAAGGTGGCATTTCTATTCTAAGTGTCTAAAGACCTCTAATAAAGCCACTCCTAACATGGTGATTAAATCCTCTAATAGTGTCACACCTAACAGTGTGTTTTGTAAATTTTAATAGGGTTGGCTCCTAATAGGGCTCACTTCAGAAGAGTGAATATCAGTAACTAGTTACAATTGGTATTTTTTCCCAAATTGGATTCCACGTTAAATCTTGGTGTCACTTGTGTTCATGTTATTTATTTTATGTGTATGCAACTAAGCTAATCTTAAAGCTAATCACTGAAAATGTTTTAAGTTTTTCATGTGCTGAGTAACTGATGTTATTTCAGTTATTGCCAAATTACAGTATTTGCTAGAGTAAATTGAGTGCATGTGTGTTTGTTGAGTTACAACATAATATAATTTGATCAGAGTTTTGATTAGCATTGAGATTTAAAGGATTTGGGATTTATTTTGTAGTAACTAATTCACCCCTCTCCTCTCAGTTACTGCTCTTATATTCCCAACAATGTTCTCATCTTCTTTCATCTTCATTTGAAGAAATTGATCTCTAAGACTTTCTTCCTTAGCTCTCCTTACATTGTCATCACCTCTATAGATATCAACTTGTTCCACATTTCATGAGCAATAGAAAAATCTTTGACTTCATCAAATTTAACATAATTGAGAGTAGAAGTAATGCCAATCATCATTATATTATGATTCTTTTTTTCCATACTTTGATCCATAATCAAAGGTCCACTAGGTGCCACATAGTTTAGGCTTGTGTCACCAATGGTTGCCAAATGGAACTTCATGAATTATTGTCATGCTTGGAAGTTATCTTTTTTCATCTTAGCAATCTCTCTTCTG
The DNA here is from genome assembly GCA_028749045.1 of Cupressus sempervirens. Taxonomy (NCBI): domain Eukaryota; kingdom Viridiplantae; phylum Streptophyta; class Pinopsida; order Cupressales; family Cupressaceae; genus Cupressus; species Cupressus sempervirens. The sequence goes on along the minus strand of CM053785.1, from coordinate 962,309,830 downwards.
TAACACATCTTGATCTTTAGCTTAGGTCCTTGAAACCTTCTCTACAAGCACCAAAAAATCTGATACAAATTGTTGGAAATATAAGAGAAACTAAGAGGGGAGGGGTGAATCAGTTACCTTAAAAATAAATCTAAGATCCCTTAAGATACAAAATCAAAACTTTGTTGAAATTGATTTACTATTGTAACTCGGTTAACACAGGAACACTCAATTTATACTAAGAATTATTGTCACTCAATAAACTAAAATAATCACTTCTTAAGATGTTTAGTGTGTTTAATACTAATTAATTTAGTTGCATAAATCAAATAACATGAACACAAGAGACATCGAGATTTAATGAGGAAACCCAATTTGGGAAAACTGCTAATTGTAATTAATTACTATTTTTCACTCTTCTGAAGTGAGCCTTGTTAGGAGCCAACTTTGTTAAAGGTTAAAAAACACACTATTAGGTGTCACCCTATTAAAAGATTTAATTCACCTTGTTAGTGTTGAAAAACAATTGATTAATTATGTATTGTCTTTGATGTTACACAAAATGTCATATCATTGCTAGTCAGTGTATGCTAAGCTCACTCGGGCATCGAAGATAGTTTCCTGTGTTTGTCGAGCATTTTAGAGTTTGCTTAGTTTAAAAGATAGTGTCTACCAAGTTCACTTGGGTGACAAAGGAAAGTTTGTGAAAGTTGAGTGTTAACTGAGCTCACTTGGTTACCAAAAAGAAATTTGTAAATATGTAGTGTTGACCAAATTCACTTGGTTAACATAGAAAAATTATTTTTGAGTTAGTGTCTACTGAGTAGGGTCGGCCAACAAAGGATTTTCTTATTTTGGCATATTGAGTTCAATTGAATTGTTTGTTGGTTCTAGCCGACTAAGAATATGAATATTAATTATTGTAAGTTATATTTAAGCCAACTTGACAATATGAAATATATAAATGTAAGATCAAGTTGAGGATTGAATGCATGGAATAGAATTGAAGATTTGATGATGCCAAGAGGAAACGAATTAGAAGGATAAATAGAACATCATTATTGTGATGCAAATATACATTCAACCAAGAAGGATGAAGTATACAAACTAGAATTGACATTTATAATTAGTAATTCAATTGCATTAGAAATTAGGTCATCTCATTGTTACTCTCTAACCATTGTAGTAGTAATCTAAATCTTTTAACAAAGTTGTCTTAACAGTTATTTGTAAATCCTCTAACAAGGTGGCATTTCTATTGAATTGTCTAAAGACCTCTAACAAGGCCACTCCTAACAGGGTGATTAAATCCACTAATAGGGTCACACCTAATAGTGTGTTTGATAAACTTTAACAGGGTTGGCTCCTAACATGGCTCATTTCAAAAGAGTGAAAATTAGTAACTAGTTGCAATTGGTGGTTTTTCCCAAATTGAGTTTCCACATTAAATCTTGGTGTCAAGTGTGTTCATACTATTTCTCTTATGTATTTGCAAATAAGTTAAAATAATATTAGTCATAGATAATATCTTAACATTTTCATGTTAAGCATTTACTAAGTTATTTTAGTGTTTATCGAGTTACAACATTATATCTGTATGTTCATCGAGCTTCAACAGAGTTGAGTTTGTAGAGTTTGTTTGTACTAACATCAAAGGGATATGGAATTTATTTTTGTAGTAACTGATTCAACCCTCCCCTCTTGATTACTCCTCTTATATTTCCAACAATTAGTATTAGAGTGTTTAGTGCTTACAGAGAAGGTTTTAAGGACCAAAGCTAAAGAACAAGATGTCTTACAAAAGATAGATTTTGAAGTTAAACCAAGACAACTTTGTAGCATGGCAAGGACTTATGAGGTTACATTTGGAAACTATTAGTGATTTAGGTTGTAAGTATCTTGATAATGAATACAAGACTCCTACCAGAACATTATCAGTTGAAGATATTGTTGAAAATAAAAATCATAACATCATGATGATTGACATTGCTTCTGCTATTAATTATGTCAAATTTGATGAAGTCAAAAGTTGTACTATAGCTTATGATATGTGGATCAAACTAAAAGACATCTATGGAGGAGATGATAATGTAAGAAGAGATAAAGCTGAAAGTCTTAGAGGACAATTTGATCAAATGAAGATGAGAGAATATGAAAATATTACAAAATATGTTGAGAGAATTAAAGCAAGTGTGAGTGTAATCAAAGCATTCGAAGGAGACATTGATGAAAAAATAGCTGTAAACAAGGTACTCAGAACCCTTCTTCCTATCTATGCAATTAGAATTTCTTCTATTCAAGAGATGAGGTGTGTTCCAAATAGAAAAATAACTTTAGATACTCTAGTTGGAAGATTGATAGCTTTTGAGTTGGATAACTATGATAACTATGTCCCTAGTTCCAAAGGTATTGAGTGTACATTTGAAGCCAAGCTTTCACTCAAGAAAAGGGGTAAGAAATCAAAGGTCAATCAATTAGGAATTGAAGAAGGTGAAGAAAATTTAGACATTAATCTTGAAGTTGTTGAATCCCTAGTTGCAAGGAAATATTCCAAAGGTAGAGGAAAGTACAAAGATGAGATTCCTCTAATCTACTTTTCTTGCGAAGAAGATGGTCACATTGTTGTAAGGTGCCCAAATAGAGAAGACAATGATGAAAAGAAAAGTAATATGTACAAAGGCAAGAGAGAATTAAAAAACTACAAGGACTACAAGGACAAAGGTAAGAAATCTAGTTTTATAGCTAAAAATTCTGATAATAGTGAAGATAAAATGGTATATATTGTTGTAAAAGATGAATCTGATGATGGAGATAAAATGGAACTTATCTCTCATCTTAGCAAAAATGATACATGGATTATTGATAGTGGTTGCTCACATCATATGACTGGATTCAAAATAAAGTCTGAGCACATGGAACGTTATGATGGTGGTAGTGTGAGATTTGAAAATAATTAGCCTTGTTGCGTAAAGTGAAAAGGATGTATCTCATTAACCAATGAACTTAGATGCAATATTGCTTATTAGGTTGAAGGACTAAAACATAATCTACTAAGTGTGGCATAGTTGAATAACATTGGATTCAAAGTAGAATTTATGAATGGAAAGGCCAAACTGGTGGATGGAAAAGAAAATCTAGTTGGATCTGGAAAACAATCAAAAGATAATCTATTCTATCTAGATCTTAGTGAAATTTATTTTTTTATTGCTCAAGTAGAAGAAAGATGGTTATTGCATAAAATATTATGTCATGTGAACTTTGATAACCTGGTCAAGATAAGAAAATACATAAGAGTAAGAGGTATTCCTAACTTGAGGAAAATTGATATGGGTCTATGCAAAAATTGTCAAATTGGTAAGATGGGAAAAACTAGTTTCAAAAGCAAAAACTATTGTTCAAAAGAAGTCTTAGAGCTTGTACATATAGACTTATGTGGACCTATTGGAATAGAGAGTTATAGTGGAGATAAGCTTTTCATTATTTTTATTGATGATTATTCTAGAATGAATACTGTAATGTATCTAAAAGAAAAATCTGAAGCTTTTTAAAAATTCAAGTGGTATCTGGCAAGAGTAGAAAAAAAAAACTAGAAAGAAGCTGAAATGTTTAAGATCAGACAAAGGTGGTGAATTCATTTCTAATGAGTTTAATAAATTCTGCATTAAAAAAAGAATCAAAAGATAGGTATCAGCCCTTGGTACACTTGAGCAGAATGGTATAGCTGAAAGAAGGAATAGATCCATCATGGATTGTGCAATAACATTGATGATAGAAAAGAATGTTACAATCAAATACTGATAGGAAGAAATCAATACTGCAAAGCATACCTTGAACAAAGTACAGTTGAAAAAAGACTCAAATCAAACTCCTTATGAACTATAGTATGGCTACAAACCCAATGTAAGTTACTTGAAAGTATTTGGCAACAAATGTTATATCTTGAAAGAATCTAAGAAAGGTAAATTTGATGTCAAAGGTGATGAAGGCATATTCCTAGGATACTCCTACAGAAATAAAGCATACAAATGTTTGAATTTGTCTACTTATAAAATCATAGAAAGTGCATATGTGAGAATTGATAAGTTTGTAAAAAAGAATGAAGAATAAAGCAACAAAGAGCCTAAGGATTACAGAAGATTTGTTTTCTATGAACTTGATACTCTGCCAAATCTATTTGGAAGACACAATGCCTCACCTCTCGATTTCCCAAAATCTCCAAAAGCTACCAAGTTGCAATCAGTACAACCCAAGTAATTGCCTGAAGAACTTGAGTCACAGTCAAAAGCTACTAAGTTGTTGCTAGAGAAAACTGAGTCTGATGGACCCAAGTCATAAACAGTGGGACTCAAGATTAACATAGAAGATCATAAAGAAATCAGTGAAACAGACTCCAAATCCAAAGTATATATGCTAGCAAGATATGTCAAAAGGCATCATACACTTGATTAGATCATTGGAGACAAGTTAGATGGAACAATGACAAGAAATAAATTGAAAGGTACATGTTTACTTATTGAATTTGAACCTAGAAATACTAAAGATGCTTTCAATAATGAAAGTTGGATTGAAGCAATGAATGAGGAAATAAAACAGATAGAGAAGAACAAAACTTTGACTCTTGTTCCTAGACCCAAGGATAAAAATGTAATTAGCACAAAGTGGCTATTCAGAAATAAGCTAAATGAAGATGGAGAATTTTCCAAAAACAAAGCAAGGTCAGTATGTAAAGGTTATTCTCAAGAAAGTATTGATTATGTGTAATGTCCCTAATTATTCTCCTGTCGAATCTCCTAGAAAATGAGTATTGGTACAACAATTCATCAAATGTTAGTGATATAAAAATTTATTCTAAGTTAGTGGGGAAATTTATCCCTAGTTTTTCCCTTAGATAGGAATCCATCTCTTAACAAATATTGAATTCATATATTGCATCCGTATCTAATCATTTTGGGATATACATTCGGAGACTAAGGAGATCATGATAATCTCCAATAGCCACATCCTGTAAAGAGATCCATCTCTTAATGAGTATATCACTCATTCTTTTATGGAACTCTAGCACCTGTAAATAATGAGATCCATCTCTTAATGAGTATATTACTCAGTCTCTTATGGAACTCTAGCACCTGTAAATAATGAGATCCATCTCTTAATGAGTATATTACTTATTGTTAGGATAAACCATGAATAGAAATAAAAACTACATGCAAATATAACTAATAACATAAAATAATAGATCACACAAAAATGAACACAAGGCACCAAGATTTAATGTGGTTCACCCAATCCCTAGGCTACGTCCACCAAATAGCAAGTCTAATCTTATTACAAGCTAGTGATTACAACTTGATTACAATCCATAATCCCTTACAGCTCAATACTATTGCAAGAACCAATTTCACATCACAACATAAAAAAATAAATGCCCAACCCTAAACCCTTTTATACAAGTATTAAACTGCTTTAGGGTTATAACATGTGAGCCATAATTAGCCATAACTTTAGTGGCAAATCTATGAATGGCGAATAGTACCAAAATTATTTTTTTCGGGGCGATGCCTCGAACTCCACTAATTATGAAGTATGTACAGTACTTTCTTGATCAGTCACCACAATCTAACAATCTCCCACTTGGGGAATGATCAGGCTCCACACTAAAAAACAATCTCCCACTTGGAGATTGATCTTGTAGCAATACCACTACCACATGGGGCTCCCACTGGATCAAAACACCCTGGGCTCTGCTGTTCTTTTATGCATGTTTAGTCTAAAAGACCAACCGAAGCTGAAGAGGAGTTCAGCTTCTCCTGTGTTACAACCTTTGTCAACATATCTGCTGGATTTTCATTGGTATGTATCTTCTCTAGCTTTAACTGTTTATCCTCCAAAATTGATCGAATGAAATGGTACCACAACTGTATGCGTTTGGTCTTAGAATGCAAAGCTGAATTCTTTGCAAGATGAATGGCACTCTGACTATCTATGAAGAAATAATTTTCCTTCTGAGGATGTCCCAATTCTTCCAAGAAGAATTGAAGCCATATCATCTCCTTGGTTGCCTCTATAGTAGCAACATACTCTGCATCTGGAGTGGATAGAGCATTAATCTTCTGTAACCTAGAAACCCAGCTCACGGCTGCCCCACCAATAGTAAAGACATAACTTGTAGTACTCCTCCTGGTATAAATATCCCCTACCAAATCCAAGTCAACATAGCCTTGTAAATTAGTAGTAGAGCCCCCAAAGTGTAAACATTTATTTGATGTTCCTCTCAAATATCTAAGAATCCACTTGACAACATTCCAATGCTCAAATCTTGGATGACTCATATACCTTCTAACAACTCCCACTACATGGGCAATATCTGGCCTAGTGCATACCATAGCATACATCAAGCTTCCTACAGATGAAGCATAGGGTACGTTGGACATCTTATCCTCCTCTTCTCGTGTCTTAGGAAACATCTCCTTAGTCAATTTCAAATGACCAGGTAAAGGTGTGTTGACAGCTTTAGCATTCTCCATAGAGAAACGTTGCAACACCTTCTCAACATAATCAGCCTGAGATAGCGTCAATGTTTTGTTCTTCCTATCTCTGCAAATCTTCATACCAAGGATTTCTTTTGCTGCCCCCAAATCCTTCATAGCAAATGCATGTGCTAACTGGCATTTCAGCCCCTTAATATGATCCATGTTAGACCCAGCTACAAGTATATCATCAACATATAAACATAAAATAATGTAGCTATCATCATCCAACCTCTTAAAATAAACACAATAATCTGAATGACACCTGTTATAGCCATGCTCATGCATAAACCTGTCAAATTTCAGATACCATTGCTGAGGTGCTTGCTTCAAGCCATATAAACTTTTCTTCAATTTGCACACTAAGTTCTCCTTACCTTTGACCTCAAACCCCTGTGGCTGAGCCATATAGATTTCTTCATCCAAATAACCATTAAGGAAGGCTATTTTAACATCCAGCTGCTCTAAATGCAAATCTTTAGTAGCCACAAGACTTAAAACAGTACGAATAGAAGTCATTTTAACAACAAGAGAAAATATCTCATTGAAGTCAATTCTTTTTTTCTGTGCAAATCTTTTTACAACTAACCTGGCCTTAAATATTTTCTTACCTCCTTCCTCTTCTTTCAACTTGTAAACCCACTTATTTTGTAAAGCCTTTTTACCTATAGGCAACTTGCACAAATCCCATGTCTTATTCTTCAGCAAAGAGTCCATTTCATCTTTCATTGTAGACTCCCACTGAATCTTAGTATCCACCTGCACAACTTCATCATAACTTTCAGGTTCACTAGCATCAATAAGTAAAATAGAATACAAAGAGGGAGAAAATCTTTGTGAAGGTCTAATTTGCCTCGTTGACCTTCTAACATTCAATGGTGTGTGTGCTATTTGTTGTTGCAGTTGTTGCACATCATGAGGAGTGGCTGGAACAATAGCTTTTGGAGTATCATCCAACACTATATAATCATCTTTTTTCTTCTCATGTTGCTGCAATAGATATTTGTACAACACTTTCTCATTGAATATGACATCCCAACTTCTAACAATTTTATGATTTTCAAAATTCCAAAGCCTATAACCAAATTCATTAATACCATATCCAACAAAGACACATTTCTTTGATTTTGCTTCTAGCTTCGTTCTATTTTCAGAGTCTATATGAGCAAAAGCTTCACAACCGAAGGTCTTGAGAAAAGAATAACTCACCTTCTTACTAGTCCATGCCTCCTCTAGAATACCACAACCCAAAGGAGTAGAGGGACCTCTATTAATCAAATATACTACAGTATTGACAGCCTCCACCCACATGTGTAAGGGCAACCTAGCATGCAACCTCATGCTCCTTGCACGCTCCACTATAGTCCTATTCATGCATTCAGGCATTCCATTTTCTTGTGGAGTCCTTGGAACAATTTTCTATTTACGAATACCATTAGAAGAGCAATAATATTCAAATTCATGACTGCAATACTCACCACCATTATCAGATCTAAGACATTTTAATTTCTTACCAGTATCATTTTCAACCAAGCATTTCCATTTCTTAAAAGTTTAAAATACATAAGATTTCTGTCTAAGGAAATAAACCCATAGTTTTCTAGTTGCATCATCAATAAATGTAACATAATAATGAGAGCCACCAAGGAAAGATACATGAGCTGGTCCCCATACATCTGTATGCACAAGTTCTAATTTCTCCTTTTTGTTTTCCTTCCCATTCTTTACAAAACTCACTCTCTTTTGTTTTCCATACACACAACTTTCACAAAAATCCATATTAACACATTTCAGACCTGGTAAAACTTTCTTCGAATGAAGTACTTTCATACCTTTCTCACTCATGTGCCCAAGTTTTTTGTGTCACAGTGTTGTATCAGAATCTACATTAGCTATTTGTTCTCCCTACTCAACTGCAGCAATTGTTCGTGAACATTCATTTTTCTCTGAAACAATCAAAGTAGAAGGAACAATATGACCTATACAAAGATATAAGGTGCCTACTTTCACACCTTTTGCTACTACAAGGGAACCTTTTGAAACCTTCCAATTTTTATCATTAAAAGTAACTACACAACCCTCATCACCGAGTTGCCCTATTGAAATTAAATTCCTACTCAGCCTTGGAACATGTCTTACCTCATGTAGTAGCCAATGATTCCCATTCTGCAACTTAATCTTAATTTTTCCCTTCCAACAATTTGACAGGGTTCATTATCCCCCAAATAAACAAGCCCCAAATCCCCTTGGACATAATCAATGAAATAACCTCTATGAGGTGTAGCATGAAATGAAGTACCAGAATCTAAAACCCATGAATCATCCACACTTTCTAAAGACAGAAGCAAAGTATCCTCTTTGGATTTGTTACTTACCACATTTTCCTTCTTGTCTCCATCTGATTTATCTCCTTCATTTTTCTTTCAATTCCATCAATCTTTCTTTTTGTGCCCTAGTTTCCCATAGTACCAGCAATCGTATGGTCCTCTCAATTGAGACCTCCTCCCCTTTGAATTTCCTCTTGATTTTCCATGATTTCTAGAGTTACTTCCTCTCTCAGTCGTTCTACCACTGCTTTGTGCATTCAGAGCACTTCCTGATGTAGATCCACTTGAGGATTTCCTACGAGTTTCCTCACTCAAAACAACATCAATCACATCATCATATTTTAGGGTACTAGATCTAGGAACATAATTACTCACTTCCATTACCAAGCCATTCTAGCTTTCAGGCAAAGAACACAAAATTAAGAGAGTCCTAATTTCTTCATCAAAATTGATACCCACGGAAGATAACTGACTAGTAATAGTATTAAACTCATTTAAATGATCTATAATAGATCTACCTTCTGCCATTTTCATATTAAATAAATGCTTCATGAGAAATACCTTGTTTGAAGCGGAGGGCTTTTCATACAGTGTCACTAGGGTTTTCATCAAATCTTCTGTCATCTTTGCTTTTGTAATATTAAATGCCACTGATGGTGCCAAGCATAAATGAATGCTTCTGAGTGCCTTTCTATCCAAAAGATCTGATTCAGCCTCTAACATAGTTCCCTAATTCTTGGCTTTGGCTTCCAACGGCTTCCATAAATCCTTCTGGTTTAGATAGTCTTCCATTTGCATCTTCCATAACTGGAAGTTCTGCCCATTAAACCTGTCAACCCTCAGCTTACCCTCATCTACCATTGCTCCCACTCAATTGTGAGACTCTCACTCAACTGTGAAACTTTCCTGCAGAGGATAACTGAAAAACAACTAGGCTTTGATACCACTTGTTAGGATAAACCACAAACATAAATAAAACCTACATGCAAATATAACCAATAATAGAAAATAATAGATCACATAGAAATGAACACAAGGCACCAAGATTTAACATGGTTCACCCAATCCTTGGGCTATGTCCACCAAACAGCAAGTTCGATCTTATTACAATCCAATGATTACAACCTGATTACAATCTGTAATCTCTTATAGCTCAATACTGGCGCAAGAACCAATTTCGCATCACAACATAACTTTTTAAAAGAACCCAACCCTAAACCCTTTTATACAAGTATTAAACTGCTTTAGGGTTATAACATGTCGTCCATAATTAGCCATAAATTTAGTGGTGAATCTATGAATGGCGAATAGTACCAAATTTTTTTTACGAATGGCAAATAGTACCATTTTTTTTCCCCACTAATTATGAAGTATGTACAGTACTTTCCTGATCAATCACCACAATCTAACACTAATTCTCTTATGGAACTCTAGTACCTGTAAATAGTGAATACTTGTTCTCTTTGTGGAATTCAAATAGAATTAATCTAATTATTCATTTCATTTAAATCTATTAACTTTCCTTTTAGTAACATCATGAATTAGTACATGAATTCATTTTTCAACGTGATTATTAACTTTAGAATATATCTATATATGTATATATATTGTATAAATTATAATCTTGATGCCTAAGCCTCACCTGTGGAGGTTTGATCTATGTCCTGACCTACAGTATCAAACACCCTTGTTTGGATCCTGTCTTAGGTCTGTGGTGAGTTTAACCAACTCGATGTTGGTCTGCTTTCATCAATGGGTTGCTGGACTGTTATCCGCTCTTCCTTTTGCTCTGTCCGTTGTGCTACTCTCCTTTGATCGACACTCCTACATATATATATTCACCATTCCCAGTCAAGGGACGTAACTCGCCAAACATAAATTTTCTCCCCGTCGGTTTGAGGTACATTGATCTTATTTAATGCATATTATATATTTTTTTTGTTGAAAGTTATATATATATATATATATATATATATATATATATATATATATATATATATATATATATATATATATATATATAAAATTTGAATTATATTATTATGATGAGCATTGAATCGTTATTTTTCCAATTTAATTATTACAACAAGAATATTGAATGATTTTTTTTTTCAATATATAATTATTTCAATTATCATTTACTTATTATTTATTCTTTCTTTCATTACTTTTGATGATATATACATATTAACCTTTGGTAATATTTGCATCTTAAATTCTTAACATTAAAGATATCTAATTAATAATTGATATCTTAATTACTAATCATGGTATGTAATCTGTAAATTGTATCATTTATACATTACCTTCAATCGAGGTCTACCCTTCAAAGTGAGAATGATGTAAGCTGCTTAGCACTTTTACCAAATTGTTTGTCAAATCTTATATATACTCTCCTTAGCCTTAGGTGACGTGGGCCTCCTCGAATCCTCTTTTAATTCGATTGGTTTGTGGCTCAGGTTTGTTGGCTATATTCATTGATTCTTTACACCATCAAATTCCTCAAACTCTCATCGATCTGTCACTCTAAATTATCGTTGGCTGGTGGTGAATGGGTGTGAACTTTGTTTTGGTATTTCTTCCTCGAGTCTGAGTCCTTTCAATGCATGTACTCTATCTTCTTTGTCAACTGTGTTTCACGATGATGTGGCTAGTTTTATATATGCTTTCAAGAGTATGTGGATTTGTGTGTAGCTGGCTCCACATTGGATAGTTGGGACTGATTTGTTGTCCACTTGCGATCTTGTCCAAACCTTTTGCTTTGTCTTGGTTATGTGTCCACGTGGCAATTTTTTCAATGTCCCCCTACATACCTTCTTCATATATCTTTTTTTTTTTTTCCTCTCCCTCATTCATATTTATTTCAATTTATATGTGGTCCATGGCACATTATTAAGGGGTGCGACCCTTTAATAATATTAATTGATCGGTTTTTAGTATTAATATCATTTAATTTGTAAATGATATTTAGACTTATATTAATATTCATTTATCAATTACATATATTACTATTTAGATAATATATTCAATAATATTATTTATTCAAACTATTTATAATAACGGTAATAAATTGAATACACATATTTAAAAATAAAATATGAAGATATTTATATTAGTCAATATGGGGGTATGACATTATGGTGAAACTTTTTCTCCTATTGCAAGATTGGAAGGTGTAAGAACTTTACTAGCATACACAGCTCACAAAGGATTTAAAGTTTTTCAAATTGATGTAAAATTTACGTTCTTGAATGGAATTTTTGATGAGGAAGTCTATATTAAACAACCTGAAGGTTTTGTAGATCCTAGCAAAAGAATATGGTCTTCAAATTACACAAAGTATTGCATGGTCTCAAGAAAGCTCCCAAAGCTTGGTATGAAAGACTTCATAACTAATTGATAAAGATTGGTTTTAAAAGAAGAAATGATAACAACAATCTGTATATCAAAAAAGGACTCAATAAGAAGATTGTGTTGGCAGAAATATTTGTGGATGACACTTTATTTATAGGAAATGATGAGTTGGGCAAGACATTTTTAGAAGAAATGAGTAAAGAATTTGAGATTTCTATGTTTGGAGAGATAAAATTCTTTGTTGGATTATAGATCTAGTAGAAGAAAGATGGTATCTACATTACTTAATCTAAATATATCAAGGAGATACTAAAGAAGTTTGGAATAGAAGATTCAAGACCAGTTGGAACTCCTATGTCTGCTAGATATAAGCTTTCCAAAAATAATGGTTCCAAGGAGGTAGATCAGACCACATACAGATCAGTGATTGGAAAATTGTAGTATGTAGTGTTATAAAGGCTTGATATTGCATTAGGAGTCAGTATGGTGGCAAGACTCTCAGTAAATCCCAAAGAAAATCACATAATGGCAATCAAAAGAAGCATGAGATATCTAAAAGGTACTAAAGACTATGGTTTATGGTTCAAAATAGTAGGCAATTTGGATTTAAAAGTATTCAAAGATGTTGATTGGGAAGAAATTAGTGGAGAATTCTTTCTTGATAAAAGACTAGTGTTTTGGACAAGCAAGAAATAGAATTGTATTTCTCAGTCCATAGCAGAGGCAAAATATGTGGCAGTAGTAGTTAATTGTTCTAATATTGTTTGGTTCAAACAATTGTTGGTAGGTATGAGGATAGAGATCAAGGATCCAGTGGTTATATATTATGATAACACCAGTGCAATTAATATATTAAAGAATCTAGTGATGCATACCAATACAAAACACATTGCTATAACATATTATTTTTTGAGAGAATTGCTACAAGATAAAGAAGTAAGATTGGAATATATGAATACTAATGAACAAATTGTAGACATATTCACCAAGCCATTACCTAAAGATGCATTTTTGTATCTAAAAAGTAAGCTAGGGGTCATTCCCCTATTTGAAGCTCACTAAATGAAGTTTAGTGATGCATCAACCAAAGCATGTTGAAGATCAATCAATTGGTGAAGTATTGACAAAGGGCATATTGCAAATAAGTTAGTACATGAGGTACATTGATATTCAATTAATATTGTCTTTGGCATGAGATGTCAAAGAGGGAGAAGTTTGCTATCATATTGTTTTCATATCTCATAAAAATTTATGTCAAAGAGGGAGAATGAACTTGGTTTGATATCAAAGATAGAGTTTGCTATCAGAAGATGATGTTGAAAGTAGAATTTTTTTGATAGAGGGAGAGACTGAAGGTAGAAGGAGTTCACATTGATAGAGGAAGTTCTCATGGATGAGAATTAGAATGAAACTAAGGATATGCTCCTTATTTGATTCTTGCTCTAAAATTTCATTGTATTATGACATGTGTTTCAATCAATGACAAAGTGAGAGATTGTTGAAAATAATTGATTAATTGTGTATTGTCTTTGATGTTACACAAAATGTCATATCATTGGGAGTCAATGTATGTTAAGCTCACTCAAGCATTGAAGATAGTTTCTTATGTCTACTAAGCATTCAAGAGTTTACCTAGTTTAGAAGATAGTGTCTATTGAATTCACTCAGGCGAAAAAGGAAAGTTTGTGAAACTTGAGTGTTAATCGAGCTCACTCGATTGATGAAGGAAATTTTGGATGGAACTAGTGTTAACTGAGCTCACTTGGTTACCAAAGGAACTTTGTAAATATGTAGTGTTAACTAATTTCACTTGGTTAACATAGGAAAATCATTTCTGAGTTAGTGTCTACTGAGTAAGGTCAATTAACAAAGGATTTTCTTGTTTTGATATATTGAGTTCAATTGAATTGGTTGTTGGTCCTAGATGACTGAGAAGATAAAGATTAATTATTGTAAGTTGTATTCAAGTTGACTTGATAATATGAAAGATATAAATGTAAGGTCAAGTTGAGGATTGAATGTGTGGAATAGAATTGAAGATTTGATGATGCCAAGAGGAAGCAAATTAAAAGGATAAGTAGAATATCCTTGTTGTGATGCAAAGATACATTCGATCAAAAAGGATCAAGTATAAAAACTAGAATTGAGATCTGTAATTAGCAATTTAGTTGCATCGAAAATTAGGTCACCTCATTGTTACTTTCTAACCATTGTAGCAGTGATCTCAATCTCTTACTAGAGTTGGCTTAACAACTATTTGTAAATCCTTAAACAAGGTGACATTTCTATTGAATTGTCTAAAGACCTCTAACAAGGCCACTCCTAATAGGGTGATTAAATCATCTGACAGGGTCACACCTAACAGTTTGTTTTGTAATCTTTAACAAGGTTGGCTCCTAATAGGGCTCACTTTAGAAGAGTGAAAATCAGTAACTAGTTGCAATTAGTGGCTTTTCCTAAATTAGATTTTCACGTTAAATCTTGGTGTCTAGTGTGTTCAAGCTATTTCTCTTATATGTTTGCAACTAATTTAAAGTAATATTAATCACAGATAATATCTTAAGATTTTCATGTTAAGCATTTACTGAGCTATTTCAGTGTTTACCGAGTTACAACATTTTGTCTATGTGTTTGTCGAGCTTCAGCAGAGTTGATTTTGCAGAGATTTTTTTGTACTAACATCTAAGGGATCTAGGATTTATTTTTGTAGTAATTGATTCACTCCTCCCCTCTTTTGTTACTCCTCTTATATTTCCAATAGTTAGAGGTCTTAGGACACTTCAATTTAGAAATTCCACCTTGTTAAAGGATTTACAAAATAGGTTTCAGGATAACTATGTTAAGAGATTTGATTCACTACTACGATTATTAGAGAGTAACAATGATTTGAACTGATTGCTAATGCAACTGACTTTCTAATTTTAGATCCAGTTCTAGCTTGAATACTTGATCATCCTTGATCAAATTTATCTTTGCAACTCCGTCAAGTTTGGATACTCTGTTATTCTTCAAATTTGCTTCATTTATTCATCTTCTCTTCCACTTTTTTTCACTTATTCAATCCTCAACTTAACATTATATTTATATGATATTCTTTGTCAAGTTAGCTTGAATACACTTTCAAATAAATAATATTCATCCCTTGAGTCAGCTAGAACTAACCAATAACACAGTTAGATCCAATATGCTGATACAAGAAAATCCTCTATTAGCCAACCCAACTCAGTCAACATTAACTTAGAAAAGAATTTCCTTCAAACTTTTTTTGGTAATTGAGTGAGCTCAATTAAGATTGCTTCCATGTCAACTTTCCTTTGGTAACTGTGTGAACTCGGTTAACACTATTTAACTATAAACTTTCCTAGAACACTCGGCATATACAAGAAACTTCGTTCAATGCCCAAGTGAGCTCAGCTAAAACTGATTGCTTGGTAAAGACTTGACATTTGTGTAACATCAAAGACAACATACAATTAAATAATTGTATTCAACAAGTTGAGAAGAAACCTGATTGGATCATAGATAGTGGTTACTCACACCATATGATTGGTGATATGAATAATTTTTTTGACTTTAATAGTTGTGATGGAGTAATTATTAGAGTTGGGAATAATATGGCTTGTCATATTAAGGGAATATGATCTATTTTTCTTGATGATAAAACTAATAGTAATGATGTTTATTTTGTTAATGGACTAAAACATAATCTTCAAAGTGTTGGACAGTTGGTTGACAAGGGATATCAATTACAATTCATTGAAAAAAAATGTGTTATCAAGTATAAGAATGGTAAGATGATTGGTACTGGTACAAGATCAAGGGGTAATATTTTTCATCTAAATCTTACAGAGATGACATGATTGGTTGCTTAATTTGATAACAGATGGTTGTTGTGTAAAAGGTTTTTTCATATACATTTTGATAATATTGTGAAAGTAAGAAGTACACTTGATTTTTATGGATTTGCCTAAAATTTTGAAGCCTACTAACATTGTATACAAGGAATTTGTTATAAACAAAAGAAAAGTTATATTCCTAGCAAAAGGTTCACTACAAAAATGAAATTGGAGATTGTTCCCACATATTTGATTGGTTGTACAAAGACAAGAGGATTCTAAAGAGAAATATATTTCATGATTCTTGTTGATGAATTTACTAGGATGATGTGGGTAGCATTTCTTAAAGAAAAATCTAAAACATTTGAGAAGTTTAAGTTTTTCAAGAATAAAGTTGAGAATGAATCTAGACTGAAGATTGAATGTCTGAGATCTAATAGAGGTGGAGAATTTACTTCAAATGAGTTTAACACTTTTTGTGAAGTGAATGGTATGAAGAGACAACTTTTAACCCCTAAAACACTTGAGAAAAATGGTATAACTAAGAGAATAAATAGGCTTGTAATAGAAGCAACAAGAGCTATGATGTTTGAAAATGACATATCAAAGACATTCTGGAGAGAAGTAGTGAATACAACAATATATACATTGAATAGAGTACAGATTAGAAAAGATAAAAAAAGTCTCCTTATGAATTATGGTTTGGACATGCACCATTAGTGAAGTATTTTAGAATTTTTGGAAGAATGTGTTTCATTAAGAGAGATGATGATATTGGTAAGTTTGATACAAGAACTGATGAAGGTATGTTCCTTGGTTATCATTGAAAATCAAACCTTATAAATGTTTTAATTAGAGGACTAAGACTATTGTTGAGAGGAAAGATGTTAAAGTGGATTAGAAGTTTGGAGTTCAAGAAAGAATACTTGATTACAATTCTAATGAAGAAGCTATTCCTAAAACTAACCAAGAAAATGTTGAATTATTTTATGAAACTAACAATGATTTTTAGAATGTGATTCAAGTTGTGGAACAAAGATAGGAACCAAGATCTGAACCTAGAATAGAAGCAAGGGTTCAAACAATAATTCCATACAAGAAGTTGGGCAAAGAATCACCCTGCTAAACATATTATTGAAAGCAAAGAAATAGGAGTTGTGACTATTGAAAATATATTGATACAAGTATGATAAATGTTTTTGAATCATTGTTTTGTCACTGATATTAAACCTGCTATCTTGCATGTAAGACAATTGCTTATATGATTTGAGTATTATCACTTATTTGATTGATGAATAGGATTTGATCAAATGATGTAACAATAGCACCTAGAGGAAAGGTTGAGTTATGATGTAAAAAGGACTATAAGAATCAACTAAGATAGTGATATCATAGTGCATTGATAATCTACTTAAGGTTACAAAGGTTGGTTACACTAAGCAAGTATGGAAGAACAAGTTAAACAAAGATTGTCTACCAAGCTTGACCGAATGGATAGTAGGTGCCGAGAAAAGTTAGTACAAGCCAAGAAGAAAATTAGTTGGACCTGAGTAAAAGTTTGTCTTAGTGTATGCTAAGAAAAAATATGAATGATGAGTAAAGTTTAGTTGATGCCAAGCACCAATAAACTTTAGTTTATGCCAAGTGATTTTATAGAGGATGTCGAACAATGCAGTTTGTGTTGAGCATCAGAAGCAAGTTAATGTCGAGTGTTAGCATTATTAGAAAGATCATGAATTCAATAGATCTAAGCCGAAAAGTTTGTTTTTTTGGATTGTGTGAACTAGGTGGAAGATAAGATTGATGAGTTGGTGGCATAGAATTCATGATAAACCATTATGAGGAAAATTCAAAGAGGATTAAAGGAGAATTTTTTAGAAATAAAATGGAATGAGGGATAGATTCATTGAATCCTACCTAATCTTTTTTAACCCTAAATTGGATGATGGAGAATGAATGGATAAATATCTTAATTTTCTATTTGTAGGGATGGTTGGTCAAAAGCAAGGTTGTTATGTGCAAGAACCTAAGGAAGACAAGGAGTCTAGGGTATTGTTTCATTAAGTGACCTAAGTGAAGAGTCTGTATTGCCAAGTTAAGGAAGAAGGCTTAAGGGTATAGATACTTGAAGGGTGAATAAGCTATTAGAGCTGAAGTGTGTCACTAGTAAATTTAGGCCTAAATTTCGATGCGAAAAGGTCAAAATTTTGACAAGAGTAGCTTGATAAGGCGACCAAGCTTTCTGTCAGTCTTTTTTGGTTAGTTTTTCACCACATACATTCTTCGTCAAAATTTTGACTTCATAATGGTGGACTTATTGACGCAAATTTTTTTCGATTTCCCTAGTCTAAGCTGAACTGGTATTTCCTCATTTACAGGTGGTGCTGGTCGAAATTTCAATGTAAACCTACATAATTTGGAGTCAAAATTGTGACGAAAGCAACTTACTTTTCTACACCGGTGCCATACATGTGATGCCAAGGGTGACCAGTTTGGTGTCAAAATTTTGACCAAAATATTGCATTTGTGTCAAAATTGAGACCAAGATATGTATAAATTTTGATGAGCTATCCCATTTATTGTAAAATATTTGCTCTCATAGGAGCCTTCTAAACTGCACAAAACTTGATTCTAAAGCGTAATTTCTTGGTGCATGAGAGTTAGGGTATCATGCACATTTCTACCTCCACACCATTGTTTTGTTCGTCACATGATTTATTTCATACAAAACAATGGGAAGGAGGAAGAAATATGCACGATATCTTGAGTCTCCACTGAGCAATTATGCTTTACAACTCAAATTTTGTGCAGTTTAAAAGGCTCCTATGAGAGAAAAGCCTTTGCAATAATTGGCACAGCGCGTCTAAATTTTGGTTCCTGTAGGGAAGAATAAAATTAGGAAAGAATTATTTATCAGGAATGAAAGCCAATAATTTCATCTATTTTTCAAATAGATAAATGTGAAAAAAAAACTTACAGTCCCAATCACATCATCATAAGAGTGCATATATAACTATAACTATAACTATGTCTAAAACCAACATAATTTACAAATATCCACAATTCAAATATTATCCCTTGATGTTTTCTTTAATGCAAAGTTTTAAGTCAACTATGTTATCGCCTTGGATGTAATACCAAAATGTCATTAGGCTAAAGATTGCAGCAAGATTTATGATTTACAAATGCAAGGAGAACTACCCAACCAAAGTAGAAAATGACATGAAAATTTAACAATCTATCAATTAACAATCTAGATGAAATATTTCTAGCAATTGAACTGTACATTATAGAAACAAAAAATTGCCTTAAAATTGACACCTCACCAGTTGTTCATTTGCATCTGTAATGGCTTCACAAAAGTTGAAAGCTTACGATAAGTCAAGAACACAAAAGACACTCGTAGTTCAGTTGTATCAATAAAACTAAAGTAGTTCAGTTGCACGGTGAGGGCAAGAGACTGTCAATATCAATTATGGAGTTGCAGATAGGTAAGCGATAAACATAAAAAGGTAGTACAAGATTTTAATAGCAATTGTGACCTTCACAATTTTTCTCAATAGTTTTGGGTCATTAAATTGGATAGAAAATTGATAGTAAAATGTGAAAGAGAACACACATAATGTCACATCAAAATAAGTTTGCATCCTACATATGAGTATGCATCAAAACTAAGTTTTTACCTCCTCAATCTATCTGTATCAATAAAGAAATAAGACATTTTTGTAATACAAAATTCTTGAACCCTATTCCACTGTAATCTTTTAAACTTGCAAAATAAAACAAAAGCCATAAGAACTAAAATAAAAGGATTTATTTCTAACAAACTATCACAGATACTTTGTATATACCTTAGGACATGATACAAGTTGTTTCACAAGCAACACTAAACATTCAATTTTTTTCTCGTTTACTAGAGTGATGATAAACTATATGCAAAGTAGAAATAGTGCAGCATAATAGATGATTAGTATCTACAATTTTTAATACTGAAAATTATAAAGAATGTAATACTTACAAGTGTCGCTGCCTAAGAGAATGCAACCCAAGTTTATCATGATCTCTGCAGCATTCATTGCATTGGGAATATCCTACTTATTTGCAAACACTAGTAACACTGCATCTTGTAGTTCATCTTGCAAGAACAAGAAACTTAAATGATAAAAAAAATTCTACGAATAACATGAAAATAATTGTTAAAAGAATGAGGCCAATTTTACACATAATAACCAAAGTTTCCATAAGAAAGACATGAAATCTTCTTGATCCATTTTCCAATTGTGTTTATACAATCGTAAAATTCACTTTGATAGTTCTGACTAATTATTTTTGGAAGGATTTTATTTGCTTCATCAAATGAGTGTATATTGTAGTCTTGGCTTCTTGTATTTTTTAAGATAGTATCATTACTCCTCTAGTATTGTTCAATCTGAAAGGATGATATTGATATGTTGTTTTTCTACAAACAAGGGATGAAAGCATAAACATAGGTTATCAACAACACAACAAAAAAGACCTTTTCCTATGCACTTGGACAAAAGTCTAAGCAATGTTATTGTTAGGATTGGAACAAAGGAAACCCCACTACAACCTGTCAACAAGGCCCAAGAGTGATTATTTAAGAGTCAACATTATTAGTAGAATTTTGTTCAAAATAGAAGTGGGAGCAATAACTTCAACAACATAGGCCATAAGGCTACCAGGCATCACACCTGAAATACAGTCTAACATCCAAAATTATGACAAGAATGGAACTGATGGAAGTCTAGCTTAGACCAATAGCATGAGAAGCATCAATATAATAAAAAAAAATTTCTTCTTCATTAGAAAACAAGTCCTCAAAAGGAAAATCTAAAATAGAATCAGAAGCTCTAATTGTCAAATGGTCATTTTTCACGACCCTCCATCAAGTGACAACACCTATCCAACACAAAATGACAATCATTAGGAATGTATCCTATAGAGATGCAATCTCTACAACAAAATGGAAAACCCTCATATTCAATGCTTCACCCATGGCCTCTCATCAACCATGATTGAAGTGGAGAGATCTCTATTTCAACTAGAATACAAACATAGAATAGCCCAAAATTGTACTAGATCCATCCAATTTTAGGAAATAGCAAAGGGAATTTCCAATGGCCTCAGGCAAAACAACTCACAAAAGTGAAATGAAGATGAGGAAGGAAAACCCAAACATAACTCACATAGGTATAGCTCAATGTCACCAAACATCAGGGACTTCAAAGAATTAGTCACCCAATGGTGTAAATCTTAGAGACACTAGAGACTCTAAGAATTTATAGACCATACTTCTACACTGATAAAAGTCCATGTTATCACCATAAAATAGGACAAACTTTGCATAAGACTTGACAACCCAAGCATAGCTCCTTCAACCAAAATTTGACAGAAAATTATCTAGAGCATTTAGCGGGTCTAGAACCACCAACAAGAGCAAATATCCTAGCACCTAGAAGCCTAGCTTAGCACTACACTAGGAAAGTCAAACTCGACAAAAACCATCCAATGGATCTCTTCTGATGGGGTGTGTTATGAGTATATTAAGTTCCCCTCTTTGTCCATAGTGGAAAACATCATGAATTTTGAGTTTAGACCTACGCTATGTAATACTGCTTTACTCATGTTTAGAGACCCTTACAGTATATTTAGAGATACTTATTATATCTACTCTATAATAAATGACAGTGTAATAGCATACTAGCATCAGAGTTCATAACCCACATCAAAAGTGGTTAGTTACATAAGAAGAAGCATCGAACATGGGACATGAGAAAAAAATTTAGATTGATTTCTCCTCTATTATCATATGATCATAGTAAGGCACAACACAAATTCTCAAATATAAATAATAGTCAACTATCATTTTACTTAGATCCCTATGAAAATGTAGCACTAAAATACAATATACATTGGAGTTAGGAATTTGGTTGACAAACAACATCAATTGAATTGAAATAAGAAACTTCACCAAAGAATCAACTAAATATGTAATTTTAAGCATATTTTGCTATTCAAAATGTTACAACTTCTTCCTTCTTGACCTTAAACTCGTGACATTTTCTAGTTTTACAGGGGGAAACACGATCTCTCCAACTGTTAGTTCTAAATGGCTTCCACCTTAGGCACATAGAGTCTTTGAACTAGATAGATAAAATACACAACCATGCTGAAGACCATGGAGATAGAGGATAACATGGAAAATACCAAACAACAAGTTGGATGATGATGAAGACTACAGTGAAGGTAGAAGATCCCAGACATCATCAATTAATACCAAACTACCAAATGGAGTATACAAACTTGAAAAGATAAGACACACATTACAACTAAATGAAACTCTAGAAGCTACCATCAAATGGCATGACATTGAATCATTACCAATAAATAAATACAACATAGAGAAGCTACTAGATATGGTATTTCTATTCATTTTTCAAACAAAAGAATGCAGTAGGTATGCAACCACGACTAAGTAAAGTGTAATTTCACACCATTTGCCATGTTGATGTTGAGATACAGACCTGTGCAATCCAATCTCCTAAGGAATAGACAATAGCACGTATCGCCATCTTTGCCAAAATAGGATTTTTCATAAAGCGATGTTAGAATAGTTACTAAAATGGTCATAAATTATGTTGTTATAGTAAAAGAATACTTTAACTTAAGAAAAAAAAACTATAGAATATTAAAACATGATATCATGTTTTAAAAACTAAAAAGGTACCTGTAATGAAGAACTTAATTTCGACTTGCTAATTGGTTGTCACTATTAACTATAAGCTTATCTTTAAAGTTTGAGCTTCACTTGGTTTCGAGAATAGTTAAATATTCTCTACTTAATAGGGCCAACCACGTGAAGGTGGAAGCTCATTTGGCCTTCCCCCCCCTCCCCTAACATCACTCTAAATTCCCCATTAACATTTAATAACATTCAATTCATCCATTTTTGAAATATAACATTCAATCATTATAATCACATGATAACATTCATTAACACATACAATTCATAAACACACAACATTCATGAATAATTCAAAAGTAAGTCATTCATGAATAATTCATTAACACAATATTCATTAACACCCAATATTAATGAATAATATTCATTAACAATATTCAAGAGTAAGTCATTCATGAATAATCATATCTTTTTTGCTTTCTTGCTGTTTCTTTTTTTCATAAAATTTCTAAGAGGAATATCAATGTCCTCATCATCCCCATTAACATTTAATAACATTCAATTCATCCATTTTTGAAATATAACATTCAATCATTATAATCACATGATAACATTCATTAACACATAAAATTCATAAACACACAACATTCATGAATAATTCATTAACACAAAATTCATTAACACGCAACATTCAAGAGTAAGTCATTCATAAATAATTCATTAACACCCAACATTAATGAATAATATTCATTAACAATATTCATTAACAATATTCAAGAGTAAGTCATTCATGAATAATCATATCTTTTTTGCTTTCTTGTCGTATCTTTTTCTCATAAAATTTCTAAGAGGAATATCAATGTCCTCATCATCCCCCTCCTCTACTGATTCTAACACGTCTCCTCCTCATCCATTTAGGAACATCATGAGGTCATTGCACCAAAGGGGGGTCTATCGCAATTACGAGTTTTTATTTAAGTAAAAGAACTATAAATAAAAAAATTAATTTAAAAGAACAAAACATAGATTTCCTTTACTTGAATGTGCGACATGATCTACCTGCTGATCAGTCTGAACATCCTCTGGCACTCATTCAACACGACATGATTCTATATCCTCAACACAAAAAGGTCACACCAAGTTCAATTAAAGATGTTCAATTGTATTAATAATTATATAATTAGTTTTAAATAACAAATGAGCACCTCCATCAATAGTACAATGCACATCAGGTGCTTCATGATGCTGTGTATGATCTATGTAACAATTAACAGGCTGCATTGCAATGCCATGCACATTATTATCAAATAAATTGTTGCTCAAGTATTCAATTATTAATATATATGTTGGCATATTTACCTGTGCACATGATGCAGGAGACTGTTCGGTTGGGGCAATGGAAGTTTGCCGTAGGCATTTAGCCACCGTTGCATAGCCTTGCTTGAAGGAAATTTTTTTGTGTTCTTCTGTGGCCTCCAGATTAAAATTAGTGCCCTACATTTTTTATTAATTAAAAAAATTATTTGCATTTTATAAATAAATTTTCTTTGCAATTCATTTATTGCTACTTACAATGCGTGCTTTGATTTTCGAATATCCCCCAAAGCCAAGTCTGTGCTGCCCAACCTTTTCCAGCCTCACCTTTGTTGCATTTGATGTGTCCTGCAACCTATAAAAAGTTTGAAATATGTTAGATGATATAGATATAAAGATCAGTACTAAATAGTGGATTATTATATATTGGTATGAAGGTTTTAGCATAAAGTAGCATGTTCCACCAAAAATATGAAAAAAGGGAAGAAATTATAGCATCATACCTTTAATTGACATGTGTAATCATGCTATTTATCCATGGAGTTCATGCTAAGTGTTTATCCATATTCTGACATGCCTCTCCATAAAATTACACATCAATTTCGACAGTCTATATTATCCATTGTCACACAAAGTAAACGATAAGCTAAAAGTTCAAATAGCTAGTAGATTTTATAGATTAAATATTTTTCCATCAAAGATAAGCCAATTTAGTTGAATGGGATGTGAACATATTTGGTACACCGGGGGGGGGGGGCTTCATGGAGGAACCACTAGTTCAAACTACAGTTTAGAGTCTATACGCTTAGTGGAAAGGCATGAGTTTGGAAGCATTACCTTGGTATCATTACCTGCTAGTTCTTGATGTCCTATAGAGTATCCATAGGTTCCACACTCAAAGTGTTTTTATCCCCAAGGCTGCAATAGGTATAAACTTGAGGGTGAATGTTAGATTTCAGATTGTTTTAGTAGCATTCCTTTTTACTCGTAGCTAAAAAGTAAGTATTTTTTTGTTTTCAATTTAAAAGACATCACCTTTGTGCATCAAGTGCTTCTTTACCCTCCACACTGCATGGAACTAATTTACAAATGGTGGTTGTAACTGAAACAAAATCCCCACTGATTTGCTAAGATAACTATCAACTAACAAGAACTACCTAGCATTGTTCTAGCAGAAGACTCATGACACAAGACTTGTCTTAATCTATGTTTATTTTGATTGCTTCTAGCAGTGGAGCACCATTCAGAATGTTTGAGAAGATAAAAAATGTTACATCATAGTTTGGAGGATGTTTCGTATAGTCTACATCCACAACAAACGATTTCAAAGCTGACAGTTGGATAGAAAATTGTTTAGATAAGCTTCAACTATTCTTAAAAGTCACACAGTAAAAGAAGAATTAAGGATAGAAAAAAATAAAAAGTCAACTTTAACACTTTTACTGTAGAAATTAAGAAAATTAGTATGTGATCATGTTTAAACCATTCGCTTTAATAATGCCACATAATTTTGATCCTATAAATAAGGTATAAGAGTTTAAGAAAAAATAAATTTCATAGAGTGGAAAGAAATAGTAGAAATTATCAGCATTATTCATAGGAATGAAATTTGGGTTGGAGTTTTCCAAAAAAAAATTCATAACTTTAAATGCTTGCAAACAAATGCTTTCATGCAGATTAAAATAACATAAATGCTTACACTTGTAGGGGACATGGCCAATAATGGAGAATGCATGCACAACTCCTCCAAATAAGGAAAGCATTGTAGAACTTTAACATTAGCAAAATCTTCATCATCAGAACAGGTGATTTTCTTGGTCAATTTCACTTTTGCAAAATGTTCCAGAAGTTGAGTGTCAATTTCCAAATAAAGACATTTAGGTAAATAGAAGCTCACTATTATCTTACTGGGAAAACTGCAATCAATAATTCTAATGCTTTCTAAGAGTGGAAAATTTGCATCCAGTGTCATATATATATCATTGACATGTAAGAGGGGTGATACAATCAAAAGATCAAAACTAAGTGCTAATCAGAGCACTGTCAATATCTCAAGTCTCAAAATGATACATCAAATATAAAATGAATCTCATGATCAATATAAAGATACAAAAAGGAACAAAAGATAGCATGGACCTAACTACAACCTTCCCCCTCATCACTAGGAGGAGGAGGAGGAGTAACATCTGCACATGTAGGAGGCACTACACCATCAAAAGCTCAAGCATAATCAAAGAACCTTGAGACATGTTGAGCTAGAGGTACTGCATTTTCATATACTACATAATAATGAGCAGCCTGAGAGGTATGATGGTAGGTCTCATCTTGCTCTAAATCTATCTATCTCTTTAGCTCTATGATCTCAGACTATAGATCTACTATCTCATAGTTCCCCTCTTCTAGCTAGTCATGCATCTCTAACTATAACTTGCACCTGTAACTTGCCCACCTACCTTTGAGAAGTCCTCAATCTCTCCCTCACATGTCATGGAGAATCTTGAGTCTGTGCTAATACATCTCCTATGGGTGAAACCTGTGGAGGCTAATTTGGCATGTCATCATCCCCTCCTCCACCCACATCTTATTGTGTTGGCTCCTCTACCCTATGTCTCCTGGCATCACCTCCTACTACACCCATGGTGCTCATCTCTTTGTGAGTTCTCACATGAGTAGGCCTATGTGCCTATTCATTGTTGCTCGATCTAAGATCCAATCTAATAGTATTAGAAGGAATTGTAACAAGAACTACCAGTGGCCATTGTAATGGTCTCTCCTCCCTCAAAGGATGTTCTTGTGGTTGTTGAACATCAGGGTGTGGTGCCTGAGTAACTACCCCTATAGGATCAGTTATATGAGGAAATGAATGTGTGGCCAAATGGTCTATGTACTAGGGAGTGACACCATCATTCACTACATCTAGAAATTAGTCCTACCTATAAATGGTAAGACCACTAACATCTTCCATACATCTAATTGGGTCCAATCTAGGAGAACAACCTTTCTTTACCTCCTTGGTGAATTAGGTGTAACTACAATACTCCTGTGATATACTGTATTGATAGTCGAACTATCTCTAGACATGGGTTAGCAAAAATCTCTCTATCTTCAATGAAGAATGGCCATTCAGTGGCTAAGATACCAACATGAATCCTAGCTAGGAGAAGCCATCATCTTATGGCTCTATGCCTAGCCATGGTCTATAGGTAACATACATCATGTCATCCAAATGAAGTCTCAAATAGTTTGTCTTACCTAGTATAGGCTAAATCATCTCTCAACAATACCAATAAATATAAATCTACAAGGGTTGTTGTTAGCCCTCAAAGATAGGAACGTGATTGTTGTCATTAACTTGTGTTTCTAGCATTGGACGTGATGCTTATTACTTTTAGGAGACTGACCATTAGTAAAATTCTTGCAAAGTTTTTCAAAAAAATTGTACTTGTCATTACAATTATTGAATATCATTTATCACCTATACTACTAACACATAAAACTATGGTACATGTAGTTGACAATTACTATATTTTCAAGACATAATATAGCTATATGTGAAGTTATAAGTGCACTATTTATATCTTATGTAGGATTTATGCCTAGATTGAGATATATATAGTTGTGTTAGCAGTGAGATTGAGATTTATAAGTAATTGTGTCAACATATGAATTTAGGATTTATAAGCAGTTGTGTTAGTTATATCTTATGTAGGATTTATGCCCAAATTGAGATTGAGATTTATAAGCAATTGTGTCAGCATATGAATTACATACTTTTCATCAATAGATAGATTAAATTGAGCTAGTTGAAATTGTTGATACTGAAGTTGAACCCTAAATCTGCTCATTAATGTACTAGTAGTTAATACTATTGCATACCTTTTCGAATTTGCTAGTGTAATTTCTTTTGCATGTTCCCTTTTCTCCTTTGCATCCAAAATGAACTCATTCCAATCCCTCACTAAAACAAAGGGAGGACGCTCGTACTTCAAGTTTAGGATGAGGCTCTTTCTATATATGTCCCTCACAACCTTAAGATGTTTAGAAGCTTTTTGTAACAACTTCTTATGATCAAAAATATTACTACCAAACTCATGCTCTATATCTTTGATGAGCTCATCTTTTAATTTTTTATCTTGGTAGTTCCACCTTTTAAGTAAAAACACAAAATTGTTAGATATAGCTAGTATAAGAAAACACTCGAATGAAAGGAAAAATGTTGCACCAATTAATGATATGAAAAAAAAATAGTGGTATAAAATTAGTTCAGTTATGATGTTCCACCTTTTACGTATGGTGGGCCCGAATCTTCGCAGTGTGAGGTCATAAAGCCTCCTATAAAATGTATCATTTCTTGCAAAAAATGTCATGGGATAATTAATAGTAAGAACCATTAAAATGAATCATGTGAAGAATACTTTTCATAGTGAATAAAAAATACATAAAATGAGATACATTTCATCTTTTTAGTGATCTATTTCAGGGTTGGAGGATCAACTTGACCAAAATTGACCAAAAAAGAAGTTTGGAAAAAAATTCAAAATGTCTAAAACCAGTCAAACTCTACCAGGGTTTTGTTGCTGATGTTCTGAAACTAAAAAATGTACTGTGACTATATTAATCAGTATACCTTGAAAAAAAATATAGTGCATAATACATATAACTTGCCATGACCTTCATTTTTTTTCATTCTTAATTGATGTTGTCACTGATCATACCTGGGATATTAGGGAAAACAAATATTTCTAAAATAGACAGTGAAGCTGAAAGTGAGCACTCTAAAACTCTAATAGGCAATAGCAATGATGTGGGAAATCATTGAAAATTGAACATTGAATATGAAAGAAGACTCCCACTTTTGGTTCTCTATAGAAAAATTGGTTAGCATCTTCTACTGAAAGCATGAAATTGCAATGTACCGAATTACTAAACTAGAGAATTACTGGTATAGACAAAAGGTCATTGATAATTCAGATGATCCTACCAAACCCCTAATAAAAAGGAATTCCAGAATAATTAAACAACTTGCACAATACGACATACTAAAGAAGGTCATGAGGCATCACTCCACATCAAAAGCCCTTGCATTCACCACTTCTTATCATGTTTATGTCTTGCAAGAAAATCCTTATTACAATATAAAACAATATTATTTAAAGTACCTAGAATCTTAGGACATTTCAAAGGCATTGATTCATTATCATCAATCAACAACGATGTCTGCATAGCTCCTGTACTAGAAATATGGGTAGCTCCAAGAAATGATGGTGAATTATCACCAATACATGCACTATGATCCGCATTTGGTGGCGTACCAGACGATGCATCTCCTACCAGAAAAAAAACAATACACTATGTGATGCACCCAAGATTAAAGTACATATTATCAACTCATAATTAACACAAAACCAAATATAGAAAAACAAGGATTTATTAGCTAGACGTCCCCTTGTTGCTGACATTGCAGTTGGCAATCTCGTACGGGCATCTGTCAACCTCTTAGGAGGCTCCTGCACTGGATGACTTGAACAATACATTGTTAGCAAAGACATTTTGAAATAATAAAAGTAAGAGTTAAGAAGTTTTGAATGTTCAAAATAAAAAATTCCTTCTAACTTGTCAACTAAAAGATTATTTTACCAGTGGCAGTTAGAGCTCTGCTACTACTGACCTCACTGCGTTGTCCTTGACCAAGTTATGGATCAATTGCCAAAAATTCCTGTATAACAAAAATTTAGTAGTTAAAGTTTCTTACAAATCTTTAAAAAAATTGCATCAGTAAATTATTTTTGCACATATTACATATTTTACTTCACAACATAAAAGATTATAAAATATAAATATTTATTGAACTTTTCTTATAACTAAATATTGATTGGAACTTACTTCATAACGACGAGCTTGTGCTCTCAAATTCGATAGCCTCTTCATCATCTCCTCGGATTCCATATTTGCCTCATCCAAAATTTTCATTGCTTCTAAATTAATTTTTTTTTAAAAATTCTTCAAAATTTTTATGAAATTGGGAGTTTCAGCAATATCCTCATCAGAAGGCGTAGCTAGTGGCTCGACACTTACTGATGCTACTTTACCCTTATCCTGAACATCAAATTGTGAGAGGAATATCAGTAAAACTATCATAAAAACTAAAAAATCATAAATAAAATAACATAATAATATAACATTTTTCAACTATCTAATTTGTACAATTTCAAAAAGGTTTACCCTCACTGAAGAAGGGGTGGGAGTAGCATCCTGGTGACCTCTATTATCTGTTAGATCCATATTGTCCTATCACAAAGATTAAACATAAAAAATTCAGCTAACTGAAAGCAATAGATAGCAAAAAAAAACTTATTAACAAAATGGTAAATAGTACTTACACTGTAAATAAAATAACAGAATAATATAACATTTTTCAACTATCTAATTTGTACAATTTCAAAAAGGTTTACCCTCATTGAAGAAGGGGTGGGAGTAGCATCCTAGTGACCTCTATCATCTGTTGGATCCATATCATCCTGTCAAAAAGATTAAACATAAAAAAATTCAGCTAACTGAAAGCAATAGACAACAAAAAAAAAACTTATTAACAAAATGGTAAATAGTACTTATAGCCCTCATGATAGTAACTTTGTTTCTATCTATGCAATTTAAATGGTTATCGATTAGCAGTTCTTCCCCTACACTTATTG
Source organism: Cupressus sempervirens (assembly GCA_028749045.1). Taxonomy (NCBI): domain Eukaryota; kingdom Viridiplantae; phylum Streptophyta; class Pinopsida; order Cupressales; family Cupressaceae; genus Cupressus; species Cupressus sempervirens. The sequence goes on along the minus strand of CM053785.1, from coordinate 962,279,098 downwards.
ATTTTATTACACAAACAAAAACTTCATTCCCCTCGTGTGCCTCAAATATGCAATTGGGTTGCTTACTAGTTGAAGAAGGTCGCGTACTATTTATAAAACCTGCAATATTACCTATTGCTTTTGGTCTCCCATCAATGTACATAGCAAATCTTTTACTTTGATCAATTTCTTTTCATTGTATATAATTAGCTGATACCCCATACCTATGCATACTTTTTTTATATCGAACTATCCGCATCCAATCATTGTAATTGTAACACGGACTGACATACTTGAAGAATTCGGAAACTTTGTTGTAACATACCTTTATCCCATCCATGGAAAATAGGCCCAAACCATGTAGTGAGGATGGAGCAATGCGATATATTCTCTCATTAACACAAAAATCTATTTTAATTGGAGGTAGCTCATTGGGTACCCATTCTTTCTCAATGTGTGAGTACCGAAAGGGCACCTTGATGTCGCCTTTGGTCTCATCATCATAAGAACATGACCCCCCATTAGCAAGAAAAAATTGCATGCATTTATCAATTTTTTTTCTATTCTTTTGACCTCTAGTTGATCTCCCTATTTTAGCTGTACTACATGTAGAGCTTTCATCTACCAGTTCCTCATTTCCCTCATTCGATGTAGATAGATCTGACAAGTACCTATTTGGTGGGTCCTGCAATCCATCAAATGGAAAGTGAAAGTGACAAATATAAAATGCAGTAAGTTGAAAGTGATTATACAATTATATTTCTATACAGACCTTCTTTGTCTATATATACATTATATGATTATATAATATGTCTATTTATAACATACGTGCTCAATGATAAATAAGAAGAATATAAGAAAGTTATGTCTATTTATTGACTTATACCTGTTGATCCATGTCATTGTGCACAATCCATGCCAAATGGGTCAAATTTCTTGTAGTCAATTGACTGTTTACAAAAAGGGTGACAATTAGACACAATATAAACATTGGTAATTATAAATAACATATGTTGTAATCATTAGAAATGAACACAATAAATATGTAATCAAATTTCATGAATATGTTAATCATTTACTTTAAGTTAGCTAAAAATTACATGATACATGTTTTCTACAAATAACTTAGAAGACAACATGAACAATAGGCAACATCGCAAATATGAAAAAATTTCCCTTATATATGGAATGCAAGATTCTCAACAGAACGGGTGATGATGTACCTGTAGTCAATTGACTATTTGCAAAAAGAGTCATAATCAGACACAACATAAACATTGGTAACTATAAATAACATATGTTGTAATCATTAGAAATGAACACAATAAATATGTAATCAATTTTTTTGCATATGTTAATCATTTATCTTAACTTAGCTAAAAATTATATGATACATGTATGCTACAATTAACTTAGAAGACAACATGAACAATATGCAACATCGTAAACATGAAAAAATTTACCTTATATATGGAATGCAAGATCATCAATAGAAGGGGTGACAATGTTTGTAGTCATTGATTATCTTCTTCTTCTTCTTCTTCTTCATCATCATCATCGCCATCATCACCATCATCATCGCCATCATCATCACCATCATTGCCATCATCATCGCCATCATCGCCATCATCACCATCATCACCATCATCATCATCATCATCATCATCACCATCATCATCATCATCACCATCACCATCATCATCATCATCATCTTCTTCTTCATCATCTTCAATATCTTCTTCTTCCATAACATTATACTTTATTAGCCTTCCTCTTGGATCATGTCTAACAAAAAATGACCAACCCTGTTTATGTGGAACCTTTGAGTAAAACACTTGCTCACATTGGCTTGGAAGAACATAGGGCTCATCTCCAACTGGCTCAAACACCCTTGTATTGATCATTGTAAATCCATTATCATGTTGAATAACCATTCTATCTGGATCATTTTGATTTAGTCGTAACTTGTACCATTTTGATGATGAATAGAACTACTTTTAAGGTGTTAAATTCACACTCAATTATATCACCCAAGATGCCATAGTATTGATTTTGAGATTGTTGAGGATGTATGCCATTTCTAGATGATATATTGGTGACCTCAAAAACTGCAGTTATCCCAGAATCACAAGTTTTCTTTGTGTCATCCAACCTTTTATGCAAAATTTGTGGCCATGATAGTACATAGCTTTGTGGTTCTTGACTTTCAATTTTTGAAGCGTGTGTAAATTATTTGCATCGTGAGTTGATATGAAACATACGTCGAGTTATGATCATTAATAAATTTATACGTACCTCTCCACCTCTTAAACCCTTTACTAGATCAACTACCATTGGCATAACATTGGAATCTCCATTACAATGAGCTTCTATAACCAATGAAGCAACACCTTCCCATGTTAATGAGCAACCAATTTGTTGACATCGTTCAATCCATTCCATCATCCAATCAAGATTGTTCGCAATATACAAATGTATTGCTTTCCACTCTTGACCACCTATTTCAAAAAAATACACCAATTAAAAATAACTTATATTGAAGATTTATAAGAATTAATTAACTACAATAGCATCTTAGATTTACCTCTCACTTTCCTCGATCTACCTTTTCCCATCAAGTACTTCCCTTCGAATTTGTTAATTAAGTTGGGATCCCGAATATGATCTACATGGATCTTTACTGCAAACTTAGGAAGATATTCACTAATGTACACCATGGTCTGGTATACCATATATCCCTCCACCATAGAACCCTTGGGATGTGCCCTCTATCGAACCAAGCCTATCAAAAATTTCAAGTGCCTCTCAACCATCCACATTGACTTGGTTGGTATAGGTCCACACAATTCAATCTCCTCAACTTGATGTATGAGGTAGTGTTCTTGTGCATTGAAAAAACTTAGAGGTGGACACTTTTGCATTTCACACATTAGAAGAGGAATTTTTCTCTTCCAATATTTTATATCTTCTTTATTGATTTCTTTAGATGACAACCACCTCATGTATTTTCTAAGATCATAAATAACCTGTTTGACATTTTTGGTGAAGTGGCGTGGGAGAGATAGAGATAGAACATACTGCAATATTTGTAAAATGATCTTGTTAATATTTTATAAGAGAATGCAATTGAAACTACATACAGTGTATAAATATATAGTGAATACAAAATAACATGAATTACTTTAATAAATGTATGCCAATCATGTGTTTTCAACCCTGGCCCAAATTCACTTTTATTTGATATGACATTGTTTATGTTCGCAGCAAATCCTGTGAGAAATCGTATTTTTTTTATGACTTCTTTTATAGCATTGCTTTGTTTCTCTGAAAATAACCACCTAAGAGCACTTGTATCAATCTGGTCTCCATTGTTATTTGATTGAATACCATTTTTCATTGCATGGTTGGATTCTTCAATGTCACTACAAGTTTTGACAATTTGATCTTTGTCATGCCTTCCATCCAAGATTTTCCATAATGTGTCTGCTACATTCTTTCAAATATGCATAGGATCAAACAAATGCACAATTGGGAGTTTCTCGTAGTATGGCAACTTAGTAAATTGTGTAGGATAAATTTTTAGTCCTTTTGAAAGTTGGTCATTGATGTCTTGATGACATTCACTAACATCAATCACATCATCAGTAAACAAAACACAATATCGAAATATAAATTTGAAACAAAAACTATCAAATAGAATGACATTACCTTGACAATTTATTTTATTGTATGCCAACTTCCATAGTGAGGTGTCATTCTCTATGGCTTTGACGTAGTCTCTTCTAGACCATTGAAAAGATGTTTTTTGGTAATTCTATACTTATGATTTTTGTGCAGAAAGTGTTTATTCTCATCAAACACCTGCTTTCTTAAACTTTTTGAATGATGAGATTTTGTCTTTGGACCACAAACTAGACATGCAAATTTACCCTTTTTTTGAAGACCTACAAAATTGTGTATAATTGGATTAAATGTGTTAACTATGACATACCAAAAAAGAGGTGTCAAGAAGAGAACATACCACAAAAATGTGTTAGCCCAGGGGCATCGTGTATTGTCCATACAAGCATTGCATGACATTGATTTTTTTTTTGTCCTATTGATCTATAAATGTCATAATAGTGACCCCATTCCATAACACCACCAACTCGTCAATAAGGGGTTCAATATATACGTTGATATCTTTAACTTGGTACTTACCTAGTTGAACGAGCAAAAACATTACATAATTATTTTGACCATTTGATGGATTAGTAATAATAAATTAATTTAGATGACCACTAAATTAAAAAAATACCTAGAACAATCAGTGTCAGCATTATGTGCTCTCTCTTTATGGACAACCAAGGAAGTATGTTATTGTTGATAATGAAAACAGGCCACACCGAGTAAGTAGATCTCATCTCTCCATAAGGATTGACACCGTCTGTTGCCAATGAAAGCTTGAGATTACGAGGTTCTTCTCTGAAGTGTGGCAATTTTTCCTCTATTTCCTTAAATGCCAAACCATCTGTAGGCATTGCATAATGTCATCTTGACTTCTATTGCGTGCATGGTAATCCATAAATTGTGCTAAGCTATTGCACTTGAATAATCGTTGCAGACATGGAATAATGGGAATATGCCAAAGAACCTTGCGAAGCACCTTTTTTGTTAATCGATCTTATTGATATCTACTGATATGACAAGTAGGGCATTGTGTTGAAAATTTATGTTGTTTATGATATATAATATGATCATTCAAACATGCATGTATTGTTTGATACTCCATTCCAATATCTTTCATAATGGAAGATAATTCTCGATACGATCGAGGTAGAATGTTTGATGGTGGTAACAAACATTCACCTATCAACCTACGACCAAAAATATAATTTCTTAATTTAAAGAATATTAATTGCTACACGAACCCAATGTTAATTGTAAGGGAACTACAAGTAAAATAATGAAAGAAGATGGCATACCTTAACATACATGTCATTGCTACGTTGGATAAACCATTCATAACCTTCAAGTTCACCAATAGCAATACAGTGGCAAGAAGAGTTGTTTTGGAGCCGTCATATAGGGACTGGTGTGCCATCTCAATTAAAAGTACATCAAGCTCTGCATCATCATCATCATCTTGATCATCATGATCTTCATCATCCTAGTCTTCTTCCATGGTATCATTACCTTCTACTTCAATATTCACACCTCCATGTTCCCTTGTTTGGAAATCTGCATTCTCCGAATTGTCATGGTCCATAACATGAAACTTAGGGATGTTGACCTATATGAAAATGATGACCTTATATTAACCATGACCATGATGTCATCATCAAATCATATCTTATGTAATTTATAAACTATTAAAATACATACCAATGGGTGATACTCATTTCCCCCTTCAATGTGACCGTGTTGCCTACAATGTTGCTCAGTTGTTGTGATTAGATATCTTCGAGTCTTTAAGACCTTACACATTTTGCAAGGACAATAAAATTTTCCATCACCTTTTCTTTTTAAGTTAGACCATAATCTAGCAATTGTCTCCCTATTTCTTTGTGCGTTGATATCGTCAGACATGGTCTTTCTTGAATGGAATGACTCATTGGTGGAAGAAGGATGATTTGTTTGCAACCTACAGATGGAGTAGTAAGAGGAAGACACATATAAAAAGGAGTTAGGTCTCTGAACCAAGTAGGAGTTAGGACATGCTGGAGTGGAGTCAGCCGAAGATATTTTGGAATCTTGAAGAACCTGGTAAAGGGTATCTGAAAAGGTGAAAATAAACAAGTATTTTTATAGCTACAAAGGAGGAATCGAGAGCATTATAAATAATGAAGAAGAAACTTAAATCCATACAACTTCACCTCTATTTACAATTTGACCTTTTTGCAAGTGAAATATGACAATATACAAAATTTCCAATCACATTTTCACTTAAAAAAGAACACCAAATATACCTTTGCTACAATATCTTCTTCAAATTCTTCGCTATCAGATTCTTCAGAACTGCAAGCTCCTGTGCAGAAAAAAGATGAGATGTACTAAGTAATTTTTGATGGGAAATATTTAAACAAATCAACTATCAAAAAAATAATTTATGAAATTCAGTTGCTTTATTATGTACTGAAGACTTGGCAAGATGTTTCCAAGTCTATCTATAGAATACCTATCTACATGGTTGTTTGCAAATAGTCTAGTATGGTGCCGCTTTTGAACAACAACAAATGTCACTAGGGCTAGTAATTTGGCTCAAGAGATGCACAAGCCTGTTGACACCATAGAACTTTTAGTTCATATAGCATTCATCTGTCTTCTTTAACAAAATCCAAAGAGAATACGAACAAACTAATGAGCCGTGTCTATCTCAATTGAATAGCAAGTACTATAGTGAGTATTAGGAAATTGACCTTGCGAATAGCATCCAGTTCATAAAGTATTAGGAAAGTGACCTTGCTGATTAGTTTAACATAGATTGGTGAACAAAAAATTTGTAATAAAAATATGATTTTTTTCCACACTTGTTCAAACCATATAATGAAATGACAAAAAATGAATTGTATATGAGCCACTCCAAATCCTTAGCTTTTAATATGCTTCATAGATGAGATTGCATTCTATGTTTTGAACAAGATGTGGAAAAAAATCAAATGATATAGATATAAGAATTCTCACACCATGAGTGAAGCAACAATTGCATAAAGCTTTATTGCAAAAAAATTGTCAATATTATTTACATTGTACATACTTGTTTATATAATGCTTCAATTCCTAAACTAAGAAACTATAGCTACTGTTCTAACCATGCATAAAAATATAATTACAGTGTAGATCTATGAAATTATATGCATAACTACTCCTATACTAGTTTATAATACTAGATTATAATACAAAAAATCTGCAACTGAGATTTAGAATACTACTTTGATGATAAGCCGGAGGATTTTGTGACCTAGAACAACACACAAGTTGATGGAATAAGATGGTCGCATAATAAGGAGAAGAAAGAGGATCAAAAGTTCAGAGTTACTAACTCAAAAAACTTAAAAATAACCCCCTTGAGGTCTTGTATGAGGGACTCTCATGCACATTAAAAACTACACATGCACCCATATAGATAAAACTTCAAAAGATGAAAATAAAAAGCCTGCATGTAGTTTGGCAGGCACTCCATGTGGGAATTGTTAGTTAAATGGCACAATTCCCATCAAATCATGAAAAAATACCTACTAACTATTAAGAAGCAACACTTTGAAAACAAAATTCAAGGGGCATATGGGAAAGTGATGAGAGGATTGCCATTACTAAGGGAAATTGACTCTTTTTTCTCATCCATATTGGATCTAGCGAATGAGATCCAACTTTAGGATATGTCCTAAGGATTTCTACTTCTCATCCACTAAATAAAAGTATTTCTAATAGTAACAACGTATGTCATTTGGTAAGCTGATAGAATTGCTAGAAGTCTTCACAATCTACTCCTTCCATGCTACAAGGCTTTTGAATGATCTCTTTCAATGCCTTATCAATGGCTTCTCTTGCCTATATTCCCTTGGATAGTTAAAAGCCTTATGGTGAGTGGAAGATACAAAAATCTACTATTGCTACTCTAATAACAAGGTTAAGAAATGATGCCCACAACCATTTTTTGTCTGTTTCATAATCCTAAATATAATTAAAATTGGTTCATACAAACTTCTATTATATTTACCTATTTTCAATGGTCCAATTTTGAAAAAGCTACTCTTAGTTTGATTGAGAAGTTCAAGAGGGCATAAAGTGTCTTAAGCACTTTCTAACTCTCCAGCACACATTTCAACCTGTCAGGCACTATTTGACACCCTACTATACTGATGCCCACCAAGATCTTACTTGCAGTACTTTATGTTGCATCATGTCTATATATATTCCATCTACACATATTGAAATATAAAAACAAAAATAATGACAATGAAAATAATTGGATAACACACAATAGAAAAAGGTCTGATTTGGGGAAGACTCTCTGACAGTAGACAACTAAATACAGTAGGGTTTTATTAGCTCCTCCCTGGCCAAGGAAGAATGCCTTATAAACAGTCTATACAAAAGCATGAGCATAGAGTTAAAGAAGATTTTCTAGGCAAACAAAACAACATCTTTTCATTTTAAGATAATATATAAAGGCATTCTTCCAGAGAGGGGCCAACTCGGTTCATTTTGAGTTTTCTAGGTTTAACCCATAGGCATTACTACACTGAACTGGATCTCAAATAACCTTTATATTAGACCCAGATCCAAGGACTATGACTGCTAAACTGATAACTTAGCTTTTTGTACAATCAAATCAACATATTAAAGACATAAAGCCATTTGTACAAGGGTGATATTTCCTCAAGTTTTCTTTGTTGCCAAATTCCTTTAGATAAAGATAGCTACTGTAAATAAGTGGATAGATTCACCCAAGAATCTCTCTTGTAAATGGAATTCCTTCTCAATTTTGGAAGGATAGTTTCACAAATATTGTAATGTAAACTTCTAAAATTATTTCATCCAGACACAAAACCAACAAATGTCTGCCAAATCTTATGAGAGAGAACAAAAAAAAATGATCAGGAAATTGAAGTGGGTTATAGGATCAGACATTTCACATACATTTCCATGTAATTATTGGTCTAAAAGGTTGAGCCCTATCTTCCTTATGAGAGTAGTTTTGGTTTGGATAATAGTTTATAAAGCAAAAAAGCTAGTTGTGGACTGAATCCTTTGGTAGATACATATCCGAATTGGAGAAGATTATAGTGTCAGGTTTTATTATAAATGTTTTTCTTGTGATTTGACTTCCATATCCTTGAATCTTGATCTTAATGTTTTGTTTTAATTTGTATTTTGATTATGTAGGTATAATGGGAAAGAATTGGGGTATGTATAATTTCATTTCTTCCTCATAAAATTGAGCTTCAAATGAGGTTCAGGGGTGGACCCAATATCCATTTGCATTGGATTTTCTGTAAGGTTTACAGTTTTGGCAGGTTCGAATTGCATTTTGAATGGGCGTCATGGGTGGTGGCGGCATTGCTCTATTCCAGCATTGCTTCAAAAATCTAGATGTGAGTCATTTAATCCAATTAGATTGGATTTGCTGAAATTTTTTAACATTCTAGTTGATTGGAAAATTATTTTATTCTTTTAGTTGTCATCTTTTCTTAGTTTTCAATCTTATCCTTATTAGACATGGTTTGTTACTCTTGTTAATTGAGACTTTCACTCCTTTATTAATATTGAATCTCTAGGTAATCATTTTTTGTGTCATTACATTTTGCAATACCCCTGTCCCTGAGATGTTTTGGATATCCAGGCATTATATCAATCCTGGCCATGCATCCACATGGAATTTCATTTTAAGCCACTAAAATCTATATATTCAATGATATACTCCTCTCTAATTAGTTTTTGAGAAAATAGATACTAACAATATAATTACGCCGTGGGATTTATCCTTCTATGAAATGCATAAATTCTGAAATTTTTGAACTTAGGAAAATTTGACATATCTATCTATGAAGTCTTCAAAGATAACTGAAAATATCATGACTTTATCTTTGATGCCTTCACATATCACACAAAGTGAATTTTTTTTTGAAGCCCTTGAAGATTACTGAAAATATTGTAAATTAATCTATGAATCCTTCAAAGATCAGTCAAAAATAATTGTAAATTTTGATCTATGAAGCCCCTAAACATGACTGGGATCTCATTGCCGAAGAACAATGTGGCTGCATCACAGATCATCTGCTGTAAAAAAAAAACATGTTAATAGGATTATAGTAGTATATTAGATCATATTAAGGGTTCCAATATCTATCTTCATAAGTCACACAATATGATCATATCCCCCTTATTTAATTAATTTTCTATATCCATTAGGAATGATTTTTGAATTTTTATGTGCATTGATGAATTTTTGTGTGCATTGACCCTTTTCTAAGAAAATAAATATGTTGAGAAATATTTTCTAATAGTGTCTTATCAACCATGAACATGGTTGTGAGGTAATATGTTTGGTGTCCAACCTCAACAAAAATTGGTTCTGTAGAATAAGAGCATAGCATAATTTCATAAGCTATGTTAGCTTCTTCCCCTGCATGCTCCAAGAGGCTTGAAAATTATATTTGGAAAATAAATGTTGATGACAGTCCTCATTAATTATAATCCACCTTTTCCTATTCTATTTAGAATAATATTTACTCTGTTAGATCTAATCTGTTAGTATATCAAATAAGATTTGGAGACATTACATTGTGACAGAGGAGTGAATCTAAGTAAGCAAAAGATTAAAACTACACTAACAACCAAAGTACGTCATTGAGTTACAAGCTCAATCAAAATCACAATCACAAGAAATAGCTCATGGATAGATGGATGAAAGGGGGTATATATTTTCGATGATAATAGTTCACAGAGATCACAAATCAAACTTCACAGTCCATCAAGCTTGAGTTCCCTTCTAACATCTCAATGTATTTAAAAAATTTCTCATAATATTTCATATTCATTGAGTTGATGCTATGTGGCCTATGTGGCACTAAATCAAAACATACCTAAGAGATTTCATACAAGAGTTTCTAGATTTAGTTGTATAGGGAAACTCATCCCTTCACTTGAATAGTTTAACCCATCTAACAATTAAATACTAAAAACATAACCTTCAAATATAACTACTATTATTTGTTCCATATATCAACTATCAAAACATTAATGCCCAATGGGCATCTCAATTGTTTAGGCCAAAACACCAGATGATTGAAAAAGTGACTCGATGGGTTCCAAACCTTTCCTTTTTAGCTAGAATCAGTGCCCATTCAGAGAAATATCTAGGAAACAAAAGGATTTATGTGTTTTATGAAGAATTTTGTAGATACTGTAGTCACGACTCCAAGACTCCATAAATGTCCAAAATGATATAGGATATATTTTTGTTCTTCTCAACCATACATGAGCTTGGAAGAGTTAGCAAAGTTTATGCAGTAGGTTGATTAAGCAAATTGGGTGCTCATACATAGGAAAGCATCAATTGGCAATGAAGCGTGCTATACATGTGGTAGAAATTGCTAAAGAGATTGCAGAGAAAAACTTTGTTCAAAATGACCTAATGGGTGCCATGGCTAAGATTACAAAAAATGGCAAAAAAATGTGATGAGCACCTTCATTCCTTGCCTCTTCCTCGATTTTTGTCTCTTCTCCTAAATTGCTTGTGCAGCTCCCTGCATGCGCTCCATAGAATCTTTGAAACCAACAAAGATGAGAAAGATTCTGTTGACCTTGTTGCCCAAGTGTATTCACATCCAAATCGAGATGCACATGCCCTACGAGCGATATACCTCCCACCCTCTGTGCTAATCTACTACCTCTCAATTTAACAAAACAATGAAATGGGTGGGTGCAACCCTTTTTCATTTTGACATGTTCAACTAGGTGTTGGTCAAAATTTTGACCAACACGAGCATGGATTTAAAAAAAAAGAGATTTTTCCTTCCATATTCTGACCAATCTAAAACATTTTAATAGATGGTCACAAATTTTGGTCGAAAAATGACCTCAAATGTACTAGTGTGTGAAAGCCAAGCAGAATGGAGGACTAAAATAGAGATATGTAATTTGCAAATATAGTTTTAAGTTGTTATCAAATCAAGCTCTTCTATTACTCTCTAATAATTGTATTAGTCTAGGGTAAATCCTTTGGATTAAGTTTGACTTAATAGTAATTTGTCAATCCTTTAACTGGGTGACATTCCAAGTGAATGGTCTAAAGTCCTCTAACAAAGATCACTCCTAATAGGGTGATTGAAATCCTTTAATTGAGTCACATTTAATAGTGTGCATTGTAACCTTTAACAGGGTTGGTCTTTCATAGGGCATCATTTCAAAAGAGTGAGAAAAAGTAGCATGTTACTAGTGGTTTTTTCCAAATTATGTTTCCACATAAATCATTGTGTCAAATGTGTTATTGAATCTATTATGTTTCATGTTTACATTTCTGCAAGTTGATTTGATAGTAACCTACAATTTTTAAGTGATTGCATAATCTTATGGATGCATGCATGATAATAAATGTTTTATGGGTTCACTATGCTGTGAAAAGTTTTATTTGTACATCTGGACCTTGGATAACTGATTCACCCCCCCCCCCCCCCCCCCCCCCCACTCTTAGTTATTATAAAGAATTCCAATAATGACAAGAAACAAGGTAGATGAAGAATAGTGTTTGATTTCTCAAGTAGAGCCTAAAATTATAGATGAAGCAAGCAAAGATGACTTTTGGATTAGATCAGATTGAGAAGAATGATACATGGTAATTGTTTCCTTGACCTTATAAGGAAAAGAACATTATAGGAATTAAATGGGTTTTTCATAAATAAAATGAATGAACAAGGTGAGGTTGTGAGAGATAAAGCAAGATAGTATGTAAAGGACATTCTTAGCAAGAAAGTGTTGATTATGAGGAAACATTTGCACCAATTGCTAGAAAAGAAGTAATCAAAATGTTTTTGGCTTATGCAACTAAAAATAAATTTAAAGTGTATAAGATGGATGTGAAGTCAACATTTCTAAACGGAGAACTTGAACAAGAATTTTACATTGAGAAGCCTGATGGAGATAGGGTCTACAATTGAAGAAAGCATTGTATGGTTTGAAGTAAGCACTTAGAGATTGGTATGCGAGGTTGGATAAATATTTGGCAAAATTGGGATTTGCTAAAGGTATAATGGATAGTAATTAACTTGTATTTGAAATAAATTGAGAATGGTTTATTGATTATTGAAGTATTTGTTGATGATATAATATTTGGAGGAGACAATGAAGAAAGTAAAACATTTTTTAAAGAAATGAAGAAGGAATTTGAGATGAACCTAATTGGTGAGAAGAATTATTTCTTGGGTTTGTAGATTATACATAATGATGACAACATTTTCATTTCTTAGACTAAGTATTTGAAATATTTATTAAAAAATTTGGTTTAGAGATTTGTAATCCTATTGGTGCACCTATGGTAATTAGTCATAAATTAACTAGCCAAGATGTGACACCTATTGTTGAGAAGAAGTACAGATCCATGATTGGAAGTTTAAAATATTTGACTCATACAAGACTAGATATAGCTAATGCAGTTGGAATTGTTGCAAGATTTCAAGTTCATCCTGAAGAAGCACATTATGTAGCAATAAAGAGGACTTTTAAATATTTGAAGGGTACACCTAATTTTGCGTTGTGGTATGATAGATCAAATGACTTTACTCTATGTGCATATACTGATGCAAACTAGGCAAGTAGTATGGATGATAGAAAAAGTACAAGTGGTAAAGCATTTTTCTTAGAAGGAAGATTGGTTTCTTGGCTAAGAAAAAAAAAAGATAGTATCTCATAGAGCACAACAAAAACAAAATAAGTAGCAGAAGCAAACAATTGTAATCAGGTCACGTGGATGAAATAGATGTTTAAGGATATTGGAGTTGAGTTTATTGAACCCGTTGTCATACATTGTGATAATACAAGTATAGTAAGTTTGACTAAGAATCCTATATTATATTCTAAGATGAAGCACATATCTATTAAGTATCATGTTGTGATAGAGAAGGTTGTAGAGAAAAAGATCAATATGGAGTATGTTAGTATATAGAAGCAGATATAAGATATTTTTACAAAACCTTTACCAAAGGATACATTTAAGTATTTATGAGGTATGCTTGGGGTTATGTCCTTTCCTATTCAAAGTAAATTATGTAGAGATTGCATCAATCTAGTAGTATAGAGAACTATTGCTTATTTAGGTTGAATATTGATGCTTCCTCTATGGGGAGTCGCTGTGGTTGAGATGAGTCATGAGGGAATCTGGGTAATTGGTATTTCAACAATTTCTTTGGACACTTGAGCTGATTGAATATATTGAGAAGTGTATTTCTGGTACCCATATAGACATCGATAATAAAATTTTTAGTTTAGGGTCTTGAATCCCTTTGAACTAAGTTCAAAGCAGTTTGGAGTGGTTCAATTTTCTCACATAGGTTCAGTTGTTTATTCTGAGAGCTTCATATGTATAATTCATTGGCTTGGGTTCAACAAGTTCAATATTGTGAGGGTTTTTGAGATTTCACTCCAAATTTAGGTTCAAGGTTTCATTCAAAATCATGACATGCAGATTCAAATGCTCAATGATTTAGGGTAGGTGTCTCTAATTTTGAGTTCAGAGGTGAGTTCAAATGTGCACCGCTCAGGTTCAAATATTCACCATTTTTCACAAATATAGACAAGCACATATGGAGTTCATATTGCTTGAACTAATTCTAAAAAGTCAATGGAAAACCTCACTAAAAAATTAGACTTGTGGCTTTGATCATTCATATGGTTCAAAAGTGCAACCAAGTGTAAATGTGGAAGTTCAATATACAAAAGCTCATAATCTAGGTACATTTGTTCATGATGGCTCAGTCCCAAAGGTTCTAGATGAAGCTATGAGTTCAGTCTTCTCCATGAGTCATTTCTAAGAAAAACTAATACCAAAGATATTAGTAAAGTCATTATGATGGGACCAACCAAGCCAATGGCATGATTCCTCATAGTGTAAAAGGTGAAGACACTTTCCAATTAGATCATTATGCCTTTAAGCTACTTCTCTATGTATCCTAACTCAAATGTTTTGATAGATCATGTTGACATTCCATAAGAAAGTGTTGGATTCCCTTAGCAATATAAGACCTATATCATAGCTATGACCCATTCATGTGATACTAGTTCATATGGTCAAAATTATTGTTTTCCCCATCTTCAAAATGGTTAACTAAGTCACAACAATGATAGAGCCACTGATGAAAGTATGAGTTTAGAGCTTTCAAGTATGGTTGCTCAATGGCAAGTTATGTCTCTTGCGCAATGATCGATTGTTCTCAACCTCTAGATTCATGAAGCTGAGACTAAAGGTCAAGGGCCATAGCATACAAAGAGTACAAAACTTCTTATAGAAAATGCCCTAGAAACACCTTCAGGGTTAATAGTTATAGATTAAAGGTTTTGGCATAAAGATTCCCTACGAGTTGCCTGCATAGTAGAAAAATTGTAAGTGTTAGTGACACTAAATGCATTGGAAACTGCCAGGGATGAAGGAATAAGGGGTTTGCTATGATAGAATTAGTTGAATTTTGGTTGAATTCAATATATAAGGAACTTTGAAAGTGTATGCGAATTGTTTGACAAAGTAATCATGTACTAAAAAGTTGACCATGATGGTAAAGGGATTAACCTTTGAGCTTGAATGTCCCAAGATCCATAGGCATCCAATGAATTGGTGCACTTCATGCTCTAAATCATTCACATGATATACCAAACACTCTCATCAATTTATCATGGATGGTGAAGTCATACACAATGCTTGTAGACATTCTCTAAGCAAGTAATCATAGATCCATTCCAACATGTAACTACCTCCAACGGTGTACAATATCATGAATTAGAGTAATTGATAAAGGGTGCTCCCCTCAATACCATAAACACATAACAAAAACAAAGAAACAAGAGAAAATACAAGAAAAAAATATGGACTTCTTATTTGCATTGCAAATGTAGAATTACAAAATTCATAGGTACAATATGCTAACCCACATTGGTGCCTTCATTACAGTAATCTGCAAGACTAAGTTGTGAACTACCACCCAGAGCTATTCAAGACAATGTTCGATTCTTTCTTAAATAGTTAATTTTATGCCACCTAGGAAGGTTCTAGACATTGAAACTTAATACCTAGGGCTACAGACCTTAACAATACATATAGATTTGGTCAACTACATCTTTTACAATTATTTTAGTAATTTTAGGTAGCTCAACTTTGGAAGGCCATAACTCTCAAACCATTGCTCTAATTGGCTATCATAGCCACATTTCAGAAATGCTAGCTCATGATCTACAAGCTCAAAATGGCACAAGCACCCTTCCTTTTAGTTTTCAGACCTCATTTGGGCACTCTAAAGCCTCCAATGGTGAGCCTGAAGATTTTTCTACAAAAATCTACAATAACTTCTTCGATACTTAAGCTAGAGCAATGAGATTTTTATGGTAGCCTTATAACTTTAAAATGAACATTCATGTAGAAAATGAGAACATTCTGAGCTCGTATGATAGACTTACTAAAAATAGAAAGTTTCCATAAATAGTAATGACCTTGTCTACTAGTCCTTATTAAAATAGAAAAGATTGAAAATAGAATATTTTTGGGTGATGCAAGATTTCTCTTACACCTAGGATGCACCTACATCAAACACCTAGGGTAATTTGAGAAGTGACTCCGTCATGTCTTAGGTGTTTAGAGGAAAACCAAGATGGTTAACCTTCTCCCTTGCTATCCATGATGAATCCTCTACTAGCTTCTCCTTCTATTTGACTAGCTATTCCTCATAAATTTTGTCCTTGGATTTTGTCAACATCACTATACAGTATCTCCTTAATCTCCTTTGTAGCCAAAATTACTGCTGAAATACTCCACAACACTTTTGCAACTTCGTCTCCATCACCTCCTTCATCATACTGTCAAATGTAAAATATAAAATATAGGTGAAATATTCAATTTAGTAGACAAATCCACTTCATAAGCATTTCCAAAATCATGCCTCTTCACTATCTTGCATGGTCCAAACTTTTGCATCTTTAACTTATTATGTGTACCCACTAGAAAATGCTCCTTTCTCAAACGAACCATGATTTCATCTCTAATCTAAAATTCCTTATACCTCCTTTTCACATCTACCTTAGCCTTGTACTATGTATTCATCTTTAAGATGCACTTCCTCACCTCCTCATGGATGTTCTTCAAATGCTTAGCAAATTCTTCTGCTTTAGCACTCGTTATCTCTCTTTTATCTAACTACCTCAATTTAGAAGAATTTTTGGGACTAATCCCATATACAATCTAGAACAGTGATTTACCAGTACTCTTGTTGATAGAATTATTATATACAAATTTTGTCTATGGTAAAATCAGATCCCATCCTTTTGGCTTGTCTCCAACCAAACATCTCAGCAAGTTTCCCAAATTGTGATTCACAACTTTTGTTTGTCCATTAGTTTGTGTATGATGTGATAAACTGAACTTCAAATTTATCTTCAAATTCTTCCACAATGTATGCCATAAATACCCAACAAATTTTGTATCTCGATCTGAAAGTATACTCTTTGGCAGACTATATAGTCTCACCGCTTCTCTAGAAAACAACTCTGCCACATGAACAACATCACTAGTCTTCTTACAAGAAATAAAATGTGTCATCTTTGAAAACTTGTCAACCACCACAAAAATAGAATTATACCCTCATTGAGTCCTCAATAATCCATGCTGACATCCTCCCATAGCTTCTCTGGTACAAGTAATGGTTGATACAAACTTGTATTTTTCTTCATTCCTTTTGCCATCTTACATACTCTACAACTTTGTACAAACTTCTTTACATCTTGCTGCAATTGTGGCCAATAATAATTCTCAGCAACTAAAGCTATGGTTTTATCTCTGCCAAAATGTCCAATCAATCCTCCACTATACTTCTCCTTGATGAGATTCTCTCTCATTAAACTTTTGGGAATGCACAACTAGCTTCCATTGAACAACATACTATCCTAGATCATGAAATCCAATCACTTTGTCCTATCAAGTGTAATAGGTTCTGTATAAGCCTTCCATGCTTCACCAAAATATCATCTAGGTACAAAGTACTAAATTCCTTGAACCCAACTAGCTCTATCTACATTTATGTTAATAAAATTTGTCTTATACTAAGATCATCTGTAACTTTGTTAGACTTTCCACTCTTGTGTTTCAAAACAAATTTATAACTCTACAAAAACTCAACCTACTTCAAATGCCTTTGGTTTAGTTTTTCTTGCCTATTCAAATATTGCAAAGCTTGATGATCAGTATACACAACAAACTCCTTAGGGAAAGATAGTGTCTCCACTTCTTCAATGCTTGAACTATAGCATAAAATTTCTGATCATAAGCAAAATATTATTATTTTACATCATTCAACTTATCAGCAAAATAAGCAATAGGTCTACCTTCTGGGCTCAAGACAACTCCTATTATGGTGCCACTAGCATCACACTCTACTTGAAACACCTTGTTAAAATCAAGAAGTGCTAAAATAGGTTGCTCAATAACTTTCTATTTCAAGAGATTAAAACCCTTATTTGCTCATATAGTCCACTTAAATTCTTTCCTATCCCTGCTCATTTTTTTAGTCAAGGGTTCACAAATATTGCTAAAACCTCTTATAAACTTTATGTAAAAACTAGCGAGTCCATGAAAATATTTTACCTCTATCACACTTCTTGGAGTAGGCCATTCAAGGATAGCCTTCACTTTCTCTGGGTCCATTTTTAGACCTTCTGCTAAGATTGCAAATCCTAGGTACACCAACTCCTTCTTCCCTCAACTTATCAAACACCTTGCAAATATGGATCAAATGCTCCTCCAATGTCTTACTAAAGATCAAAATATCATGTAGTTAAACAATGACAAACTTACCCAAAAACTCCTTCAGTACCTCATTCATGAGCTGCATGAAATTTCTCAGTCCATTGGTTAGCCCAAGAGGCATGATTAACCACTCATACAGTCCTTTTTTCTTGAAAGCAATCTTCCACTCATCACCTTCTTTGATATGAATCTGATGGTACCCACTCTTCAAATCTATCTTTGTGAAATACTTAGCTCCACTCAAATGGTCCATAATATCATCCATCCTTGGCATTGGAAATTTGTACTTGATTGTGATATTTTTGATAGTGTGAGAATCTGCGCACATTCTCCATTCTCCATTCTTTGTTAGTGCTAATACGGTTGGTATAGAACATGGACTTAGACTCTCTTGTATCAACCCCTTCTACATCAACTCATGAACTTGTCTATTCAACTCTTCACTTTTTGTTGGTGTCATTTTGTGCACCGCCTTGTTTGGAAAACTGGGCCTTGGAATCAAATCTATTTGGTGATTGATCTTACTCATTAGAGGTAATCCATCAGGTAGATTATCTGATACAATATCTCAAAACTCTTCCAACATATTTTCAACTTATGTAGGTACCTCCTCTATGTCTTCTTTACTATCTTTTGGAATTATAGTAAACCACATGTACTCACGCTTCATACCTTTGAGAAACTCATTTCCATCAACCAAACATATTTTGGAAACACTATATGCCTTTTCTTCTTTCTCCTTCAATGGCTTCAACTTATGTTTTACTCCATCCTTGGTTAGAGTATAGGTATTTGCTTGCATATCCTGTACAATATGCCTATCAAAGTGCCATGGCCTACCCAGCAACATATGACATATGCCCATAGGTATGATATTACAATGTACCTCATCCTGGTAGCTTTCAATCTTAAACTTCACTGAGCACTACTCATTGACCATGACCTTATAGTCATCTTGCACCCAAGCAATATGGTACGGATGCGAGTGTTTCTATCTCTTTAGCTTCAACTGTGTAACCATCATTTCTAACACTAGATTTTCAGTACTTCCACCATCAATGATCACATCACAACACTTATCTTTATATCTGCACCTTGTGCAAAACAAGCTCCTTCTTTGATCAAGTTCATCCTCACCAATCAACAGGAATCTTCTATTAACTAGGAATTCTCCTCTTTTAGCATATTCAAAATGTGATGATCTGGTATCTTTCTCAACATGTGAAACTCTCACCTAGGATTCTATTCTTTTATTTTTCCTTCCTTGGCACTAGGAACATTTAAATACTCTACGCCTTTCTTCTCTGTAGCAAAAAAATTTCCCACAGAAGCCTCCTCTTCTAGATCCTTGTCCTCTGCCTCTTCCTCTCTGATCTCTATTGTTTTGATCATGGAAATGATTGGAATTTTTTTCCCTCTAGTTTTGACTATTATTTCTAGCCTCATCCTTGTTCTTTTGATCATCATTACAGTCACCAAAGGATTGTCTGCCAAATCTTCCACTGTGACCTCTTTCACTATTCTTGTTGTCAAACTTCTTGCTCAATTTTTCCTCAAATCTTAGGGTAAACTGGTATGCCTCCTCAATAGTGTTCATTCAAACCAAACTTTGCTCATCCTAAATGCTTGGCCTTAACCCATTAAGATAACGAATGAATTTCTCCTTATCATCTTTTGCATTGTTGGTTCTAATGAGAACTCAGTAGAACTCTTCGGTATACTCTTGAACATATTTTTCTGCTTGCTTCAACCCTTGCATCTTCTTCAATAGATCAAGCTCATAATCCATGGGAATGAATTGTCTCTTTAGTTTAGCTATCGTTCGATCCCATCTGGTGATTTTTTCATTTCCCTTTCTATTTCACTCGAACTAAACATCCTACCACCAAATCTTTGCATGTCCCTTCAATTTCACCTTTGCAAACTTGACCCTATCAAGATCCTCAATATCTTCAAAATCAAAGTACTCTTATGATTCATTAATCTAATTGATCAACTCCTCTAGGTTAATATTTCCCAAAAATGTGGGAACTTCAAATTTAGGTCTTTTTCTAATCTTGGAGATGGCCCTAAAAAGTCTTTCTTCCTCTAGGTTTAGAATTGCCTCTAGCTCGACATTTTCTTCTAATTTTTTCTTATCCTCTCTTATATCTCTTATAGAAACATTTATTCCTCTATGCATTTGATCTTCCAATGCTTGCATTTGTCTTTGGAGGCCTTGAAAACCCTTAGTTGTAACACCTACAACTCTTCCACTACACTCTCTTCGTGGAGGCACTTTCATGCTTTCACCGAAACCCTAGTGAAAATTGCCTCACAATCGGTGATCTGTCTACACACTCAGCCCAAATCATGGTCCTCCTATGAGCTACCTCATAATTGATGATTTTTCCACACACTCAAGAAACCTGGCTATAATACCACTTGATGAAGGGTGCTCCCCTTAATACCATAAACACATAACAAAAAAAGGAAACATGAGAAAATGCAAAAACAAAATATGGACTTCTTATTTGCGTCGCAAATGCAGAATCAAAAAATTCACAGGTACAATATGCTAACCCACATTGGTGCCTTCATTATAGTAATTGACAAGACTAAGCTGTGAACTACCACCCAGAGTTGTTCTAGACAAGGCCTTTCTTAAATAGGAAATTTTATGCCATCTAAGAAGGTTCTAAACATTGAAACTTAATACCTAGGCCCAATAGACCCTAATAATAGATACAGAGTCAGCCAAATACATCTTTGACAATTATTTAAAAAAATTAGGTAGCCCAACTTTGAAAGGCCATAACTCTCAAACCATTCCTCTGATTGGCTATAATAACCACTTTTTAGAAATGTTAGCTCCTAATATGTAGGCTTAGAATGGTGCAAGCACCCTTCCATTAAGTTTTTAGACCTCATCTAGGAACTCTAAGGCCTCCAACGGTGAGCCTGAATATTTTTTTGCAATTTTTTCCATAAAAAATTTGCAATAACTTCTCCAATACTTAAGTTGGAGTAATGAGATTTTTACTATAGGCTTATAACTCTAAAATGAATCTTCATGTAGAAAATGAGAACATTCTAAGCTCATATGATAAAATTACTAAAAATAGAAAGTTTCCATAAATAGTAACCACCCTGTCTACTAGTCCTTATTAAAATAGAAAAGACTGAAAATAAAATATTTTTGGGTGATGGTTTTGAAGCTAAACCTCTTCATCTTGGGAAAATCAACATTAGCTATGAAAAATTATTCAAGACATTTTTTCATTGTCACAAAGCTTGAGTACATGTATAGTGATTTGGAAACACATGTTACTCTTGGTCAAGTAACATCGAACTAGTCTTCACATGATGAACTGAGACTGTGTGATGAGAATGCAAGTTATAGAAGGCTTGAGAATGACTCCCAACTCCAAGGATAGTGTAAGTATTCTTGAACATCATGGGTGTTTGAATATCTATGTTAAAAGGTTAATTAATCCACCAGGAATTTTGAATGGTATGGGTGCCGCAGAATTGACATATCCCTCATAATCGACTCTGTGGTAGTGGCTAACTCGAGTGTAGGGAATGCATGAAAATTGTATTATAGGTGCCATGATTTGACTCAAACACCAATTTAATGCATCAATAGATTCTTGGAGCCCTCTTCCAATGGTTCATCCCTTATGATTGCAATGTTTTGAGATATGATAAATTAGTTTGGGAAATTATAAATCAAATAAAAACATGATCAACCCGATAGGTGGAAGGATGCACGATCCATATGAACTATTTGATAGAATGCCTTTGGCTAAAAATTCTAGCATACTTATGTTTCACCCAAAACTCCTTGAAGCTAAACATAGATCCTAGATCTCAACATGATAGGGGAAATGAAGAAATAACAATATGTACAAGAAATACGATGCACAGGAGGTGATATTTCAGTCATTATGAATTGGGCTTGTAGTGTCTATTGGAAAGTGATGATGATAAAGGATGTGAATTTAATGTCTTAAAATGCCATAAAAGAAATAAAAATATGAAATCCTCATTGGAAAACTAGATGCCACCTAGCTAGAAATGCATAGTTTTAGACTCAATAGGTGTCGTTAATATTATTTTTACGAAGATAATGTTAAATAAACTCTGGGTGATGTAAAATGATAAGAGAGAATAGCTTCCAAAAATAACAAAGTATCAATTATTATAATCAAAAGGTCATCAGGATGCACGAAGTGAGGGAGAGATACTACTTAAGGGAATATTTTTCATCGCCAAAGGTTCTAGTTTTGAGCTTTGAGGGGCAGACTTTGTGTTGCGAGAAAGAGAGTTAGAAATAGCAGAAAGATAGGAAAAGGGGGGATTGTATTTTTCTATAGACTTTGCACTACAAGAGGATAGATTTTTTTTTTTAATAAGTCATTTGTGTGTGTCAAGGAAAAAATCTTTATTTTTTTTATTATGGTTAGGGGAGGAATGTTTTAGTATATTAGAACTTTGATTTATGTGTTATCTTTGTGATCAATGCCAATCTTTGAATTATCTTGGTTGCCTCTAAATTTAGTTTTGATTCATATGATTATTGCCATGATTATTATTAGGACTTTGGGCTTTTGTTATTCATATATTTGGAAAGAGCCATTCATCTTCTTTATGTATTTCTCCTATAAAGTAATGATTGGGTAAATGAGCATTGTATCATTTACTTATTATTTTCTTTTGGTGAGTTAGTTCCTTCACATCTATGTTTTGGTTATAGATAGAGGTGTGTAAACATTTCTTGCTTTTAGGTTAAAAGCATTGTCGATTGTAGTGTATTTGATTTATTATAAATCACACATGGAGATTTGTACCTAGATAAATTTAGAGGGCATTCACGCTCTTCAATGTGAAGTGACCCAACTATTAGCGTTGATTTAGTCTTTTTGTGTAGGCATTTTAGAGTTAGTTTGTATGTATTCCTTTAAAAGAAAATATGTTCACTAACAGATTTTTGGCGACTCTACTAGGGAAATGGAAATTAAAATCAGTACCTAATTTATTTCCTTAGTTTGCATATTATATTTGTATATGTGGGCTTGGCAACTCTATTGATTCATCATGCAGACAAGAAAGATCATGAAAAAGATAAGGCCTAGTCCCTTGTTTATGGAAATCTACCAATCAAATGACAAGGTGTTGCATGAGTTCATGGATTGCTATAAAGAAAGTGTCTCTCATTCTGTGAGAAGAAATTTGAGAATTGAAGATGACTACAATTCTATCTTGTTGCGGAGGAGTTTTTGTTATAGATTTCACAAGATGAAAGAGTTAGAAGAATACAAGAAAAGGGTATGACACCTCGAGAAAGAGCTAGAGGTGGATGATGATGAATCTTAAGTTATCTCTACACATTTCATCTTGTGCAATTACTCAATCCTGGATGAACAAGAGGTCCAAATGTTCACAACCCAACCGTGAGAAAATCAAACATGGATAAACAGGAACACCCTAGCTGAAAGTGAGGACTCCAGCAGTAGTAATAACAAGGGTATGCCTAAACCTTTTCTCTTTTCTAATATAGAAAGCTCTAAATCTAAAAATGATGTTAGTTATCTTAGTTGGGAATCTATTGTTGGTGAAAAATTTCAAGATAATGTGCAACCAAAAGCTGAAGCTTGGGTTTCTATTAAAAAGATAAACAAATGTGATTCTTCATATTTAAAAGTTAAAAATCAATCCATAGAAGAATTTCATTAGTTTAAAATTGAAGATTCTAATAATGGCACAGCTGCTAAAATAAAGATAGATGTGATTATGTTCAATCTGGATAATTTTCAAGAAGATGATCATCTTGCATGTCTAGTGGAAGCAATCAGGTTCCAACAAAACATAGTAGTCGAAAGAGAGATAGAAGAAAATTTTGAAGGGCTAGGAGATAAGGTTTTTTGGAGTAAACCCAACCCCCTATACTTTCCAATGGGGTTTTGTGAGGATAGTACTATAAGAGAAAATCCTCGATTTCAGCCTTAAGATTCACCATTAAGTGGGGAAAATGTGTTCCCTTATTTCATAGTAGAAAATGTTGAACCAAACATACAAAAAAGGGAAAATCAAGCTCTTGAAGTGTCAAACCCTCATGAAGTGTTAAGGATTTTAACAAAGACATTACCTCACAAGGAAGAGAGTATGCCTCAGCCTCTTGTACCAAAAAAAGAGATTAATTTTCTTGTAGAGACTTCATGTATCCATCCAAAACAAGTTAAAAATGAAACATTAATGAATGAATTTTATTTTCATTCCTCTGTATGTGATTTTTTTGATTTGAATTGCAGAAGTGATGCTAGATAACATGAATGCTTGATGATAACTTGTTTCTTGAAAGAAATGAAGAGAAAACATATTCGAGGTTTGATCCTATGTTGGATGAGGGGTCTCTCTATTTGTAAACTGACCATGATACTAAAATCCATATGCAAACGGTGAGTCTTGATGATGGCAGGTCTAGATCTTGGGTACCATTTATTAGTGAGGTTTCTACATTTCAATTTTTTTAGCTTGAAATGAAATATGGCCCAATGAATATTAAAGATCAATCCTTGCGAGGAAAAAAATACTATGATGAATAATGGTTGTTTGGGAAAGGAGGTCCCTCTTTGAATAGTCCAAATAATGTTGTGAAATCTAAAGATGCATTGGGAGAAACAAAAGATCAAATGTTTTACATATTTGATGACACCCCAATTCTTGATGGAGTTGAAGAATTTTTTTATGATGAATTCAATCCCATGTTGGATGGATTCTCTCTTTTCAATAATGTGAAACATGAATCTTATGATCATGGAAAGAAGTGTGCCATTATGGAGCATAATCAAGATGCCAATGAAAATTTTCCAAAATATTGTTCCCCCTATTCAAATTTTATATTGATTTGAAGAATGATGTAGAAAAGTTGAGCGATGATAAGGAATGCTATGATGAGCTTTGGTTGTTCGGGAAAGAGTGTTGGGTTGCTAAATTTTTGCATACTATGATCTTGAGCTTAAACATTGAAGATATTTCCATTAGGAAATGGTATGGGGCTGCTCCACTAAGGCACAACCCACTACTGTAGAAAGATTCTAACTTCTCCCAGCCAGGTAATGGATTCACGTGAGTTTTTTTCTTATCATTCTCATGATAGGTTTTTCTTCCTACCTTTGTATATATTGTAAAAAAAAAAATTTGGTGTACATAGTGTTAGTTTGAATAATGTACAAGCTTTAGGCTTGCTGGTAGTTTAGGTGTTTAGATTGGTTGGCTTTTCCCTACTCCCCTCTGTCCTTATGCAAACAACTCTTGATTTTCCTTTTCCTAGTGACTCTATTCACCCAATGGATAAATAACTTATCTTTTACCAAAGATTTTTGGAGTTATCTATTTTTTAGTCAAAAATAGTCCCACCTATTGGTACCCATATAGACTCCAGTAATAAAAATTTCAATTTAGGTTCTTGAATCTCTTTGAACTAAGTCTAAAGTAGTTCAAATTGGTTCAATTTTCTCATGCAGCCTCACTGGTTCATTCTGAGAGCTTCATATGTACAATTCATTGGTTGGGTTCTAGAGATTTTACTCCAAATTCAGGTTCAAGGTTTCATTCAGAATCATGACATGCAGATTCAGATGCTCAAGGATTCAGGGTCAGTATCTCTAATTTTGAGTTCAAAGGTAAGTTTAAATGTGCACTTTTCAGGTTCAAAGATTCACCATTTTTCCCAAATAATGACATGCACATCTAGAGTTCATATTGCTTAGACTAATTACAAAATGTAAATGGAAAACTTCAATACACAAATTAGGCTTGTGGTTGTGATCATTCATATGGTTCAAATGTGCAACCAAGTGTATATGTGGAAGTTTAGTATATAGAAGCTTGTAATCTAGATGTATTTTTTCATGATGGTTGAGTCCCAAAGGTTCTGAATGAAGCTATGAATTTAGTTTTCCCCATGATTCATTTTTAACAACAACTAATACCAAAGATATTAGTAAATTCATTATGATGGGGCCAACCAAGCCAGTGGAATGATTCCTCATAGTGTAAAAGGTGAAGACACTTTCCTATCATATCATTATGTCTTTAAGCAACTTCTCTATGTATCCTTATTCAAATGTGTTGATAGATCATGTTAACATTCCATAAGAAATTGAAGGATTCCCTTATCAATATAAGAACTACGTCATAGCTATGACCCATGTATGTGATATAGGTTCATATGGTTTGAATTGTTGTTTTCCCTACCTTCAAAAATGTGAACTAAGTCACAACGATGACAAAACCACTGATGAAAGTATGAGTATAGAGCTTCCAACCATGATCTCTCAATGGAAAGTTATGTCTCTTACTCAATGATCGATTATTCTCAACCTCCAGATCCATGAAGTTGAGACTAAAGGTCAAGGCATATAGCATACAAAGAGTACAAAACTTCTTATAGAAAATGCCAGGACAACACCTTTGGGTTTACTAGTTACAGATTAAAGGTTTTAGAGTAAAGATTCCTTATGAGCCACCCACATAGCAGAAATAACACAAGTGTTAACTGCACAGAATACACTAGAAATTGCGAGGGATGAAGGAATAAGGGGTTTTTTGTGACATAATGTATGTGAACTATTTGACAGAATAACTGAGTGCCAAAAATCTAAGCATGATGGTAAAGGGATTAACCTTTGAGCTCAAATGTCACAAGATTCCTAGTGCTCCAATGAACCAGTGCCCTTCATGCTCTAAATCATTCATATGATATACCAAACACTCTCATCAAGCCATCATGGATGGTGAAGTCATACACAATGCTTGCAAACATTCTCTAAGCATGCAATCACAAATCCATTACAGCATGTAACTACCTCCAATAGTGAACAATTTCTTGAATTAGAGTAGTAATTATGGTTTACATTGGGGTGCCAAGATTTGTAAATGGTTTTGAAGCCAAACCTCTTCATCTTTAGAAAATCGACATTAGCTATGAAAAATTAATCAAGAAATTTTATTGCTATCACAAAGCTCAAGTACATGTGTAGTGATTTGGAAACACATGTTACTCTTGGTCAAGTAACATCGAACCAATCCTCACATGATGAACTGAGACTGCATGATGAGAACACAAGGTGCAAAAGGCTTGAGAATAACTCCCAACTCCAAAGAATAGAATGAGTATTCTTGAACATCATGGGTGATTGAATCTCTATGTTAAAAGATTGATTAATCCGCTAGGAATTTTGAAGGTTATGGGTTCCACAGAACCAACATATCCCTCAAAATCAACTCTTTGTTAGCAGCTAACCCAAGTGTAGGTGGTGCATGAAAAATGTATGACAACTTTCATGATTTGACTCAAACATAAATTCAACACATTGATAGATTCTTGGAGCCCTCTTCCAATGGCTCATCCCTTATAATTGCAATGTTTTGAGATATGAGAAATTATTTTGGGGGAATTAGAAATCAAACAAAAGCACCATCAACTGGATAATTAGAAGGATGCATGATGCATATGAACTATTTGATAGAATGTCATTGGCTAAAAATTCTAGCATTCATATATTTCACCCAAACTTTCTTCAAGCCAAACATAGACCTGAGATCTCAACACAACATTAGAAATGAAAAAATAATAATATGTACAATAAATGAGATGCATAGGATGTGATATCTCAATCATTGTGAATCGGGCTTGTAGTGTTTATTGGAAAGTGATAATGATAAAGCATGTAAATCTAATTGTTAGAAACAATAGTCCACAAATATAACTAAGCAGGGGGGTGAATCAATTATCCAATAATTATCAACCTTAAATAATCTTAACCATTCAGTCAAGGTAAATAGAAACCATACAAAGATGAACATACACAATTACACTAGATATGTTAAGTAGGGAAACATTTTATTAGAGGGAAAACCCTAGTGGGAATGATGCCCACAAGATGATGTACTAATATAAATATTCCTTGTTAGAGGATGGACCCTACTAGGAGTCTATTACAACATTTAGTACATATGAGTCCCTATTAGGAGACTTTGAGTCCCTGTTAAGAGATTCCAACCCTGTTAGGAGTTGTGCCAACCCTGTTATGAGTTATGGAAGATGTAAGGACCCATTTTTCAAATTTCTTGAAGGGCAAGACCACAGATGTCATTATCCAACTGATCTTTCAACTATTTCTTGAAGAATAATTTTTTGTATTGTACTTTAACTTCTCTCCTATGTCCTGTCAACTAAACCAATCACTTTCAGACCTTGTAGACCGTTTCACAAACCTCAGATCCAAGTATAAAACTTTAGATCTCATAATAAAACCTTGGCAATGAAGTTTTCTTCACCTTTGCTCTATTGTGCTTATCTTTGCATTTCACTCTTCATGCTTCTTGCAATCATTCATACATGTCATTTATGATAAAGGAAAATGTCCTTCC
This sequence comes from Cupressus sempervirens, assembly GCA_028749045.1. NCBI lineage: Eukaryota > Viridiplantae > Streptophyta > Pinopsida > Cupressales > Cupressaceae > Cupressus > Cupressus sempervirens. Next base: position 962,250,219 of record CM053785.1, on the reverse strand, counting down.
TTTATACCAAATCCATGAATCATTTAGAACATGTTACACTTATCGATAACATTAATCTTTCACCTTGTAACTTAAATAACTTTTTGTATGTGTAACATTATGATGAGAGAGCTTGGCTACATCATCTCCAGAATGTCTTCTTCACATCTTTAACTTCATCTTCTTAGAATAACAACTTCGTGAAGATATATAACAAGTTTACTAGAACATGCTTTTGTAAATTCTATCTCAGAATAATCTTCACCGAACTTGCATAACTTCTTCTAGACTTAATACCTTATGCTTTTGAGATTAGCTACATATACTAGACACTTAGTATTATCTCCCTTTAACCTTTCTTAGTGAAAATGTTCAACTAGCTATCCGTACCAACTTGATCTTTACTATTGTTCTTCTGTCAAATACCATAGAAAACTGCTATGTTGACATCAATGACAAACATAGTCATGAATGTAACATATCATCATGATAATAATCTAATCATCTTTCTACAATACTCCCTCATAGAAGTATCATTAGAATTCATGCTTCCAACAATCTCCCCCTTTGGCATTGATGGCAACATAGATGAAAATCATCTAGTTCCAAAAATACCAACTGTAAAAGATTGTTAACCTTTCTTTTCAAATCCTCTTCATCAATCATTCTCCCCCATTGACATCAATGTCAAAGGTTTTAGAAACCATCAATCTTTGCAACAACTATTTCTAAGTTACTCAAGTATCCAAAGAAACTATTTAAAATAACATCCAACAAGAGTCCTAGATGACTATGTCCATCACAAATACTCCCCCATATAATAAGCATACCATTCAATCTAGACAAACAATAGTGCTCTATTACACTTGACTAATACACTCTTGCATCATCTATTCTGATGTAGGAAGAGGCATAACCCCTAGCATACCTCACAAATACTCAAAAGTCTCTTTGGGAAGAGGCTTGGTGAAAATATCCACAATCTTCTCTTTGGTGCTTACATACTCCAATCTAATTTCCTTTTCTGCAACTTTCTCTCTCAACATGTGATATTTGATACAAATGTGCTTAGTCTTAGAATGCAACACTGGATTCTTAGACATATTCACTATGCTTGTGTTATCACAATGTATGACAATAGGTTCACTAAATTCTATCCTTATATCCTTCAACATCTGCTTCATCCAAACAACTTGATTACAATTGTTTGTTGCTGCAACATATTTTGTTTCTACTATACTTTTTGAGATATAGTCTTGCTTCTTGCTTAACCAAGAAACCAATCTTCCTCTAAGAAAGAAGGCTCGACCACTGGTACTCTTTTTGTCATCCATATTGACTACCCAATCAGCATCAATATAAGCATATAAAGTGAAATCATTAGATCTATCATACCACAATCTGAACTCTGGTGTTCTTTTTAGGTATCTAAATATCCTTTTAACTGCCGCATAATGTGCTTCTTTGGGATCATCTTGAAATCTTGCAACAATTACAACTAAATTTTATATGTCTAGCCTATAGATTTGTACTTCTTCTCAATAGTAGGTGTCTCGTCCTTTGTAGATAACTTGTATCCAGTTACCATAGGTGTTCAAACTAGTTTACATGTTTCCAAACCAAACCTTTTTAGTAGATCTTTCAAATACTTAGTCTGAGAAATAAAGATTCCTTCTTTGTCCTACACAATCTGTAATCCTAGGAAATATTTCGTTTCTCCTATTATGCTCACTTCAAATTCCTTCTTCATTTCTTCTGCAAACTTGTCACTTTCATCATCATTTCCTCCAAATATGATATCATCAACAAAAATTACCAAAATCATCAATCCATCATCTATTTCTTCCAGTATAGATTATTTTGTGTCATATCTTTGCTAAATCCAAGCTTCATTAAATGCTTGTCCAACCTTGCATACCAAATCATGGGTGCTTGCTTCAAGCCATTCAATGCTTTCTTCAATCTACATACTATGTCCTTGTCATCTATTGAAGGAAAACCTTAAGGTTGTTCTATGTATACCTCTTCTTCAAGTTCTCCATTCATAAATGCTGACTTGATATCCGTTTGATAGACTTTGAATTTCTTATGTGCTACATAGGCTAAGAATAACCTTACTGCTTCTATTCTTTCCATAGGAGCATGGGTTTCATGATAGTTTATTCCTTCTTTCTATGAGTAACCTTTACACACCAATCTTGTAATGCCCCACCCGGAGATCCTTGGAAACAAGGATGAAAAACAAGCCAGAACAAATTTTTTTTAACAAGTGTAAGTGCACATGATACAACCTACACAAACCAAAAGATCGCAATGGAAGACTGAAAGACAACCAAGCACCAATGGATCTCCAAACGCCACTACCAACCAGAACACAACCACGAAAACCACAAAGACCTACCAAGCCAAAAGACATAAGCTAAATCTTGGAAACTAGCTAAGTCTAAAATCCTGAAGCCCTAAAATTTGGCTAGGTTTGAATTTTTGAAGCCCTGATTTTTCCTAGAATCTACACCCTAGCTCGCAGAGGTCTGAAACCCATCTCAAATGAATCGTCGCATATATTAAAATATATCTTAAGTATAAGTTGACATATATTTAATATACATCAACTTATACTTAAATGATATATTTTAAGCCCCTAACAACATCTAAGAAGCACTAGGAAGGTAAGAAAACCAAAAGGGTATCTAAAACCAACTTCCAAACTTTATTTCGACAAGCCTAACTAGCCCCTATTTTTCGCGCGAAGACAGAGCACTAGTATTTCTTCTTGCGTGAAGACTTTCACCGGCTCGCACGAAGATTCTCAATGGCTCGTACGAGGACTTTTCATCCTCGCGCGAAGACTTGAATTCTCATGTGAAGAAATCCATGGCTCGTGCGAAGATTCTCATCCTCACGTGAAAGAGAAGCATCCTCCCACGAAGATTTGAATCAACACACACCCAAAAAACACAAAAACAAGGCTAGAAAAAAATGAAACAAAGTTCCTCCACACCAGGGAGTACTGGATCCACTTTTTGAGGTAAGGACACTCGAATCCAAGCTAAAAGATGGACAACTGGAAGCAAAGTCTAACCATCTAAAACAATAGCAAGGGAAGAACAAAAGGAAACATTGCAATAAACTAAAGTAACATCGCAGTGAACATGAAAATAACCTCTTACATTTAAGCATAAATATCAAAGCAATAAACCAAATAACCAAACTAGGTACACGGTTCCTCCCAACTGTCAATGGCATCATAGGACCATCGTGGGCCCTAGCCATCCCCCACGCATAACATCCCAAGCAATCGATCAAATCATTGGTGTTGTTTTAATACGGACATCACTACTAAACATGCTACAATGTAAGTAAATAAAATCTAACATGCTAGTAGTAAGCATAAGATAAAACTGTAATCAGATTACATCATCTACTACACGCTAATCATCATAATGAGGAATGCATTAAAACTAACATCATCTAAACATGATAACATCATAATGAGAGCATAAATCACAAAAAGCATACTCCGTATACCGAAGTACCAAGTGACACATCCAGCTACAGTCATGCTAGGACAATAGACCATCTGTATACACTGGTCCCTAGAAGTGGTGAAGGTAGCTATGCCTCCCAACCACGTGGCACCCGTAGGTCCACACCCGTCGTGCTGATGGAGATAATGATCCAACCACACACACACAAAACAACAACCATGGCTAACACACACGCTAAGCAGTATGATGACTGAATCCAAGACAAAGACAATGCATAACCTATAGGTCTTGGTCAGACACCTCAATGGGCTACTACGTAGGGATTGACATCATGGATAGTCGCTTGGCATCGACAAGCCCAAGCTCGGATCATGCATTTCAACTCCTCAACAGAGGGCCCTGCATATACTTTTTATTATCTTAAATTTTATTACCACCCAATGTTTTATTTAATTATCACTTACTTAAAACTTCCTCTGCCAACCCTATGGGACTAAGGTCACCAAGCTGTGAGATATAAGCCCCCTCCATATGCTACCCTACCCTACCCATGCTCATCCAACGATGAGTGCCCGTAGGCATGCAAACTCCCAACCCAACCCCAATGATCACAACTTTCGAAAGTACCACAGAAGATTGGGCCCCGCAGGTCACCCGACAATATACATGTGTGTGGCGCACTAGCATCGCAGAGATCATACACAAGGACAGGATGAGAATGCAAAAAAAAGTCAATCGACCGAAAACATAATCGGGATGACGGATGCTACATGCATCCCAATGCAACAAAAGATGCAAAAGTTTTTTGACTAGTATCCAAATGGATCATCCAAGTCCACGAACCACAATGTGCCAAGAAAACTCAATAAAATAGGGTGGCACGCAAAATGAGGTAAAAATATCAAATTTTAAAAGAATTCCAAAATTAAAACCCATTTGGCCTTTGGGTTCAAAAACCCCAAAAATCCAAAAATAATTGAGAACGGACACTGTATGCAAAAATGGCCAGCATAACGGCCCAAAAACCCAAACTTCCATTTCAAAAATAGGTAAAACGTTCATACTCGACCAACCGAGCATAACTAGCACACAAAAACGGAGGTGAACACTAGTTCACAGCCTCCTAACATAATGCTACAAGAAATGGAAGTAAAAACAGAGCAAAAACATTAAAACGGGAAGGCCCTACCTGACAGCAAGAAGGGCTGAAACTGAAACCCGTAGAATAAAATAAATATTTTGTCAAAACTACTGAAACTAACGACAAAGTAAGAACTGCTCGAGCTGAATCCAACGAGACCAACCTCGCAAAGATCCCACACTCACAACTCCCACAACGAGCAAAATAATAATCCTTCGAAGAGGATTTCCAAATTTGCTCTCCAAATTCAATTTTCCAAAAGTGAGAAGTGAATAATGAATTCACTTTTCTAATATTTATTCATTTTGAGTGAAAAGTTGATTCTGGAAAATAGCTAGCTGGAGTAGTTAAACTCCTAATTGACCCAAATGAAGATAGGTTATTATCTGCAACGAGATTTCACCTAAGGCAAAGCTTCCAGAAATTAAATCTGAAAAGATTAAAAACTCAAAAACCCAAAATAACAGAAAATCACTTAACACTTTCGCGAAGAATGCGAACTTCTAAAATGCACAGACATGCTCACTAGTCTAATCACATAATGCAATGAGTTTGGATTTACTAATCACCAAAAAGTTTTTAATATAAAACAACTAAATAAGGATGCGTCGACCATATAGGAGTGACATTAGCAAAATATGAATAGCTGGATCACTAACTCCATAGGCCACTGCCAGGGATATAATTCCTGCACACCAAAACACACGATCAAGTGCAATGGAAAATAATATCATAGCTGAAGAAACATGTATTAAAATACCTATTTAATTCATTTGCATCACTCACATTTGAAGAAAGCGTAAAGATACAAGAATGAAGTAAATAACCATAGCATAGAGTCCATCTCATAACATAGTCAAAAAATAGGTCCAATACATCATATAGCCAGATAATCAATTATCATAGATCTACTGTCATCTCAAAATAGCATCAACATGCAAATATGATAAACTGAACAGCATAGCAACAAAGCATCTATGGTATAGAAATCAAAATATAACATTCGACCCTCGGGTCGTCTCAAAGTAGAAATATCAAAAGAGTAACAAGTATCTCTCGAATCAAAAATAGACAAGGTATAGACTACAAACATGAGAGGCACTACAAATCTTCCTTTGTTCCTTACAACTTCACCTTGTTCATTCATCTTGTTCCTAGAAGCCCATTTTGTTCCTATCACATTCTTGCCTTCCCCATATCTCAATCTTCACTATCTGATCCAATTCTTCTTTCATAGCTTGCTTCTAATAGTCATCTTCACATGCTTCATCTACATTCTTTGGTTCAAGTTGAGATATCAGACATACTTCTTCATTGATTCTACTTCTTGTCATCACATCTTTATCTTTGCTTCTGATGATCTACTTCAGTGGATGATTCTTTGTCATATTCTTACTAGAAGTAGGAGTTGTTATCTCAACTCTTAGCTTTATTGAAGGTTTCAAGTTTTGTTCATGCTTTTTCTGTCCTTCATTCTATAAATCATTGTTAGTCTCAAAGAATACTTCATCATTCCTTGGTTTAGTAAAACCATGCTCATCATCAGAATTATAATCAACTATTCTTTCTTGTACCCTAAATTTCTCATCAACTCTTACATTTGTACTTTCCACAATAGTCTTAGTTCTTAGATTATAACATCTATAGGCTCTTCTTTTCAATGAATAACCAGGAAACATACCTTCATCACTTCTAGAATCAAACTTATCAATATCATTGTATCTTTTGATGTAACATTTACTATCAAAAATTTTGAAATACTTAAGTTGTAGGTAAGTGACCAAACATTAGTTCATAAGGGGTCTTTTGTGTGTCTTTCTTGACTTGCACTCTATTCATAATGTAGACTTTTGTATGCACAAATTATCTCCAAACCATCTTGGATACATCATTCTCAGCTAACATAGCTCTTGTGGCTTCTGTTACTGACCTATTTCTTCTTTCTGCAATGTCATTTTGTTCAGGGGTTCTCAAGGTTAATAAGTGTCTTTTGATTTCATTAGCTTCTTAAAAGATGTTAAACTCATTTCAAGTAAACTCTCCTTCTCTATCTGATCTTAAACATCTAATCTTCATGCCTAATTCATTCTCAACTTCATTCTTGAATATCTTGAATTTATCAAATGCCTCAAATTTTTCTTTAAAAAATGCAACCCACATCATTCTAGAAAACTCATTAACTAAAATCATGAAATACCTTTCACCATAGAATCCTTTATTCTTTATAGGACCACTAAGATTTGTATGTACAATCTACAACTTTTTTGTAGTAGTAAACTTCTTTCTAGGAAAAGAAGTTCTGGTATGCTTTGTCAATACAAACTCCTTGCAAATTGTGTTAGTAGGCTTAACAATCTTAGGAAAATCCCTAACTACAACCATACTACTAGTTTTCACAATGTTGTCAAAGTTTATATGACAAAATCTCTTATGCCATAACCAACTTTCATTTACCTTAGCAACCAAACATGTCATTTCACTTGGATTCAACTGAAATACATTACCTCTAGATCTAGTTCCTATTCCAATTACCTTTCCATCTTTTTCCTTGGTCATGCATGTCTTGTCTATTAACTATAATTGATAACCTTTATCCACTAGTTGTCCAATGCTCAGAAGATTTTGTTTCAAACCATCAACAAATATATATATTCTTAGTGGCAGTATTACCATCAAGAGTTGTAGATCCAATACCTTTAACATGGCAGACTGCATTGTTTCCAACTCTGATAATGCCTCCATCATGACTTTTGAAGTCAACAAAATTGTTCATATCACTAGTCATATGATGTGAACAACCACTATCAATTATACAATCAATTTTTTTTTCAACCTATGATACCTAAGCCATCTTCTCTAGTCTTTCTTCTTTAATAGCTACAAATCCTATTTCATTATCACTAGCACTTATTGCTTGTTCATCAAAATCATCTTCTTTATTTCCATACAAACACTCTCTATCTCTTCTAGGTCTGAACTTTCTTTTATACTTTTTCTCTCTTTTAGGAAACTTAGATGCATAATGACCAAACTCATTACAAGTCCAACATTTAAAAAATTTATTACTATCATTTTCTCTTCTTACTAGAAGGGCTACTCCTTCTTCTATCTTTTTGTCTCATCAGATCTGCTACTGCTAGCAAAGTCTCCTCTAGCACTTGTGCTCATCAATAAGCTAGGTCTAATATTTAGAGCATTGAAATTTGTTTCTTTTATGGTCAATTCTCTAGACTATCTAAGCTCATTCTCAATTGCTTCAAGTCTCCCAAGTAATGTTTCCTTTGTGAAATCTTTGGTACAACATATCAACAATTGTATCATTTGAACTACTTGCTTAAATGGTGGCATTAAGCTCTTCAATATCTTCCAAATTTCTCATCATCCTACTTGGTTCCTTCTTAAGATCCAATACCTACATTAATTTATGATATCATGCCTACATATGTTCTTATAGATTCATCTTCCATCATTTTAGCATCTTGAAATGCACAAATCTAGCTTTGTAGCCTCAATTTTTTTGAATGTTCATCACCTTCAAAACTATTTTTCAAAGGTTTCCAAATTTCATGAGAAGAATTAAGTTATTTTACCTAGTTGTACTCAATTTTAGGAAGTGCAGACAATAGTGCTTCTCTAGCTCTCATGTCACACATGAAAAACTCCCTTTATTCCTTGATACAAGATTCCAAACCATTTTAAGCAATGATTGTCTTTTTTGATTTTGTCAAGATCTAATATCTTGGACCCATACACAACAAATGTGTCTTCATCTTTTCCTTCCAACTATCATAATTTGTTCCATCGAACTTCAGACTATCCTTTCTGAATATGTTTGCCATGGATGTCCCAAAGTTGTTAAACTTTATATTCAAGGACCTAATGCATTGATACCAATTGTTAGAAATAATATTCCACAAATATAACTAAGAGGGGTGGGGGGATTGAATCAGTTATCCAATAATTATCAACCTTAAATAATCTTAACCATTTAATCAAGGTAAACAAATACCATAAAAATATGAACATACATAATTACACCAGATATGTTAACTTGGAAAATCCTTGATCAGAGGGAAAATTGCAGTGGGAATGATTCCTACAAGATGATTACTAATATAAATATCATTGTTAGAGGATGGACCCTATTAGGAGTCTATTACAACATTTAGTACATATAAGTCCCTATTAGGAGACTTTAAATCCATGTTAGGAGATTTCAACCTTGTTAGGAGTTGTGCCAACACTATTAGAGTTGTGGAAGACAGAAGGACCCACTATCCAAATAGCTTCAAGGGCAAGACCACTAAACTCACTGTCCAACTGATGTTTCAACTATTCCTTGTAGAATAATTGTATGTATTGTACTTTAACTTCTCTCCTATGTCCTGTCAACCAAACCAATCACTATCAGACCTTGTAGACCAGGTCACAAACCTCAAATCCAAGTATCAAACTTTGGATCACATAATAAAACCTCGATAATGAATTTTTCTTCACCTTTTCTTTGTTCTTCCTATCTTTTCATTCCACTCTTTGTGCTTCTTGAAATCATTCGTACATCTCATTTATGATAAAGAAAAATGTCTTTCCTTTATAGTAAATCCATAAAATAATTTTCTAAGATAGCTATTACACCTTTTGAATTAATTATTATAGGACCTCATTAAGAACATGTTACACTTAGCAATAATAGTAATCTTTCACCTTATAACTTTAATAACTTTCCATACATGTAACTTTATGATGAGTGAGCTTAGCTATGTCATCTCTATAATGTCTTCTTCACATCTTTAACTTTGGCTTCTTATAATAACAACTCTTCTAAGAGATATAACAATTTTACTAGGACATGCTTTGGTAAACTTAATCTCAGAATAGTCTTCACCAAAACTTGCATAACTTCTTCTAGATTTAATATCTTAGCTTTCAAGGTTAGCTGCAAATACTAGACACTTAATATTATCTTCCTTTAACCTTTCTTAGTAAAAATGCTCAACTAGTTGTTCGTACCAACTTGATCTTTACTATTGTTTGTCTGTCAGATATCATAGAAAACTATTATGTTGACATCAATGACAAACATAATCATGAATGTAACATATCATCATGATAATGATCTAATCATGTTTCTACAATACTCCCCCACAGAAGTATCATTAGCATTCATGCTTCCAACACTAATGTCTTACAACAACATAAATGAAATAAAAATATGAAATCCTCATTAGAAAACTAGATGCCACCTATCTAGAAATGCATAGTTTTAGATTCAATAGGTGTCTCTAATATTATTTTTATGAATAGATTGTTAAATTAACTTTGGGTCACACAAAATGATAAGAGGGAATAGCTTCCAAAGATAATAAAGAATTAGTTATTATAACTATAAGGTCATCAAGATGCAAGAAGTGAGGGAGAAATACTATTTAAGGGAATACTTTTCATTGCCAGAAGTTCCAATTTTTAGCTTTGAGGGGAAGACTTTGTGTTGCAAGAAAGAGTCAAAAATAGGACAAAGATGGGGAAAGGGGGGAATATATATTTTTGTAGACTTCACACCACAGGGGTGTAGATATTTTTTTAAGTAAATGATTTGTGTGTTAAGGAATAAATCTTTTTATGTTTTATTATTTTTAGAGGAGGAAAGTTTTAGTATATCAAAACTTTGAGTTTCTGTGTTATCTTTCTAATTGATGTCAATATTTGAATTATCTTGGTTGCCTCTAAATACAATATTGATGCATATGATTATAGCCATGATTATTATTAAGATTTTGGGCTTTTATTATTTGTGTATTTGGAAAGAACAATTCATCTTCTTTCTGCATTTCTCCTATAATTTAATGATTGGGTAAATGAGCTTTATATCATTTACTTATTATTTTCGTTTGGTTAGTTAGTCACTTCACATCTATTTCATGTTTATAGATAGATGTTTGTATACCTTTCTTACTTTCAGGTTAAAAACATTGTTGATTATAGTGTATTTTATTCATTATAAAACACACATGGCGAGTTGTACTCAAATAAATTTAGAGGACTCTTAGGGTCTTCAATAGTGAAGTGAACCAACTATTAGGATTGATTTAGTCTTCCTTTGTAGAAGTTTTAGAGCTAGTTTATATGTATTTATTTGGAAGACAATCTATTCACTAACATATATCAAAATAATGATCCCTTTTTCATTGATGTCAATGGGGGAGAGAATAGATGAAAAATGTTTTCTATGAATGGGGAGAGAGAATGAAATATTGAGTATGGGGGAGATGATGTATACATAATTGATGAGGAAGAGATACATCAATGGGGGAGATGCATTAACTATAAGATTTTATTGATGAAGGATTTGAAAAGATGAGAGGAGAAGCAAAGTTGTATTTGATATTCATGGAACTTAGATGTTTTTCATCTATGTTTCCATTAATGCCAAAGGGGGAGATTGTTAGGATGAATGTTGATGATATTTATATGGGGGATTATCCTAGCATTATTATTTCACTTGATAAATTCTTATAGTGGTTATATATTGTATTCATGATTGTGTTTGTCATTGATGTCAACATACTAGAAAATAGAGATAGAGGCCATATGCTTCATCGATTGAAGATGAGATCAAGAAAAGTTGAGGACATGTTATATAGAGTGTCCTAATGATATGGCTGAGAGAATATGTAGAAAGTTGAAGACTAGTAATAATTATTCAATATCTACAGATGATAGTATATAGACATAGTTCTTGAGAAGTACTTGTTGGTAATCAAGTTATATCTCCTAATAGGGATAGAATCTGGTTATAGAAATTTGGACAGAGGTAGAGCACATCTTGATGATGACATCACTGAGCATACAAAGTTTGAGGTTACATTTGTGAAATATTTATAAAGACTGTGAGTCAACAATGTTATATAAGTAAGAAAAGGTGTAATGTAGTGTGTATTTTTTTATCTTAATGAGGTCTTTTGGTAATTGTAAATTAGTAAAGCCTCAAGATCATATCAATGAATTATTTCGAAGACTTGGTACAAAGGAAATTTATTTTCCTTGTGATTTATGAAGTCAATATTGTGTTGAAGAAAGAAAGCAAATTTTAAGTATGGATTATATGTGAGTAAGTGATCTAAGGGAATATTTTGATCTGAGTTTGCAAATCTGGTATTGAGATCTGAAAAGTATTTTTTGTAGAAGAGGCATTGTGAATGAGCACATGTATTACATTTGATGGAGAGAGCTAGTGGATGGTTGATGATTTGTTATTTTTCTAAAAGGAATAAGATAGAGGCCAGTTGGATAAATAAGATAGAGGCCAGTTGGATAGTGAGTTTGGTGGTCTTTCCCCTGAAGTTGTTTGGACAGTGGGTCCTTCTACCTTCCACAACTCCTTATAGGGTTGGAATATCCTCACAAGGATTCAAAGTCTCATGAAAAGAATTGATTTTTATTGAATGTATTTCATTGACTCTTAATAGGTACCATTCTCTTACAAGGAACTTATATATTAGTAAATAATTTAGTGGGTACCATCCCCACCGAGATTTCCCTCAAACTAAGGGTTTCCCTGGTTAACATACCTAGTTTTATTGTGTATGGTTATCAACTTATGGTTTTTATTTATATTGATCACATGTTTGAGAATGAATAAGGTTAACAAAAGTTATTTTGATCAAATAACTGATTCGCCTCCCACCCCCTCTTAGTTATCTTGGTGGAGTTTTCTTTTTAACAAATCTATATTAGCAAAATATTTAAGAACTATTAAGGATACACTTGAAAATAAAACTGAATAAATGCTATAAATGAAGAGATTGATCAGATAGAGAAGAAAAACACATGGATACTAGTACCAAGATGGGTAGACAAGAATGTGATAGGAACAAAGTGGATTTTTAGAAATAAGATGAATGAAAGTTGAAAGGTGGTGAGAAACAAGGAAAGGGTAGTCTTAAAAGGATATGCACAAGAAGGAATTAATTATGGTGAGACTTTTGCACCTTGTTAGAATATCTTGAACAATTGAGCGGGGTGGGGGGGTGAATCAGTTAGCCTTAGATCCAGATGTACTAGTTCAATTTTTAAGAACTTCACATGACTTAAACTCATAAAATTGCTTGCCCAATATATCAACTTATCAGCAACTTAACTTATTCACTCATCAAAAACCACAATATCTTCAACTATGCTATGAGCAAGAGAGTGGTAGGAGGGTTTTTAGTAGGCGAGAATCTTGTAGGAAAGAATTTAGTTGTGGGGATTACATCTATTTTTCTAGGGAATCTAGATGATGGGAGCTCATAAGGTTTTGTAGGGAATGCAGAAGTAGAATTTGGTAATAGATTATGCAAGAATCTAGAGCAGGAAGAAGACAAAGTTCTATTGGTCTTTGGCTCTAAAATATTTGGGGATTCTAACAATTATCAGCCTAATCCTTTGACCAAGATCCTTTCCCTTTAAAGGGACCCACTGAAGAATGCCTTGAAAGGGGAACCTTCTTCGAGTGTGTGTAAGAGTTCTGAAGGATCACATATTGGGGAGAAGAAGAAGGAGGATAATGAAGTGGGTTGAAGAAAGTGGTCTTCTTTGTTTGGAAAAAGGCTCAGAGGCAAGTCCTTTTTTTCTTCTATTGCTTCAAACTAATTATTGGGAAAAAGGTGAGTTTCAAATTTTTGTTTTGGACTTGATAATAAATTATTCTATTTAAACTATGGATTTAACCCTACTTGAGAAATTTCTAAGGGCCCAACTAGATATTGAAATCCTTAGAAAAATGATTAAAAGGAAATGGATTCTTCGAGGTCAAGTGGGCTTTGCTTTAATGATGAAATGTTTTTCCTCCTTTTTAATTACTTGCAATAAGGATATGGATATGGTTTTATGTGGTGGACCTTGGTTATTTGGTAATAGTACCTTAATGATAAAAAAATGGGAACCAAATATGAATCTATTAGATGCTTTCTTCCTTACTACTCTAGTGTGGGTAAGACTCTTGGGTCTCCCTCTTAAGTTTTGGCATGAAGATATCTTCAAGGGGATATTTGGTTTCTTTGGAGAACTCATGGCCATTCATAATATGACTACATCTAGATCTAAACTTCTATGTGCTAGAATCTATGTGAAAGTTGCACATATGAAGGACCTTCCTCAAAAGGTGGAAATTAATTCAAAATTAGATAAATGGACTCAAGAAGTTTTTTTTGAAGATCCTCCTAATGCATATTTTATTTGTAAAAAAATGGGGCACTTGGAAAAAAATTGTCCATTTAAACATAAAAACAAAAAAAAAAAGTGGTGAATGTGGAAAAGAAGGTTCAAAAAAGAGTTTGGAAACGTAAAGTCTTATCTAGAGATGTTGTTTTGCAAGGCCAAAAAAGTGAAGATAGCCTTGCATCTAAGGCTGATAAAAGGAAGGAAATGTTGGAGGATGAAGGGAAGAAGATCTAGAATAATGAGGAAATTCTTCTACCTACTATAAAAAAAAAATGGGGAATCTGGAAGATTACTGAACCAGTTGTTACTTATCATAATAATGTTGAGGACCTGGAAGAGGTTGAGGATTTAGAGGTGTTTGAGGAAAGAGAAATCCTAGAGGAAAGGAGATGACAGTTGAACGAGATTAATATTATGGAGGATAAACTAGATGAAGGAAATATCTTATTGTTGGAGCCTCTAAGTGAAGAAATACTTCTTAATGGATGTGAAATAGATCCTAAATTTGTGGATCAGATTACTGAGAAAAAAGAACCAAAATAAAAACACAAAAAAAGGAAAAAAATTGATAAGAAAGCTAATCCTTTGCCTATAGGAGTAGCTACTTGAAGAATTAGATTGTAAATAGGACCTCTAAAAATGAAACTGAAAATGGAACCCCAGAGATATTTGGTAGAAAAACTACCAAAAAGAGGAGAGAAATTGAATGTTTGTAGAGTATTTCTTGATAAGAAGCAAGAAACTATTTTGGATTTTACCCCTAAAACATTATATTGAATTTTGTTACATGGAATGTAAGCGGGATGAATAGTATCCATAAATTGGATGTAGTTCAAAATTTTGTAAGAGAGCATAAACTTGATATGATGGTGATCTAGGAACAAAAATGGATAAAATTAAAGAAAAAAGTTTGAAATCATTCAATAACTATTGTATTATGGCAAGTAGTTCTGAAGGAGCATTAGGTGGTACTCTAATAATGTGGAAGAATTCTATGTTTTATGGTATCTTGATGCATGCCAATAAGCACATCATTGCAGTCGATATTTAGAGTTTATCTCAAGATAACTCTTGGTAAGTTGTTAATGTATACACTCCTAATAACAAAAACTGTAAAAAAAAGTTTTGTAATTCTCTTTTTAAGCTCAAGAGTTTAGATTATAATGGAAAATGGTTATTTCTAGGGGATTTTAATGTTCCTCTCTATGAACTTGAAAAAAGGGAGGAAATTCTAGCCAACTGGAAGGAAGGTTGGATCTAATAGATTTTATTAATAAATAAGGCTTCATGGATTTGAAACTCCAAGGTATTGAATTTACTTGGAGTAATAAAAGAGTTGAAAATGATTGTATTCAAGCCCACTTGGATAGAGTTGTCATCTCTCTAGGTTGGACCAAAGATTTTGTCTATTCTCTGAATGTAATACAAAAGATTGTTTTTGACCATTTTCTACTCATTTTTAAGGCTGAAGCTATTCAAGCTAGGAAGAATTTCTCATTCAATTTTGAGAAAATGTGGATGCTGTACCCAAATTTTGATGCATTGCTAGAAGAATGGTGGAATATTCATATTGAAGAAATGACTCTAATTCGAGTGGCATATAAACTTAAGAATGTTAAAAAAAAGAGTTAGAAAATGAAATGAGAAGTCTTTTGAGAATATCCTAGAGAGTGAATCAACTCTAAAGGATGAACTAAATGTTATCCAAGATAGAATTTAGCAAGAAGGTTATTCAGAGGAGATGGTTAAAGAAGAAAATGAAAAGTTAGATAAATCGCATGACATTATTTCTAAAGAGGAATTTTTTTGGAGATAGAGATCTAGATCTATTTGGATTGAAGAAGGGGATACAAATACTACATTTTTTCATCTAACTACAATGAAAAATAGAGCTAAGAATCAAATTTTAAGCCTTTTTAAGGGAAGAGAGAAAATCGCTAATGAAGTTGATATTTCTAAAGAAATGGTTGTTGGAAATCTGTTTAGCCACCTCGAGATTCATGACAAGGGCTTAACCACCTCTTGGTACTATAATTTGAGTGGTTGTATTGGGCATTGATAGATTGGTATTTTGGCGCAATGGCAACTCACTCTAACAAGTGGTATTAGAGCTTGGTCATAGGTTTGAATCCTTAGTCCCTCGAGTAATGCTAGGGGGAGATTGTTGGAAATCTATTCAACACTCCCCTTGGGATTTGTGACAAATTCTTAACTACCTCACGTGTACTATAAATTGAGTGGTTTTATTGGGCACTAATATATTGGTCTTTTAGTGCAATGGCAACCCCATTCTAACAATGGTTTCCTACTTTTATTATCTTCTTACTTTAGACCCTAATGTGGATGGTACTAGACAATTTGAGTTTCTTGAAGCTATTCCTCATGTGGTTTCTAATGAGAAGAAAAAAATGTTGATTGCTATTCCTAATGGAGAGGAAGTTTATAAAGCAATTTTTTCCTTTGTAGGAGATAAATCACCAGGTTGGGATGGTTTTCCTATGTTTTTCTTCAAGAATAAGTGGAAAGTGGTAGGTAAAGATGTTTGTGATGTTATTAAAGAATTCTTTGGAGCTAAAAGAATGCCTAAGGAGATTAATTCTAATTTTCTTTGTCTCATACCAAAGAAGCATGGAGCTGATTATCCTAAGCAATTTAGACCCATAAGCCTTTGTAGTTCAATTTACAAAATCATCTCTGAAGTTCTTAGTTTGAGGCTATTGGGTATCCTTCCTAATATTATCTCTAAGCAACATAATGGGTTCATTCCTAGAAGGACAATTTTGAACTCTACTATTTTTGTCCATGAAAATATCCACTCTTTATCTTTGTCCAATAATCAAGGATTTATTGTGAAAGTTGATATTTCTAAAGCTTATGATAGAGTAGAATGGAGTTTTCTTCAAAAGGTTGTACTTTTGATTGGTTTTAATGATTCTATTATTAAGCTAATTCTTTAGCTTATTGCTACCTCTTCTTTGGTTGTTTTAGTCAATGGGAGTTCTTATGATTTGTTTATACCTTCTAGGGGGTTGAGACAAGGTGATCCCATTTTACCTATTCTCTTTAGTGTTATTATTGATAGCCTTGGCAGGTGTATTGGTAAGATGGTTTTGAGAGTAGAGATTCAAGGTGTGAGACCTACTTCGCATCCTCTTATTTTCTCTCATGAAGAATTTGTGGATGATACCATTTTCTTGGGAAAAGTTGATGTTAGGGAGGCTAAAAGTCTATAAAAGGCTTTGAATCTTTATTCAACTATCTCTGGGTAGTTGATAAATTGGGATAAGAGCTCTCTATTTTTTATCAATACTCATGCTCTTAGACAAAGGAAAATTTCTAATGTACTTGGGTGTTCTATAGGTTCATTTCCAAGCACCTATCTAGGCCTTCCTTTAGGGCTTAGTGATTCTGAAATTTTTTGGGAGGATCTAGTTAAGAAATTCAATAAGAAATGAGTTGGATGGAAAGGTAATATGTTGAGTCAAGTGAGTAAAGTTACTCTTCTTAAATCTTATCTTCAAAGCCTCCCAACTTATTCTCTAAGTCCTTTTAGAGTTCTACCTAAATTTGCAAATGCAGTTGATAAAATTAAAAGGAACTTCTTATGGTCTAGAATGGAGGAAAAAAAGAGAATCACTCTGATATCCTATGAAAAGGTTTGTAAATCAAATATGGAAGGAGGTTTGGGTATAAGATCTATCAAAAGTATGAATAAAGCTTTGTTGGCCAAACAAGGTTGGAGAGTATACCATGATGATAAGGAATGAAGCTCAATTTGGAAACATAAGTACCTTTATAATGCTCTAGCTATTCCTGACTTACTATCCTACCCAATTATCCCTAGTTCTTCTACTATTTGGGGTCTTGTCCAAGGCACTAAACATATTTTGAATAAATTTTGTAAGTGGAAATTTGGAAATGGATGTAAAGTTAGATTCTGGGAAGATGAATGACTTTTAGATCACCCTTTGGTAGATGATTTTGTTAAAATAAATTCTATAGAAAGATGTAAATAGGTATTTGGGGATTTTATGGAGAATTATTGGTCTGTCAATGGTTGGGTAAATATTGCTAAGATTAATCAAAGTTTTTCTAGCATTCAAATTTATCTTAATGCTTGTAGCCTTTATCCTAATCTGGAGGATTCAATTGTGTGGGGGATTGAACCTGGTGGTTTTTTCAAGGTCTCTTCTATGTTTAGATCTAAGGATAAATTTAATTCCCCAATGTGGGCTAGAGCTTGGATTAAGGGTCTAATCCCAAAAATTAATATTTTCTTCTGGACTATGCTTTGAAATAAAATTTTAACCCTAGATAATTTGCAAAAAAGAAGTATTTACTTAGAGAATAGATGTTGTCTTTGTAAGATGGATTTGGAAGATAGGAATCACCTTTTTATGAATTACAGATATAGCCAAAATTTTTGGGGTTTCCTCCTCCAATATTGGAATATTTGGTAGCTTCAACCTAATAATATTGATGACTACTTTCATAATTAGATTTGTCTTGTTAAAGGAGCTGAAATTGGTTTTCTCTAGAAGAATTCTCTTCCCCATCTTTGTTGGGGTATTTGGAAAGAAAGGAACAATATAATTTTCATAAATAAAGAAACTCCTAAGTGGGTTGTGGGTCAATATATTATCAGAGCCATTAAACAAAATTTTAGATCTTAGATTAAAAATAGTGATGAAGTTCAAAGAAGAAATCGTATGAATGATAAAGGAACTAATGCTAAATAGGATCACTAGAGACAACATTTGAAATGGAGATATCCTCCTTTGGATTGGTTGAAAGCTAATTTTGATGGGAATTCTAGAAGAGTGGGGTGTGGTGGAGTTCTAAGAGACCATTATAGTAGAGTGGTGTATGTTGTTGCTATTCCTATTGGTCACTCACATATTCATAAAGCTAAGGCTATAGTGGCTCTGTATACTATTAGGTTGGCAGTGGAATCTAGATATAGGAATTTATGGCTGGAAGGGGATTCTTTAACTATTGTGAATATTTTGAATAAAAAAAGAATGACTACATGGAGTATTTATGGAAACATTATAAAAATTAAAGAATTTGACAAATTAATTATAACCCATATATTCTGTGAAGCCAATAAAGTGGCTAATTGGATAGCAAATAACACAGTCAGTAGGGATGCTAAGATGACTTGGTGTGATTACCTTAGCATGGAGAGTGACTTGATGGTGATTATTAATAATGATATGACTAATGTTATTGAAGGAAAGATTACATAAGATTGAGTGATTTATTATGACAAGTGATGGTTTTATTGCGAATTGTTTGTGTATCTCTAGGAGGTACTATTGTTTCATCATCAAAAGTACTTGGCACATTTTAAGGGTGAAATTTTTTCTTGAATTTAAACATACCTTGTTCTTAGTTGAAGTTACCATTTTTCAAAAAAGTTGTAGAGCAGGTTGCATGATGGATGGAGGGCCAAGGAAACAAGATCCATCTACCTATAGGGAATGAAAGGCAAAATTTGTGGTATGGAAGATACTCCATAAGGGAAAAGTGACGGTGTATATCAAGAAGTTACATGGCTACAAGCCCCATATCACTAATTATTTCTTCAAGAATTGGATGGATGAAATAGTTACTCTTCATGGGGTAATAGTGAATTTCATTGAGGAATTTATTTTGGATGTTACTATTCTTTGAATGGGGGTGCTAAAATTCAAAAAGGAAACAAACATATCGAATGTACCATTCAAGAAATTTCCAAAAAAATGATGTCGAGGAGAAAAGGCTAGTGAAGATCATGGACTTCTATGACTTGGACCAAATCAAGGTAATATGGCAAGACGTCTTATCCTGCATTTGTGAATACTTCATTCTGGATGAAATATCTAAAAGGGTGCATAAATATCATTTTATGTTTTTAAAACATTTCTATTATAAAGATAGGTTCTCATTCCCTTTTTATTTGAAGTTCTCTCTACTTCATATTCTTCAGACCTATAGCAAGAAGGATTCTAGACTTGTGCTCCATGAAGATCTTATTTTATTAATTGAGAATTAGTGTAGAAATAATATTGTAAAACCTTAACCTATAGTGGAGAAGAAGTGAAAACTAATTGGTAGAGAGCCTCATCAAAAGATAAGTGTGAAGAAAATTAAAAATAATAAGTTTAAAATTGGAAAGGGTTTTAGTAATAACAAGGGCACAAAGAAGGAGATTAAGAGGGAGAAAAAAAAGAAAATTTATGAAGAAGCTATGGAGTCTGAGAAAAGTGTAGATGATGAGGATAACATGGAAATAGGAGATTTTAGCTCTAACTTGGATGGGTACTCTGGAAGTAGGGGTATTTTAGTGGCTAAGAATGAGGGGAAAAGTAGCAAAGAAAGGAACTTGGAGTCAAAAATGATTTCAGAAGCCTTGGGGCAGAATGATGGGAACTAGAGTGAACAACTGACACCTACCAAAATAAATATTATTAATGGTAAGAGCCTGATGGATATTAAAACAGAGAAGAATGATGAAGGAAAATCCCTATTCATTAAAGATCAATGCCTAAACAAGGAGATAATGGAACAAAAGGGATTAAATATTGATAATCAGCTCCATCTCAAGAAAACCTAGGAAATCACTAATGATTCTAGGAAAAATTCTAACAAAGAGATTAGAGATGAAAATAATTCAGTGAAGATGGCTTTCCTTCACAAAGCCAAGTTGAAATAGGACACTTCCCTCTAGTTGAACTCATGGCTCTATGACAAAATAATTATTCTAAAGAAAAAAATGGACAAAATCCAAAGAGATCTGGATCAAGAAAAAATTAAGAGAATCTAACTAGAAAATCAAGTTGGAAATATCCCTGAAAAATTAAAAGAGTATGAAATGGAACTTCAAAAATTGGTTAAAGATAGTGGGAAAAAAATGGAGATGGTGATGTCCAACTTATGTGTCGCAGTTGCTAGTTTAGGGAAAAAGAGTAATGAGGAGATCATGTCACCTAATGTCATTGCGGCCAAGATTTTGAATGGCCTAAGAAAAAGAATGAGACAGTGCATGAAGAAAGTTGTTGTTGAGGCACCTGGTTTTGTAGTGGAAGATATCCTTTAGAGTACTATGGAGGCTGGCAAGGAATTAGCTAAGGTCATTAAAGATCTAATTTAGTTTTTGTTCTAGGTTGTAGGTGTCTGGTCCTTGGTCAGATTGTTGGTTCTAGTCTTCTATATTTTCTTTCATTTTCATCTTTTTTCTATATTAACTCTAGGTTCTAGGCCCTTGTGAAACCTAGGTTTGAACTATGTTTAGTATTTTTTCTGGTTTCAAGTCCCTATAAAACCTAGCTTTTATTTAGTTGTGAACTTTAGGTTTCAAGTCCTTGTAAAACCTGGTGATCCTTTTCACTTATCTATTTTTTTTGTAATTGGTTTCAAGTCCCCTCAAAATCCATTTTTGCATTAATCTTGTTGGGACTCAAAATTGAGTTCCTAATTCTGAGTACCATTTTAAGCTTTTGAACTTTAAAGTGCATTTAATGCTTGTTTACCCAACTGTCCTTTTGAGGCCTAAGAGGTGTTTAATGTTTTTAACACCTTTCATTCAATATACTCATGCATCTTTTATTGATAAATTGTCATTCCAAGTCAATCCGTGAATTTTTGTTTTGAGCAATGTTTTGAGATATGTTTTGACTAGGTTTTGAATCCCTCAAAGTCGACTATTTATTGTTGTCATGCTAATGTAAATTGTTCAAAATTTTGGGAGGCCTTGTTTGACCGATTATAACTTTGACCCAGTTGACCAAAATGAGAAAATTCCTTTTGCATTGCATTCTAGGGGTCAGATACTTGCTATGTTTCAGATTTGAGCCTATCAAGAGTTGTTTATTTTCAAACACAATTCCAAATGTAATTTCTAAAGTTTTACTGGTGTCATGAAATGCAAATTGATTAGTACCCATGTTCAAGATGTCATAACTCTGAATCCTTAATTTCCTGAACCAAATAGATTATACCATTGTATTCTACTTTGAAAATTCTTTAAGTGTACCAATTTACAAGTCCTAATGAATTTATCTACACGCTTTCCCAGGTCTATTCCATTTGAGAAAATCACACTTTTTCCACTATTTCTAGTTCTACAAATTCAAGTAGCCCACTTTGACCACTCACCAAATGCGCCCAATTATTTTTCATGAGCACAAATCACAAATTTATAATCTCCTCATGACATTAAACTACTGCCCCAATTTATATGCCCCCAGGTGTCAGTTTGACCTATTTTCAAAGCCAAAATTGAATGTGGTTTATTACTTTCTGACATGTTTGCTTGTAGGCAGTTCTGAGAAGGAAACTTTGATGGTCAATATCTTTTGACCCTGAAGTTATCATGAGATGAGATTTGATATGGTACAATAATGTGGAACAAAGAAGTAGTATGTTAGCTCTTAAGGCCTAGTTATCTGATTCAGCCAATTTTTAAGGCTAGTAAGAAGACCCCTTGGCACAAAGTTGATAGTTTGTAGAAAAGGTTAAAAATGAGTTATAAAGGATGAATTAGTGATGCAAATTGATTTCAGTCAGTACCAAGTGTTCATTAGATTAATTTGGGGTTTCAGCTATTTGAAAATGAAGAACAATTTAGCTGGACCCACTTTGGGTCCTGACTAACTCCATCAAACTGGTAAAGCATTGAGAGTTTCAAGATGTTTCTAAATGGAGACTATGATGGTTATAACCATTATAACTTTTTAGTTAGCACTTGTCATCATTCTAAGTCAATTGGGTATTTTGGTACACATACACTACAAATGTGGAGTTAATTTTGGCCAACTAAAGTTCCATTGTAATTTGGAGGCCTTTTGAACATAAGGAGTATGTCTTGAGGAATGACCTTGACTGAGACATCAATGGAATCAAATGGTTTCATAATTGAAAAAATTGTTGGATCACTTAAATCTTCCTCCAATCCACATTAAAGAGGAATAACATCTAATTTGTCTCAAATATGGATAAATATTAAATGCTTTTGCAAAGTTGCATGATATATTGTGTCTGCCAAAGAGAAATGTCAACGCAATAGGTGACTGTTCTTCCTCCATCACAGCCAATCTATCCAAAGAATGCAGATACTCACAAACAAATTCATTCTTGATTTACTCCCAAGGAAAATTAGTGGCATTTTTTTATGTTTCTAAACTAATATCTTACCAAGGAAATCATCTTATCGCGTGCCACATGAAGACTGCCAAGTCTAGACATGATTTTCTTAGTTTTTTTTTCGACTGGATTAAAAAGAGATGGAAATAAGAGTTTGCAATGTTGATTGCCAAGGTTGTGGACATTTTATCAAAAAAAATTATAGGTAAAATGTAGTAAAAGATGCCTCTGAACAATAGATGGTAGGAGTTTCATAGTAGCATGGAAGGAGCTTCATAGTAGCAAAGGAGATCAGTCATAGGGGAACATCGAATGATTGAGGGATTCCTAACATCAAAGGCCCTATCCTCTATCCAAAATGGAGGCATTTTGCACAAAGGAAGTGGCTAGAACATAAAGCTAATGGCATGAAAGAGAAGTCCATGTTGGAAGGCCTTAGTTGAATGTAACACATGTAATAACTTGCATTTCAAATGCAAGATGGATAGTATGTTGGAGGCTAGTCACCAGGAAAAACACTTTCATGACCTCTCAAGTAGTTGGTTTGTGAAGAAGGGCACCATTCCATATCAGAGGTGGGATGAGGAAGGCACCATTCCATATCAGGGGTGAGATGAGAAACTAACTGAATAAAATGAAATCCCTAATCTTCATTGAACTTGTACCTGCTAAACTTCACTCCACACTTTGCTTGTTCTATGGTGAGTGAGAAAAGGCTCAAGCACCTCATATTTGGGTCATGCATCTTGAAACTTGATTGTGAAGAATTTCATGGATGGAAGGGCATGAATAGGCACATACAAGAAAGAGGATGCATTGAAAAGGAGGCTAAGGAGTTTTCGTCTACAATTTGCATTTGTAGTGATGGCTGCAAATTTAGGAAAGGTTGTGAACACTTTTTCAAGGGTGTTTTACTCTAGACTCCATCGTGGATTGTTGCAAGTTGCACCCTCTTCATAGACAAACATGCAAATGTAGAACTGATTAGTGCAACAAATATAATGGAAGATTTTAGTCTCACATTGGGTGGGTTAAAGTAATTTACAATGTTTAAATAAAAGAGTGCACACATATCAAATGTCTAGCAAGAAAAATGCCTTTTGAGACATAAGGAAAATGCATGGAGGACCCATGTGGCTAGCTTGACAAAATGAAAGTCAAATTTTGACCAAGCACATGCAGACCAAAGTGATAATGTCATCATCTAGATGGACCAATTGCAAGATGACATGTTGCACAGTGTTTAAGGTTAGAGATGATATGGCAGTTCCAAATTCGGAGGCTCCAAATTGCAATACGTATCATATCAAATAGATGTAACTTTCCTACATTGTGAATTTGTTTGATCATTAATGAATGTAGGAAAGTGATCATCTGCTTTCCTGCATTATGAAGTTGCTCGATCATTAAGGAATGTGAGAAAGCAATAATGTGCCACATGGCAGTGGGCCTAGCTCAATAATGATGTAGCATGGACAAATATCAAGCCAATAACAAGGTGCCATGCAGTGATGATGTGGCAAGTGTGTAGTAGGTGATGATGTGGTAGTGATCGAGTAGTTGAAGAGACCTTTTTCTTTCTCTTGTTGTGAATTTTTTTGCTATGATTTTTGCTTCTTGCTAGACCTTTTCCCTTGATTCCCTTTACTAGCCACCAATGCTTTAGACTTTTAAGACTTGAGAATCCTCATACTCATCAAGTTTGATTGTTCTACCATCAACATCTCTGTGAAAGAATCAAATAAAGGCATGGTATAGGAAGAACCTAAGGTCAACTTATGAGTGTTGAAGCTCGAAACAAATGATGCATACTGTAGAGGAAGTTTTCTCATCAAATTATAGATCAATTTTTCATCCTCTATGATAATTCCACAATCCTTAACCATTGACCTTAGCTTATGTGCCTTGGTGATATAGTCTTGAATTATGTCAAACTCCTATGGATCTAATGACATGAGATTTTCATCAAGTTCAAAACCCCTAGCTTTGTGTACTTTTGCATACAAGGTAGAAAACTTATCCCATGCTTCCTTTACTATTTTACAATTATCAATATGGAAAATAAAATATTCATGTACATACTTCCTCAAACTACCAATAGCAATCTTATTGTTATGATTCCATTCATTTAGTTTATCAAGATCAGATGGTGCAACCATGGTTCCATTAACACAATTAATTAAACCTTTTTCCATCATTTTCCTCCATGCTCTAATTTTTCATGTAGCATAATTATGTGGAGTTAAAAGTGGAAACCTAGGAGAATCCATGATGCAAAATAAAAGAACACAAGAGAAAGAGAAGTAAAAACACTCAAGACACACACCCAAATCACTCAATCAAAGAACCTACCCCCCCAAAATGGATGATTTTGGCACTTTATACTTAGTGCATGTACAATTTCTACTTGTCAAAATGAACCAGAGTGGACTTTTGATTTTGATGGTTACAAAAACTAATATAAATCTCTATCAAACTCAATAATATAACACACAAGATCTCTAAAGGATCTAATTACAAATGCCAAAATAGGCCAAAATGACCAAATGTTGAAATTACTTTTTCTACTCATAATTACTCCAAATTGATACCAAATCTAGAAAGTAGACAAAAAATCATGTACTTTCAAAAAAAATAACACCTAAATATGTGTCCATATGAGCCTGAACAAAGCCTTTGAAGTTGCAAAAATTGGGATTTGCAATTTTTAAAAAAAAAATAGGAACATGGATTGCAACCAACATGCAGCAATGTGTAGATCATGAAATTCTACCCCAAAATTTAAAAAAAATTGCTTGAAAAAAGGAGATCGTATAAGGGAGATATTATTGTTTGAAAATCACCTCTTTAATTATTTTTCGTAAATCATCGTTGTCTCACGTCCAAAAATTAAATAAATCTAGATTTCACCTTAGATGTCCAATTTTGATGAAACAAAAGTCAATTTAGGGTTTTTTTGACCTTCTGAATGTGATGCCAACACCTAATTTGCACTAACAAGCTTTAATCTTGACCTATAAAAAAATCTCTCTAATGGCTATGCAATGAAACTCTTATGTCTCTGATACAATGTAAAAATTTGGTATATCTCTGACCATGTAAGAATATGCCTAAAGCAAGAATGAAATGCCAAGATCTAGAAGCTCAAGAGATAGCAAAAGAGAGACAAGATATGATAAAATGAAAATGGATTAATCAGATAATTGGATGAATACATCATAGAAGTGCCTTGTGTATAAAGGCAACTGATATGTCTAGAATTCATACAAGATATAAGCAAAACAACCAAGCACATGTCCACCGAGAGTGGATTATCCTCCATTGTGCATGAATGTATGTGCAATAATGAGAGGATAAGAATACAAAGGTGTATCCCATAAAGAGATGTAGTAGACAACATATACTCAATTGGAGTGCAAACTATTGTGTTGTCTACATGACAACTCATATGAATAGGCAAACTCCTAGGTCCCTATATGACAACTAATATGAATATGCATTATCATAAGTAAACTTAAGTAAAGTGTAAATAGTAAATACTTATTTACACCAACAAATTTCATTTTCAGCTATCATCTTGGTCAACCCTTGTCCTCTGACTAGCTTCACTGGTTAAATTTCCAAATTGAACTCTTGTAATATGGTCATCCATTTTCCTCTTCTTTCACCTATTTCATTCTACATCAGTAATGATTTTACTATAGGATCCAACACAATATCATATACCTTACTCCTAAGTATGTAATGGAAAAATTTATTGACTACCTTTATCAGGGAAAAATATTATTTGTCAAGATTGGAATAGTTCAATTTGGCATTATTTAAAGGATAACTTATGAATGTGATAGGTCTCTCATCTTCTTTATATTTCTTTTGTGTGAGAATCCTTGCACAAAAATGTTCTAAAGAAAAAGAATAAATTTTTAAAGGTGACTCATAATCTAGACTTACAAGTGTATGCACCCTAAAATGGTCGCCTAGACTATAGGCCCCCATTATTCAATTTATCAATTTATCAATTTTTTCTAAATCAATGGTGTGTAATATTTTATTAAATCAATTCAAATCAATTTCCTTGATCAAATTCAATTTGTTTTATTTCTAAGGTTGATCATTTTATCCTAAGTCTTATTTAATTAAAAGAACTTGCTCTCTTTTAATTAAATAAAATAAGTCTCCATTTAATTAAAAGAAAACCTCTCTTTTAATTAAATAATTCATCTACATTTAATTAATTAAGAGAAAAACCCCTCTTTTAATTTGATTAAATATTTCCTATTTAATTAAAAGAACTTGCTCCCTTTTAATTAAATAAAATATCCCACTTAAATCTCTTTTTGATGAAAAAGGAGTTAAAACAAATAAAAAATTAAATAAATCTTTTATCTACACTTAATATGGGACTTATCTTCATCCTTTCTCCACTTTCTTCTCAACCACTCCACTTTTCTCATTGGTGGATCTTTAGTTCACATGGATCATTATTTCTCCACGCTTGATTAAATCTTTTTCTTCTCAATCTAGATCGTCCAATCTTCTTTATAAGGGAGAGCCCTCTCCTCATTTTAGAGACACCCATTATTATGCTATTGTTATGTTGCAGGTTTGGAGAATGATTTTTGAAGAAGGAGTTTTGAATATTAAAGCTTTTGTGGAGAACTTCTATCTTCTTGTCTCATTCTCTCTTGCATGCATGGCTTCCATCATCATGATCCATACTTTGATTTTCATGTTAGCTTAGATCTTGCATTGATAGATTAGATCTTGCTTTCATAGATTAGATTTCATTTCTTGCATTGTTTTGCATTGTTATCATTTAGATTTGTTTTTCATTTCCATTTGCATGCATATTAGATCATTGAATCTCTTATTTTGTGGTGTACTTGCATGAGCACAAACTAGGTCAGACTGAGGGCCTCCATTACAAACCCCTACACCCCATGAATAGAGAGCTATGAGTCGCCATTCGAGACCTCATTTTTGAAAAATCTTGAATATAATGACTCATAGAAGTGTGCTCACATTTTAGGCATACATTTTTTGGCACCCACCATGGGGCAACCCACCTTTGCTTGCTGGATTTTATGCAGATTTGTTTGTAGACTCAAGGAAAAAAAAAAATTTCTAGATTTGAAAGATTTGATCATATCTTTCAAACGGCTGGGTATTTTAATCTAATTTTTTTTTGCAGGGTTCTAATGTATTAGGGAAGCCTCAGTCCAATTTTTAGATTTTTTTGAAATGTTTTCAATTTTTAATGATTTTTGCTTGATTTTTCATAAAAAATCATTTTTAGGAGTAAATTAGCATATTTTTTAGAAAAATTTACAGTTTTGGAAAGCTCTCTGAATTTTAAACAAAGTTGGTTATTTGTATTTCAATTTTAGAGGTCATATCAGGGGTCAATAATTCGAGACTCAAAGAAACCCTAGATTTGAAAGATTTGATCATATCTTTCAACCAGCTACATATTTTGATCTGAAATTTTTTTTGTAAGTTTTGATGCATCAGACAAGCTTCGGTCTAATTTTATGATTTTTCATGAAAAATTATTTTCGAAAGTAAATTAACATATTTTTCAAAAAAATTTACAATTTTGGAAAGATCTTAAAATTTTAAATAGAGTTGGTTCTTTGTGTTTCAATTTTAGAGGTCATATTAGGGGTCAATAATTTGATTTGCAAAAATTGGTATGTTTTGACAAAATGACTCCCTATGGCACAAATTAAAAGATCTTTTCAAATTTTTTGCATTTTTGGAAAGCTCTCTGATTTTTGATAGGGGTTACTTTTCTGTATTTTGAGTTTTGGATCTAAATTCATATCATGCAGATCCAATCTTTATGACTAGGCCAAAAATCAATTGAAAAAAATGGCATTTAATGAATAGCTTGCATTTAATTTTTACAATGAATCAATGCATGATGTGAGCTTTCATTTGGGTTACTTGCTGATTATTATCACTCTTAAAAATCAGATTTTTAGATCTAACCCTAGTTTTGCATGAGTTGGACATATATTGCATATCTTGTGTTTGTTTGTGTTGTTTGTTGCTTTGTTCGTTGGGAGGAAGCAATCAAGCGTAAACAAAAGGTACAACAAAAAAAAGATGTGTTGCAAGGATTATTAGGTATTTTGTTTGAACTCTAAAACATTTAAATTTTGGATTAAAATTAAACCTCTCATGTGTTTGGCTTGAGTGTTTTACATGCTTTCATAAAACACATTTCAATTAATGCTCTTAATGGGAAATGAATGAACATATATTTGCTTTTGTACAAGTTTGTGTAAGTGAATGCTGGTGTTTAAACCTTAAGTAATTCTTGGTTCCAATATCAAATATCTCATTAAGTGATTGAGGGCATGGATTCATTCCTTGTTTACATAGGGAGTTGAATTCACCACTTTGTGGACTCACTCTATGTTTACTTGGAAAGTTAAATATTCCATTGTTCAACCCTTTTTCATTTGTGAGTAGTATTGATTAGCAGTCTTAGATTACTTGTGATTGATCTAGATTGCTATTTTGGGTTATTGGACTCTAATAATCTGTCGACCTCTCATTTTTGCCCCGTGGTTGTAAGATCAGTGCCACATTAAGGGGGAGGGGTCTACAGGAAAGAAGCATTAATTGCTCCACTAGGCAACCCTTTTGTGCTTTTTGAAACTCACTTGTTTTCTAAGGCGTGGACTCACTTTGAGTTGGTGTGAAGAGTTAAATGTTCCACTTTTGGACTCACTTTGAGTTGGTGTAAAGAGTTAAATGTTCCACTTTTGGACTCACTTTGAGTTTGTGTGAAGGGTTAAGTGTTCCACTTTTGGACTCGCTTCACATTCTCTTGAAGGGTTAAATGTTCCACTTTTGGACTCACTTCACATTATCTTAAAGGGTTAAATGTTTCACTTTTGGACTCACTTTACATTTACTTGAAGAGTTAAGTGTTCCACCTTTAGTGCTCTGAATACTTTTGATAGTGAATTACTTAGTTTTTATTTCTAGGAGGCTTGCTTGGGGATTTCATCACCCCTTGGGATGACCTCAACTCCTGTGTTTCGGTAGAGTATAAATATTGAGAGGTGAATCCAAAGACATCTCTCTTGGGAATTGAGTTTGATATAACTCTTGGCTAAGCCTCAAAGAACTTTATACCTTTGAGAAGTGAAAGAGGATATTTGGGTTACCATCTCCCCTTGGTTGTGTGATTTTGGATTCTTCTAATCTATGAATTTGAGCCTCATGTACCTTGCATATATCAAGGACTCCTTTTGGAAAGCCACGTATATCATTGTAGACAACTTGATAAGGTGTTGTTGTGTTCTAAGTGCCTGCTAAAACATTTTCAAGAACATACACAAGTAGAACCTTTAAGGAGTAGAAATACTAAGTCACTATACTTGTTCATGCGCAAAGTTGCTTTGCCCCTTGCTCATTTTTTGAAGACCGTTTTCTTGAAATCCTTGATTTTGCTTTGTGTGACATAAGTCCAATAGTGAGACATATCGTGAAAGATTGTATGAAAAGTGTTGAACAAATCTTTGAATTAACTCAAGTAATGTCTTAACAGGAGGAGTTATATTGGTAAACCATTCCATGGCTTGAGCCTTAAGACTCCTTGGAAATAATCTCATAAGATATGAGTCCTCATGATGAAACTCAAAAATCATAGTATAGAACTAATGCACATGATCATTTGGATCCCCATTTCCATCATATTTATCATATTGGGGGATCTCAACTTTTCTAGGAAAATCTTTCATGTCAACACTCTTATCAAA
The DNA here is from genome assembly GCA_028749045.1 of Cupressus sempervirens. Lineage (NCBI taxonomy): Eukaryota > Viridiplantae > Streptophyta > Pinopsida > Cupressales > Cupressaceae > Cupressus > Cupressus sempervirens. The sequence continues at coordinate 962,219,509 of CM053785.1, read as the reverse complement.
AAGATTTGGACAAATTGAATCAAATGAAAAAGAACTCTTGTGTGCTGATATTTGCTTCATTTGTTTCTTCAATTCATAAATTTCATCTTTCATGGAAGGATCATGCTTTTGAATCTTTTTATCCACATCAAATTTGTAAGGGACCTCAACACCCTTGTTGATTAAACATTGAAAGCATGCATCTCTATTTTGGTCCATATATGCTTCCATACATTGCTAAAAATGTGGATCTTGTGGTATAGCCATGAAATCATCAGAATTATATTCAAATTCGGAGCTACCACCTCCATATTGTGAATCATGATGAACTTGTTGTGAAGGTTTTCTTGAAACTCTAGGAGATGTTGGTCTCCTATAATAATCATGTCTTGAAATTTGCCTTCCTCTAGGAGCAGGAGATTGTGAAGATGTTCTTGAATATCTCCCACTTTGTGGAGTCTTGGGAGGGGTAGATAGGGAAGTGTTGTTTCCACCACCAATGTGTACATTGTTGAATTGATTGTCAAGTTGTGAAGTCTTGAAAAAGTCTTGTACTTCTTGACGAGATTTTATTTCCATCTCAATAATAACTTGCCTTTCTTCCTCTAGGCATTGAAATTGTTCTTCCTTCTTAGCTTGTTCTTCTAGAAGGTCTTTTCTTTCATGATCAATTTCTTTGAGTCTTCCACTTACATAACCTAAAGGTGTCATGAGTGGTGTACATGGTCTTGATTGTCTAAATCGGTTACCAGTAAATATTGCATTCATGCGAGCACTAGAAGGCTCACCAATTTGATCATCATGTTGGGATTCCTCTTCTTGATATGCATAATGTTTACTTTTCTCTTCCCTTTGATGTGCATCCAAATACCTATCCTCAATAAGGAGTGAAGTTGGTCTACTTCCATGAGTGGGATCACCACTCAAAAGGTCAACATTATACTCACTACTTTTATTCTTCTTGTATGGAGCTCTTGTAAAACTCATATCCATAGCTGAATGAGGTGATGCTAAGGGTGTAATCAACTCAATAAGATCACCACTAGGGTCACACAAAACTTTCGGAATACTCTCAGGTGACTGAATAGACACAGGTTCCTTTCTGTTATGTCTTCTACAAGTTTGAACTAAAGGTAATTGTTTAAAGACAACTTGAGGTTGCTTTCCTTGATCTACTTGATATCTTGTTGTAACTGGCATGAAAGAAAAGGTACTAATTGATAGGATAACCCTAAGAAATGTTGGTACCAAACTAGGATAGTAAAAGCACTAATTTTTCCAAAAGAGATGTGATAAGATAGAATTTTGCAATAGGCATAAACCAATATTGCCACAGAGGTGCTCACAAATTTGGGTGAATACCCTAGCACATATGGACCAAGAGAATGATTTACCCAAATTATAAATAATTAAAATTGATTTTTTTGTTATGAGAGTGAATGGACAAGAGATTACTAAGACTCTCCAAGTGTAATATCAAAGGATCCAAGTGTATATCTTTCTCAACAAGGACGGTTTCTAACTCACCAACTCCAAACAAGGTCTCTTGTGAAATCAATGACTACTAATTCAAGAGGTCAAAGCACAATAACCTAAGGTGCAAAAAGGCTTCTAACAATAGGGTAAGTAGCCTAATCCAAATAGGATCAACCTAGGGAGACTAGAAATAATGGGATAACAAAGTTATTCAATCGTAAAGTCTCAGCTCAAGAACTCAGATTTTGTTCATTTTAAATATCCAACTAGATGTATCAATAGATTCGCTATCATTAAAAAAAATAAAACAAAAAATAAATAAAAAGGATAACTCATGAATGTGATAGGTCTCTCATCTTCTTTATATTTCTTTTGTGTGAGAATCCTTGCACACAAATGTTCTAAAGAAAAAGAATAAATTTTTAAAGGTGACTCATAATCTAGACTTATAAGTACTTGAGCCATGGAGATAACTACTTTGATATCTTCAAAAGACTTCTTTATCTCAGGAACCCATTCTATCTTTTCTCCTTTCTTCAACAAGTCATTGAGAGGAAGAACTATTTCAGGGAACCCACTGATGAACTTTCTCACAAATTTAGTCTTCTCAAATAAATATTTAAGCTCTTTGTGACTACAGGGAGGTGACAACTTTATAATAGCTTCTACTTTTTTAGGATCAATGGATATCCCAACTTTAGAAATAATGTGACCCAAAATCTTTCCTTTGGTAACCCTGAATGAACACTTCTTAGAATTAAGAGATATGTCATATCTTTGGAATATATTGAAAACTTGTCTCAAATCAGCAATATGAGTACTCTAATCTTTTGAAAAGATGGTTAGGTCATCCATATAGATAACTATACATGTATTGATCAGCCATTTAAATGTTTCATCCGTCGCTCTCTAAAACATAGCTCCTATGTTGATTATCTCATGTATGCAAAGGTTCCCCATTTCATTGTAAATGTAGACTTTAACATGTCTTCCTCATTAACCATCACTTGGTTGTATCCTGAATATCCATCTAGAAAAGTCATCATTTTGGATCCATTCACAATTTTCAATACTTCATCAAGTGAGGGAAAAAGGTGGTTATCTTTCTGGGATGCTTGGTTTAAGTTGCAAAAATCCATGCAAAGGAAAATTTACTAGATCCAAGTTAGAAACCCATGTAGAATGTCATATTGGGAAGATAATTTTAGCATAAAGTAACTTTTGGACCTCTTTCATTATTAAAGGTTCAATAATGGGATTCATTGGTCGCTATCTTTGATGAAAAGGTTTGGCACAGGCTTCAACAAAATGTCATGAGTGATGATTTTAGGATCATATGTCTTGAGCTATTCATAACTCCATACTATCACATCTTTGTATTTTGTAAGAAATTTAAGCATAATTTCTTGTTCTTGAGGATTGTATGCCTTTCCAATTCTCACCATCTTAAGATCTTCTTCTATGCCTAGATTATATGAATCACATTCTTCAATCCCTTTTTCTTTAATAGTTCTTTTACTATGTGTCGATTCATCTCGATCAAAGATATGTTCCAACTCTACCATCCCCTTAGGAATAGTATATTTTTTCAAATTCATAATCCCATCTTCATCTTCTAGCTCGTTGTCCTTAGGTTATCATCAGGTGTATCATCTATCTCTTGTCCTTTGAAAAGATCATTGCACATAATGAACTCAAGAATGTGTTGGTCATATTGAAGACTTGGAAGTTAGTAATTTTGTTTGGAATATATGGGGCAGCCACCAATTCAACCAAAAACATTTTGAGTTTTGTTCTATCAATGGGCTTTAATGCATTGGCTGAAATTACAAGGGCATCAGCTACCATATTTCTCCTTCTTGGAATAGACTTTATGTTTAGGGCCTCAAAATCTTCCATCAAGTCCCAAAATCTTCTTCGGTAAGAAAGTAGTCTTCTATTATTACAAGAGTAGATTGATTTAACCTTTCTAATCACCAATTGAGAGTCTCCTTCAATCATGAGAGCTTTGATGTCCTCTAATGTAAAGGGAAGCCTATGGATCAAAGCATCATATTCTACAACATTATTAGTACATCTAAATTATAAATGGTATGCACCATAAAATGACCTACCTTTGGGATTAATTAGTTCAACACCTACACCAACTCCTAATTTGCATTTAGATCTATCAAACCTAAGTGTTTGAATTGGTTGATCTTTCAGCTTTCTTGACTTGTGTTTATTTATTCGAATTTTTTCTTTCACTTGAACTTTGAAGGATTGTTTCTTTGGGATTCCTTTCATCCTTTCACATGGTAGACTGGGTGAATTACCATTATTTACCTTTGATATGGGGATTGTCCTCTTTTTTGGACTGGGTGACTTACCATTGTTTACCTTTGATATGGGGATCATCCTCTTTTGTTGATAATTTTGAATTTCCCCAATCAATTTTATGATTTTATCAATTTGTGGTTTAGAATGAAAAACTACCAAGGTCCATCCTTGACCTTTTACAAATAATCTTCTCCTTAGGATTTTAATCATCCCTAGTGGAGGATAAGACAAAGCTCCACCATCTGAAGAGGTATCACTGTATGATGCATTTAGATCTTCTTTTTTTCTCTTCATCATCGTTCATGACTTTAGATATGCATGTGGGACTTGAAATTTTATTTTATTCCTCACTTAGATATTGACCATTTTTTAGGTGCATTATCTAAGTCAATACCCAACAATCACTTCTTGGCAGTATGAGCACTTAAATTATGAATGGCTTACTTTATGCAACCTGCAAAATCCTAGGAGAAAAACATTTGGGTCCACTTCTTCTCCTAAGCATTGTAAATTTGACACCAAACTGAGTCACAATCTCTTTTCTTGGGGTTGGGTTCATGGATTCTCTATTCAAATTGTTTGTTCTTTTAAGTGGAGCTATATCAAGAGCCATCACCTTGTAATAACCTAGTTCTTATTGAATGAATGCTACTTCATTCAAGACATTATATTATGTGATCATTGTCTTCATTTTTGGCTCAAAATCTATCTTGATTTGATTATTCAATCCCTTTCAAGGTAACTATAATTGGATAAAATTGGTTGAAAACCATCCTCTTAGGCGTCTTGTTCATTCTCTACTTAGCTGCAAATCATACATTCCTAGAATTTCCACCACATGTATGTCTATGATGTCTTGAATTCATGTGACCAATTTCAATACAAGTTCAACTATTAAAATTTTTGTCACATTTAGGTTCTCTCTTCATAAGTTGGGCAAGTCCTTCCTCAATCTTCTTGTCTTCATCTTCTCTTGTTCTATTGCTACTAGCATAATCTCCACTCATACTTTCACTTCTTGTCAACATAGGTGTTCATCTTAGTACATTGAAAGAAATTTCTACTCTAGGAAATTCTCCACTCTATCTCATCTACATTTTAGTTAATTGTAATCTCCCTAGAGGAATCTCTCTTGTAAATCCATATGTGCAGGGAAAATCTTGTTCAATCATCTATGTTATTTGTGTGTATGTAGGTGCCAAGGTCTTCAATATTTTCCATCCAACTATTAGAATAGCTAGAATAACTTAGAGGGGGTGAATCAGTTATCCAAGTTCTAGATGTACTAATTGAACAAGCAAGTACTTAATGAATTTTAGATCTTATTAGTCCATTACTTGGTCTCTATTGTAAAATATTTGCAACATTAGTTGGTTGTTCATTGTTCTTAAAATAATAGACTTGCGTAATGTAAACTTAAATCAATAAAGCATCATAATAACATCCACACAAGTTTGACACTAGGATTTAATGTAGAAACTAAATTTGGGAAAATCCACCACCAACATGTCACCAATTTTCACTCTTCTAAATTGAACATTGTTAGGAGCCAACCCTGTGAAGGGTTACAATACACATTGTTAAATATGACCTTGTTAAAGGATTTAATCACCTTGTTAGGATTGGCCTTATTAGAGGACTTTATAATATTCCATTAGAATGTTAGCTGATTAAAGAATTTACATAGATTGTTAAGTCCTTATGACTGTTAGGTCAACCTTGATTAAAGGATTTCAAAGATTGTTCAAAATGGTTAGAAAGTAATAGCAAGTTTGATCTGTTAAGTAAAACTCACTTTGCATGTCCATATCTTTGTTCATCTCCTAATACTAATTCACTATCTAGCCTTCATTGATATCTTATTCTCAAATTTGCTTGGCAACCCTTCAAGTAATCACCCTTCACTTCTTCTCAACTCAATTAAGCCTTCTAATTAGATTTGTTATTCAACAACATCACTAACAGCTCCAACTTTCTATAACTCCTCTCACGCATAGATGCTCTACACTCTATATTCTCTCTTGAAAGTTTTACTTTGTAACTCCTTAAATAGGAAGTTCAAATCTTTTGTCACTTAATCAACACCATAGATCTGAGGGTTCACAATTTGAACAATCAAATACAATGTATATGATTGTCATTATGTTTATCTCTTCTTTTATAGAAACTTCTCCTTGAATTAAGCTCTTAGATTTATTACCTAATCCTCTCCAAAAATTAAATGATCCAACTCATTGATCCTTATCTTTAACATATTTTCCATATCCCAAGAGATCAACTTAGTCAGTTGGAAATATTATTCCTTGCAAACAATTAAATTGTTGTTCATCATCCAATACTAAGTTTTGAGACTCAATCTATTAGCATGAATATTAATGGTATTCCTTTGGAGAGTGTCCTAAGCATTGGAGAGCATGTAAAAATATTGACATGTTGCATTCATGATTGTGTTTTTCATTGATGTCAACATAGCAGTATTTTTATAAATACTGTAAGAGTAGCAAACACAGATCATGGTTGTACAAATAGAGTTTTGATGATCTAATGATGCGAAGTTATGGACATGTTCCACCTTGTGTCCTACTAAGAAGGTTAAGTTCACGTAACCTAAGTCAGAGATATATAGAAGTTTTAAGTGATCTATAGAGAGTAGTGTGGAAATAGAGTACCTGAGAAGCAATTTTCGATGATTACAGTATATCTTCTAACAGAGATATTATATAGAGATGAAGTTAGATAGTGATAGTACACATTCTAATGATGATATCAAAAAATGTGCAAGCCCTAAAGTTGCACATTTGAGAATTTGTACAAATTGTAAGTCGATAGTGCAATTGTAATTACAAAATAATTAATTATCTTATTATGGTCATATTATAATTTATTGGGAAAGCCTCAAGGCCAAATCAAGGAATTTTTTGGAGGAATTGGTATAAAGAAAATTAATTTCCTTGATTTTAAAGTAAGTGTGGAATTTGAAGTGTTCAAGTAAGTGTGAAAAAGAGTAGAGTATTTGGTAAATGTGAGTAATTGATCCAAGGGATTGTTGGATGTGAAGTTTGTGATCTGGCATTAAGATCACAAGGAGTAGAAGCCTAGTTGACATGATAGAGATAGAGGAAGGAGCAGTACAGTTCAATTCTATTATTCTATAAGGAATAATACAGAGATCATTTAGACATTGGGTTCATTGGTCTTGCTCCTTGTTTGGACAGTGGGTGCATCTGCTTTCTACAACTCCTAACAAGGTTGGTACAATTCCTAACAAGGTTGGAATCTCCTAATAGGGATTCAAAGTCTCCTAATAGGGACTGATATGTATTGAGTGTATTTCAAAGACTCCTAATAGGTCTATCCTCTAACAAGGAATATTTATATTAGTACATCATCTTATGGTTACCATCCCCAATAAGGTTTCCCTCTGATCAATAGTTTCCCTAGAAGCTTAACATCTTTGGGAGATCAATGGTAAGTCATTTCAAAAAAGATAGTCCCAAGTCAAATAGAGAAAATTTCAACACCCAGAAGATAGAGCTTCTTATTGAGTTATCAAATTTGTGAAATGAACAAAGAATTGAGTTTCCATATCCAGAATACTTTTGTTGCATACAAAGGAACAAAAGCACAAGTAAAGGTAGATCTAGATCTGAAGAAGACAAGAAGATCAAGGAAGATATTGATCTACTTATAAAATAAGAGTCAAAAGGTATGAGAATTTTTTTTTTGTTGGACATATAAAGAGTTTGGTCATTTTTCATCTAGGTGTCCTAAGAGAGTAAAAAAAAAAACTAGAAAGAGTTCACCTTTTGATCAAGATGAAGAATTTGAAGCAAGTATGGAAAGATTCTTAAATGATTGTGATGATAATGAGTTTGAATTGGTTAAGAATGAGGAAATAGTAGAAGATATAGCTTTAGTAACTATTGTTGACGATGAGGAAGGAGAAAATCCTACAATTCTTAGATAAAATCTTGAAGTTTTATTTGAGACTAACAATGATCTACAAAATGATGTGCAAATTGTTGAGAAAAGAGGAGAATAGAGATCTGACCCAAGAGAACCTCTAACAAAAACATGAAAAAGAATCACCCCCCAGAGTAGATAATTGGAAGAAAAGATAAAGGAGTGATGACAAGAAATAGAGTTAATGAGGAATTATGTTTTATTTCTCAAGTTGAACCTAAGAGTGTAGATGAAACATGAAAAGATGATCATTTGATTCAAGCAATGAAGGAAGAATTGGATTAGATTGTGAAGAATGACACATGGGAATTAGTTCCTAGACCCAAGGACAATAATGTTATAGGAACCAAATGGGTATTCAAAAACAAGATGAATGAACAAGGCAAAGTTGTAAGAAACAAGGCCAGACTTGTATGCAAAGGATATTCACAAGAAGAAGGAATAGATTATGAGGAGACATATGCACCTATAAATGAGAATTTTCTTAGCATATGCAGTAAATATGAAATTCAAAGAGTATCAAATGGATGTCAAATCAGCCTTCCTAAATGGATAACTTGAAGAAGAAGTATACATTGAGAAGCCTAAAGGTTTGCCTCTAACAGAAGAGAAAGATATGGTATGGATATTGAGGAAATATTTGTATGGTCTAAAGCAAGAACTAAGAACCTGGTATACAAGGTTGGACAAGTATTTGGAAAATCTTTCATTTGCTAAAGGTACAATAGATAGTAACTTATATTTGAAAGAAATTGAGAATGGTTTGTTGATAATAGTAAAATTTTTTGATGACATAATATTTGGAAGCAATGATGAAGCAAGTGATAAGTTTCCTAAAGAAATGAAGAATGAGTTTGAGATGAGAATGATTGGAGAGATGAAATTCTTTCTAGGATTACAGATTGTGTAAAACAGTGATAGAATTTTCATTTCTCAAGAAAATTATTTTAAATACTTGTTGAAAAGATTTGGCTTGCAAAATTGAAAGCCTATTGGTACACCAATGATAAATGGTCACAAGCTATTTAGCAAAGATAAAAGCACCTATAGTTGAGCAGAAGAAGTACAGATCCATGATTGGAGGTTTACAATATCTGACTCACACTAGACCAAATATAGAAAATGAAGTTGGGATTGTAGCTAGATTTCAAGCTGATCCTAAGGAGTATTATTATACAATAGTAAAGAGGATATTCATATATTTGAAGGGAACATCTTACTATGGCATATGGTATGACATATCAAGTGATTTTACACTATGTTCTTATACTGATGCGGATTGGATAAGCAGAATGGATGAAAGAAAAAGCACTAGTGGTAGAGTACTCTTTCTTGGAGGTAGATTGGTATCTTAGCTAAGCAAGAAAAAATATTGTATTTTTTAGAGTACAATTGAGGTGGAGTATGCAGCAACAGCAAATAATTGTAATCAAGTTATGTGGATGAAGCGGATGCTAAAGGATAGTGGGATAGAATTTTCAAAACCTGTTATCATATATTGTGATAACACAAGTTCAATAAGTATGTCTAAGAATATTTTATTGCATTCTAAAACTAAGCATATATCTATTAAGTATCATGTCTTGATAGAGAAGGTAGCAGAAAATGTGATCATATTGGAGTATGTCAGTACTAAAGATCATATTGCAAATATCTTTACAAAACCTTTGCCTAAAGATACATTTGAGTACTTGAGAGATATGCTTTGGGTTATGCCCTTGCCTACTTTAGAGTAGATGATGCAGAGATTGCATCAGTCTAGTGGTACAAAGCATTATTATTTGACTGGATTGAATGTTGATGCTTCCTATATGGGGTAGTATCTGTGATAAACATAGTCATTAAGGACTCTTCGTAATTGGTCTTGAACGGTGTCTTTGGACACTTGAGCTAGTTGAAGACTTGGAGAAGACACTTTATATATTGAGGCATTTGTAATTACTATCAATGAGGTAGAGATGAGTATGAAAAACACCCTCTAGGTAAATGGGGGAGAGACAGTTGAATGGGGAAAGATGAGTATGTCCTTATTCTCTATTAAGGATATTTAGAAAGATTCATGTAAGTAAAAAGAAGGAATATCTCTATGGGGGAGATATGCAACATGAAGAGTTATGATGTATGCGGGAGAAGATGAGATTTGTTTAGTGTGTGAACAACTAATGTCAATCCTTAAGAAGATGTAGAATATAGTAGTATTCTAGAGAACTTCAAATGTGATTGATGAAGAGGATTTGAAAAGATGAGAACAGTAATAGCAACATAGTATTGTTTGGTATTCTTAGAACATAGATGTTTTCTATCTATATTGTCATCAATGACAAAGGAGGAGATTGTTAACATGAAGATTGATAGTATTCCTTTGGGGGAATAGCCTAAGAATTGAAGAGCATGTGGCAGTATTGACATTATGCATTCATGATTGTGTTTTTCATTGATGTCAACATAGTAATAATTTTATGAAGACTAGTAGAGTAGTAGACAGAGATCATGGTTGTACAAACAGAGTTTTGATGATCTAATGATGCAAAGTTAAGGACATGTTCTACCTTGTTTCCTAATGATAAGTTAATTTTGTGTAACCTAAGTTGAAGATATAAAGAATTTATAAGTGATCTATAGAGAGTAGTACAAAAATAGAGTACCTGAGAAGTAGTTTTTGATGATTGCATTATACCTTCTAACAAAAATATAATCTGGACATGCAAAGTTAGACATTGATAGAAGATAGTTTGATGATGACATTAGCAAGTGTGCAAGACCTAAAGTCACACATGTGAGAATTTGTATAGATTGTAAGCCAAAAATGCTATTATAATTGTAAAATGATTAATTATCTTATTGTGGTCCTATTATAATTATTTGGGAAAGCCTCAAGGTTGATTCAAGGAATTATTTTGAGGACTTGGTATAAAAGAAAGTATTTTCCTTGAGTGTAAAGTAAGTATGGAATGTGAAGTGTTCAATTAAGTGCAAACAAGAGTAGAGTATTTTTTAAATGCGAGTAAGCAATCCAGGGGATTATTAGATGTGAAATTTTTTATCTGGTATTAAGATTAGAAGGAGCAGAAGTTGGCAGGAAAAAGATAGAGGAAGGAGTACTATAATCTAATTTTATTATTCTACAAGAAATAATATAGAGATCATTTGGACAGTGGGTTCATTGGTCTTGTTCCTAAAGCTATTTGGAAAATGGGTCCATATGCCTTATACAACTCCTAACAGGGTTGGAATCTCCAAACAGGGATTCAAAATCTCCTATTAGGGACTAATATGTAATAATTATATTTCACACGCTCCTAATAGGGTCAATCCTCTAACAAGGAATATTTACATTAGTACATCATCTTGTGGGTACCATCCCCACCAGGGTTTTCTCTCTAATCAAGGGTTTCCCTAGTTAATATATCTGGTGTTATTGTGCATGAGTATCTTGTTGTCATTTTTTATTATATTGATCATAAGATTAAGAATTAATAAGGTTGATAATTGTGATAATAGTTGGATAACTGATTCACCACCACCCCCCGCCCCCTGCCCTCTTAGTTATATTGGTGGAATATATATTCTAACACGATCATCACTAACTTACTCGGTCACTATAAAACTTCTTGCTCAGCATCAACATTGTCACTTAGTTGATATTGATGCTCAATCAACATTGAATTTTCTCTGCACTTATTGTGCCTTAGTTGGCACTAGGATCACTCGGCATGTTCATCAAAATTCATTAGTCTTTTACTTTTTTACTCAATCAAGCCTACACAAGTGATCTATCTTTTCTCACACTTTGAAGACTTCAACATTATTTTCTCCTTTATCAACATGATTTAAACAATCACTTTGTCTTGTCAAAGTCTAACTATTTAAATTTCCATTTATAGTTTCCTCTTCATAACTCAACCTTTCCTCTAGATGCTATTTCTATGAACAAATTCTCAAATCATCTTCGTTAATCAAATAGATATGACATTTAGATCAGATAGAAGACTGTCTCACCAATAGATTTGACATCAATGGAAACACAATAATTTTTCCAATTGTAGTTTCCAAGAATCTCCCTATTTGGCATTGATGGAAACATCTCAACAAAAATATATGCAAAAATACTTTAGGTTACCATACAATCCAAAATTTGTATAGAATTTGACTAACATGCTCAGTGTATCAAATCTTTTATTAATATTCTTAGTTTCATTCTGATGCATATCTCTAATCCGATAACACCTCTTAAAATTTTATGAACTCCCTATAAGTAATCACTCCCTCAGCATGTCTCTAATAGCATCCAATTTCTCTCCCACTAGATTCATATTTGTGTTAGCTTGCATGAATAATCTCTCCCTCTTTGAAGATAATCTCTCACTCTTTAATATCCATAATAGTTTATGCAATCACTCCCTCTTTGACAACAATTCCAAAGACATTATCTCTTGCTCATACATCTTGATTATTAAGATAATTACATGTTAGGTCTGAATTATTCATATGTCATCTTCCTATGACTAATATGTTATATTATTCTTCTTATTCTTTACTACTACCTTAGGGAACTCCTAAAGTAGAATTGTATGCATCAATACGTAAGATAGTCTGATCAACACATTTGATGCAATTCTTCTATGTAGCTTAAGTAGCTTTGTCTAGGGGAATCACCCCCAATTTACTTCTAAAGTATTCATGAGCATCCTTAGGTAAATCTTTAGTGAACATGTCATAAATTTTCTCATTTTTGTTCACATATTCAAATTTCACTTCTTTCTCTTCAACTAGCTCTCTCAAGTAATGATACTTCATAGCAATGTACTTTGTCTTTGTGTGTATAAGAGGATTCTTTGATATATTAATAGCACTTGTGTTATCACAATAGACAAACATTGGATTAGTAATCTCTTCCTTCAAACCTTTCAACAATTGTTTGATCCAAATGATATTTGAACATTTTACTATTGTTGCCACATACCTATCTTTGGTTGTTGATTGGAAAATGTAGTTTTGCTTCTTATTTTTCCATAAAATTAGTCTCTTTCCTAGAATGAATGCACCACCACTTCCTCTCTTCCTATCATTAATATTTCTTGCCTAATTAGAATCATTGAATACATTTAGTTTAAACTTATTATTATTCTTGTAATATAATCCATTATCTTCTATTCCTTTCAGATATCTTAGTATTCTCTTTATTGTTATCAAATGATTGTCCTTAGGACTTGCTGAAAATATAGCAACTATCATAGTGGCTAATGCAATATCTAGTCTTCTATGAACAATATATTGTAGTTTACCAATCATTGATTTGTATTATGTCTGGCTCACATTAGCAGATTTATCATTCTTAGATAGTTTGTGTCTAGTAACTATAGGTGTACCTACTAGTTTAGAATTTTTCATCCCAAAAAAATTTAGTGTCTCCTTAATATATTTGGACTAAGTAATGAAAATACCTTTCTTCATTTGATATACTTGTAAACCAACAAAGAGTTTGATATCACCAAACATTGACATTTCAAATTCCTTCTTCAGTTCATCAGCAAATAATTTGCATAATGCTTATTTTCCTCTAAATATGATATCATAAAAAAAAATCAAATAACAATACCTCATTGTTTTTTCTAGTCTTCAAATATAGATTATTGTTATCATTTGTCCTAGCAAAACCAATCTTCATCAGATAATTATGCAGTCTTTCATACCATGCTCTAGAGGCTTGTTTCAAACCATATAAATTTTTGTGCAATTTTCATAACATATTCTTCTTATCAGGAGCCACAAATTATTCAAGATGATCTATTTATACTTATTCTTCAAATATCCCATTCAAAAATGCATATTTGGCATCCATTTGATATACTTTGAATCCTTTATATGTAGAATATGCAAGTAGTGTTCTTTTATATGTAGAATATGCAAGTAGTGTTCTTACTCCTAATATTTCTATACAAAAAAATATTTCCTCATAGCCAAAACCTTTTTCTTGTGCAAATCCTTTACATATCAATCTAGCTTTATTCCTTGTCACTTCACCTCTCTCATTAAGCTTGTTCCTGAATACCCCCTTTGTTCCAATAACATTTTTGTATTTAGGTATGGGTACTAGAGACCATGTTTTGTTCTTTTCAAATTTTCAAATCATATTCCACAGATTTGGGTTCAAACTCACAAACTAAGCATTTATCACTTCTAAATATTTTCCTTGTCATAACACTAGACTCTTTATCTTCAATGATTTTTTTAGGTGTGTGATTTCTTCTCATGTATTTTTCTAACACAGGCTCTTTCCTTCTTTGTTCTTCAATAGGTTCATCTTAAAAAATAATTTTAAGCTCATTATCTCTTTCTTGTTTAAGTTCTGATTTAGGTTCCCCTTCTTGTTGTTTGGCTTAATCTATCTATGACTCTTTGAATCATCTATTTGTTGCTTGAAGCCCACAATCTTCTTCTCAATAATTGGTTGTTGCAACTCGGCATTCCCAATCTATTGAGGATTGTTACCATGATTTTAATCCCCTATATATTTCAAACTTCTAGGATTAAGATTGAATCAATTTGATGTCATATATGTGTCTAGATTTCTTTTAAGGAACTTCTCATCTATTCCTTTTTATACACCTAGGTGGGCATTCAAATGTAATCTAATGCATTGGTTCAATTAGGTGATTAGGAAAGTGAGGGTAATTTTATGCATTTCCTAGATGAGAAGAAAGTTGTTCAGAAAACCTAATTCTATGATCAAGTATTTCATTGAAATCATGATACATCTAACAGGAGATCACATTTTATTTAGAATAGATGGCAACTAAAAATATTTGGATCTAAGCTTAGGACCAAGGTGCACATTACAGTAACATCATAAAAAATAAAGAAGTTGAATCGAATGCAAGAGAAGAAGATAAATCCTTAGAAATGGTGAAAGAAACTAGACAAAGGTGGTGTGACTTTCTTTGAAATCCAATTGATAGATTATATTTAATCTGCACATCTATGTTCCAAAGTTGACAAGTCAAATGGGTCAGAGATCAATCCAAATTGCTAGATGGAGACCAGATCAATGGATGGCATTTTAAGATGGAATTATAATGGTCCTTAGAGATGTATCTTTCCATTCATCAGATCATAAGATCAACAATCATCGCATGTTCATCAGTGATTTAAGGTAACCCAAAGTTGACATGGCAAAGCAGCAAAAATGATTGTTCGCAGGGTCGCAAGGGGTTAAAGAAGATCTGAGGTTAGTGTTAGTATAGAGCAAAAATCTTGTGTTCACAAAGTCATAGGTAGTTTAAGGCAACCTTGGGTTAACATGGAAAACAAGAAAAAACCTATGATCGCATGGTCATAAGTGATTAAGTTAAACCTAGGGTTACATAGAGAAGCAATAAAATCTAGTGATCACATGGTCATGGGTGGTTAAAGATGATCTAAGGCTACTACTATGACCTAGCAAAAGTAGTAAGAATTAAGCCAAATAGTTATTGTATAGTTGTAGGCAAGTTAAGTTAATCATGAGTCAAGGTTGCAAAGTAGAAAAAATAGAAGAATCAAATGGTTGTAAGTGATTAAAGGTAACCCAAAGTTAAGGTAGAGACAGAGTGAAAGTCATTGATCGCATGGTCGCAAGGTTAATTGCAGAGTTAAGATTCACATCACAAAACTGTGAAAGGAAAACATGCAGTCAAATTTTAATTAGCTACATAGTTGGTGGAAATTAAGGGATACCTAAAGTTAATGTTGCAAAGTAGTGACTACTCTAGTCGTACAATCACAAAGGTTTAAGCTGACTCTTGAATTTGACCTATGAAGCTACAAAAAATGATCTAGATAGTTAAGTGTGAGGTGATCACAGCATTGCCTATAGTAAAATAGTTAAAAGACTTTAAGTGGAGAAACTATGAAAAGTAACCCAAGATTAGCAATTTTGAATGGTCACACAATCACGAGTGGGTAAAGATAACCTAGAATCAACTCAATGAAGCTATGAATACCAAAGATCACAAAGTTACAAGCAATTGAAGGTAATCTTGGGTTTAATGTAGTGAAGGAGTGATCATGTTAGTGTGCAGTTGTCACTAAGTCACTACAGTTAGTAAAATGGAGACATGTCAAGCTGTGAAGTGGCAAATGAGAGGAATAGCAAGTTCATAAGCTAAAAAGGATTCAAAACAATTTAAGTGGTGAAACTGTGAAATGAAATAATGTTGATTGCATCATCACATCAAAAAAAATATCAAATGAAAGAAAGTTGTGAAGAAGTGACAAGGAAGAAATAAAGAGGATTATTAGGTTTTTATCATGATTACTAATAGGAGATCGATGGTGGAGATTTAAACCCACTATGATCATTGAGATTCAAATTATATGAATTAGGTGACAAAAAAAAAAGTAAGATATGAACCATTTTGAGGATTTTTAATCATTTATGCTTTCTTTATTTGATGTATTGAATTGTAATCAATTATTGTTGGATTTATAAGTGATTCATATGCTCTGTTAATAGAACTTATGAATCTATAACTAGCCAAGAACCCTAAGAGAGGGCCTATATATGTAATTTTGTAAGTTAATAGAAGAATCAAAAATTTTGTCCAACTTTTCCCTCTGCATTTCTAGATGTTAAGTGAGAATCAAAGAGTTAGATGGAATGAAGGATTTGTATGATGTTTTTAATTACGTAATGTGATGTTCTGATTCCATTTAGGACTACTATGCCTATGTTCATTTCATTGTCTCCTTCAAATGAGCTAACCTTGCATCTTAGAATAATGTCTATGGGATTGTAGTACTGATGCATTTGAAGCTATTAATTCCTTGTTAGATTCTATTTTGGTAAAGGATTATTAGTTAAGGAGAATTCCATTTCATCTTTCATGTGCATCTCTACTCTCTCCCTAGATTACATTTTAGTAGGACTAATTTTCATTTAGAATAGAATAGGAGTAGTATTAGAAGGGCTTTAAGGTAACTTGTGATATCCATTCCACTAGGTGTTATAGGTTGTCCAAATCTATTTCTGCCTAGGGTGTTTGTAGCTATGAGCATCCTAGTTTATCCTCTTCTTCTCTCAAGTTAAGAGCATTCCCTCCATCCCAATGATCTATTAAAAACATAATTCATTGCATATATTGGATATAAGGGATTTGTACCTTATAATTTAGAGGGTAGTGATATAAGACATACACTAACCTATTTGTTGGTGACATCCTTTTGTTTCCTTGCATTCTTGGCATCTAGAGTCAAGGTAAAGCCAAAGTAGAAAGAGGGACAAATTGTTAACCAAAAAGGATGTACAATTTTGATTTCTTGTTCAAGTGGAGTGCTTGGAGCACTACCATTCACATATATGAATGAGTTGTAATCTTTAGGTTATGTCTTACATTCAGCTTCATTTTTCTATATGTATTCATCAACTTGCACATTTATATTTTCCACAACTTTGTTAGTGTTAGAGTTCAAACACTTATAAGATTTTCTCTTGGTGGAATATCCTAGGAATATACCTACATCACTTTTAGCATCAATTTTTTAATTCCTATTTTTTTTAAGTATGTAACATTTTCTTCCAAATACTTTGAAATATTTTACATTAGGTGCATAACCGTATCATAATTCAAAAGGTGTAGCATTTGTACCTTTCTTGACTTGCACTATGTTTAAAGTATAAATAGTTGTACTTACAGTTTCTCTCCAGTATTTATGTGACACATTCTTCTCCATCATCAGGGTTCTAGTGTAATCTATAATTGATCTATTTCTCCTTTGAGTTATTCCATTTTGAGGAGGGGTCCTAGGTGCAGACATCTATCTTTTGATTCCTCTATCATTATAGAATATGTTGAACCCATTGGAAATGAATTCCCACCTCTATTAGGTCTCAGACACTTCAAACTCTTCTCTCTCTTCTTTTCAACTCTCACCAAATACCACTTAAACATCTTAAAAGCATTAATTTTTCTTTAAGAAACATCATAGTGATCATTTTAGAGTAGTCATCAATGAATAGAATGAAATATTTTTCTCCATAGTAGCTTTGGACTCCAATAGGTCCACATAAGTCAATATGAACCAATTCCAAAATGTCATTAGATAAATATGTTTTGCTCTTAAAACTAGACTTTGTCATTTTTTCCAATTGACATTGTTTACACATAACATTGTCAGGTTTCTTCAATTTTGGCAAACCTCTTATTCCTTTCATTTTACTAATACTAACCAAATTTTCATAGTTTACATGACATAACCTTTTATGTCATAACCAAATATCTTCATATTGTGCTAACAAACATATCTCGTCAGATAAATCGAGGTAGAACAAGTTACCACTTGTTTGATCACCACTTCCAATCAGTTTACCATCAACAACAAATATTTTGGCCTTTCTACATTGGAATTCAATTTTGTAATTTAATTTTGAAACATTCAATAGATTATAGTTAAGTCCTTCAACCCAGTAAACATTGTTGCATTTAATTTTGTCAGCAAGTTGAATTGTCCCTTTACCTTCATAAAACATGGAACATCATTACCAAATTTACCACAGCCACCCTTGTATGGTCAATGTCCTTGAATTTACTTCTATCATTAGTCATGTGATTATAGAAATTTCTTTCAATTGCTCATCTATCACTTTTGTTCACATAAGAGATTAAAGTAGTTTTATCATCTTCATAAAAATATTCTTTCATAGCAACATAGACTACCTCTTCATCATTTCTTTCAGATTTAGTATCATTTTCTTCTTCAGAAATATAATAAATTTTCTTACATCTATGCTTGTAGTATTTGTTCTGCTTGAAGTTTCAGTCATCTCTTCTTCCTTTGTACTTGCTATACATTATTTCATCCTTGTCCTCTTTATCAGGATACCTTGCAGCAATATGACCAACCTTGTTGCATGAAAAATAGATTATGAGAAGTTTACCTTTATATTTTCCTTTGCCTCTTCCAAATCTCCTAACTATCAGTGCCTCAAGTTCATCAATTTCATCATCAGAAGTATCACTGTCATTTTTCACATGGTTTCCCTTTCCTTTCTTGCTAAGAACTAGTTGTGATTTAAAAGAAAATTCAAGAGTAGCAAGAGTGTAATTATCAAAATTTCACATCTCAAAAGTAGTAAGCCTACCAATTATACCTTCCAAAGTTAGGTCATTACTTGGTGTACATCTTAGTTCTTGTAGTGCATAAACCTTAATAGAATAAATAGGAAGTAGAGTTCTCAAAACCTTTTTGACTATTGTTTCATCTTCAATCTTTCATTTATCTCCTCTAATAGCATTGACAAATTCTTTGATTCTTGTACAATATTGCATTATGTTTTCACCTTCTATCATTCTCATTTCATCAAACTTACCTTAACTTAGACTTTCCAATTTTACTCTCAAGAAATTATCATCACCTCCATAGATGGTCTTCAATTTATCCCACATTTCCTTTGAATTGTTGCATTCTTTTATGTCATCAAACTCAGCATAGCTTAGGGCTAAAGAAATATCCAACATTGACTTATTATGTTCCTGCTTTTCTTTTAGTTGTTGAGAAGTCGAAGGGACTATTGTTATGTCCACATATGCACTCTCCAAAAAATCAAATGCAACATCACCAATACTAGTTATATGTAGTTTCATCAACTTTTGCAATGCAAGGGAAAATCAACTTCCATACCTCTCCTTTGTATGCTATGATTTTTAGCTTTGAGTGCCTTTGAACTTCTCTCTACAAGCACCAATGCTCTGATACCAATTGCTAGAATATTTTGAATAATTAAGAGGGGGTTGAATTAGTTATCCAAGGTTTAGATGTACCAATTGAACAAACAAACACTTAAACAATTTTAGATCTTATCATTTGATTGCTTGATCTCTACTATAAACTATTTGCAACATTAGTTGTTTGTTCATTGTTCTTAAAATAATAGAGTTGCAGAATGTAAATTTAAATCAATAAAGCATTGTAATAACATCCACAAAATTTTGACACTAGGATTTAACATGGAAACCTAATTTGGGAAAAACCACCAACAACATGTCACCAATTTTCACTCTTCTAAAATGAGCCCTATTAGGATCCAACCCTACTAAATATTACAACACACTATTAAATGACCTTGTTAAATGATTTAATCACCCTATTAGGAGTGGCCTTGTTAGAGGACTTTATAAAAATCCATTAGAATGTCACTCAGTTAAAGGATTTGCATAGACTTTTAAGTCGTTATATGACTGTTAGGTCAACCTTGATTAAAGGATTTCAAATACTATTCACAATGGTTAGAAAGTAATAGAAAATTTTATTTATTAAGTACAACTCACTTTGCATGTTCAAATATCTATTTAACTCCTAATACTGATCCAATCTCTAGCCTTCATTGTCATCACATTCTTAGATTCACCTAGAAACCCTTCAAGCAATTAGCTTTCACTTCTTCTCAACTCAATTAAGTCGTCTTCTTATATTCGTCAGTCAACAACATCAATAATAGCTCCAAATTTTTGGAACTCCTCTCATGCATAGCTGCTCTACACTCTACACTCTCTCTTGAAATTCTGTCTCTATACCTCCTTAAATAGGTAGTTCTAATCTTTTTCCACTTAATCAACACCGTAGATCTTAGGGTTCATGATTTGATCCATCAGATACAATGCTTCTAGAAACTTCTCCTTGAATTCATCTCTTAGATCATTCACCTAACCCTCTCCTAAAATTAAATGATCCAACTCATTGATTCTTATCTTCAAAACATTTTCCATATCCCAAGAAATCAACTTAGTCGGCTGGAAATTACAATTCCTCAAAACAGTTAAAATGTTGTTCCTTGGTGAACACTAAGCTCTAATACTCAACCATTACTGACTTACTCAGTTGTTATAGAACTTCTTGTTAGGCATAACTTTATCACTCGATTGATAGATTCTTGATCAAAAAAAAATCTTCTCGACACATACTGTGGCTCGGTTGACACTAGCATCACTCGGGATGTTCATCAAAAATTGTTAGTCTTTTACTCTATTACTCGATCAATCCTATACAAGTGATCTATCTTTTCTCCCACTTTCAAGACTTGAAAATCATTATCTTCTCCTTTATCAACATGATTTAAACAATCACTTTGTCTTGTCAAAGTCTAACTAATCAAATGTCCATTTGTAGTTTCCTCTTCATAACTCAACCTTTCCTCTAGATGTTTTTGTAATGAACAACTTTTCAAATTCGCTTCATCAATCAAATAGATATGACATTTAGATCAGATAGCAGACTGTCTCACCAATAGATTTGACATCAATGACAACACAACAATTGTGCCAATTATAGTTTCCAACAACAACTTCATCTTTTGGTTTCTCTCCTCCACAAGTCTTAATTGCTATAATAATCTCTATTATTCTACCAAAATAACTTCTTATAGATTAATTTTCCATCATTTTAGCATCTTAAAATAAACAAACCCAACTCTATAATCTAACCTTCTAAGCATATTTATCACCTTCAAATGTACTTTACAAAGCATTCCAAATTTCATGAGAAAGTGCTAAAGATTTTACTTGACCAGATTTAGTTTCAGAAAGAGTTGATAAAAGTGCTTCTCTAGATATCATGTTGTACATGAATGTATCTTTCTCTTTTGTTTCCCAACCTTCAAGCTTGTCTTCTTCAATTAGATCTTTACATTTTGTATTCAAACAATCTAGACCCATGCATAGCAGATGCGTCTTCATCTTTTATTTCCAACTAACATAGTTAACTCCATCAAAATTTAGCCTACCTTTCTTGAAATGACTCATCATATATCTCCTTAAGCCATTAAGTTTTTCCTTCAAGGACATGATTCTCTGATACCAATTGTTATAAAGTAAAGTCTATAAGATAATTGGGGGGGAATCAGTTATGTAAGTAAAAGAGCTCTCAATATCTTCTTTAATTTTGAAACATGTAAATAGTAGATGTAACAACCATAGAAAGATAACCATACACAATAATACTAGATTTGTTAACTATGAAAACCCTTGACTAGAGGGAAAACCCCTGTGAGAAGGATACCACAAGATGATATACTAATATAAAATTTCCTTATGAAAGGATGGTCCCTATTAGGAGTCAATGAAATATAATCAATACATATGGCTCCCTATTAGGATATTTTGAATCCCTGTTAGGAGATTCAAACCCTATTAGGATTTGTGTCAACCTTGTTAGGAGTTGAAAGGAAGACAAATGGACCCACTATCCAAACAGCTTCAATACTATCCTTACCAAATCATACAAGTGTACACCAACAACATTCCAACAACAAGTTATCTTTCCAAAAACAACTCCTTGTAATCTCGCAATGCCATAATTGCATCAATCTCTTCTTTGATCCAAATGATATTCACATTGAAGCTCACATGATACATCACATAGATATGACTGCATATCACACTTTACATCCAAGGAAATGACATTTCTTTTATACCAAATCTTAGATTATATTATTTATTTCACCTTGGGGATTTTTTGACTTAAAAAAATAATATAGGACCAACTTTAGATATTACATTACAATATTACATCTTTTCACAATTACAAGTAATCTTTCAGCTTGCAGTCTTCATAACTTTCCACTTGTTGATCATATTATTATGCATATTTGAAAAATGCATTTTCAACATGTCTCTAACCTCTTTCTTAGCTTGCTCAACCATATTCCATCTCTGTTAGGAGATAAAATCCAAACAACAATACCGACTTTCCAAAAATGTTGTTTAAAAGCCTCCTTCACCAAATTCTTCATAACTCTATCTGGTCTTCATTTTTTTGTACATGCCCTTGGGTGTAGCATCTAGACACACTCTAGAACATAATCCCAAGTTAGAATAATCTGATCTTCAATCCTCAAACCATGCAAAGCCAATCTCTATATGTTGCTCTTTGAGTCTTCAAAAAATAACCAAAATGTTGACATTAATGACAAACTTTGTCATCAATACAACATATAACCATTGAATCATATCTCCAACACTGCTATGATACTCCCTCGATGGGACTACCATCATCATTTATGCTAACATCCCACAATGTGGACCTCCTCCTTTTATGGCCTACAATAATGTTAGATCTTGAAGAAGAGTTTCTTACAAAGAATCCTTGAGGACTTGAATAAACATTTCTTTCTTGCTTTCTTGCTTTCTTGAATGCTTGAATACCTTGAGATCTAGAATTAATTGAGTTCTTGATGATTTTTGAATGCTTGATGTAAAAATGAAGCCCCCAAGCCTTCTTCTATGCTAGTTTTCACATGGAAAAACAATACAAGTCAACTAGAGAGAGGGAATTAACTAATTAAACCCTCAAGGATTTTTGGGCTTTGAACCCTATAATCCCTAGGGTCAAGGTCAACCTTGACCAATCTAGGTCAACTTGGTAGCCTTGACTAGTCCAAGTTGACCTAGGTTGACCTAATCCTAGAGAAGGAGAGAGGGGAACCACAAAAAGCTCAGGTGGAGGGATGAAGATCTTGAGAAGAAATAGGAAAGAAAAAGAGAGGTGTGCATAGGTCCATCCATGGTCTAGGAAGTTACTAAAAGTCAAGTTCTAAAAGGTCTCAAAAAAAAGTGTGTCCACTTTAAGGTAGTACATTTAGGCTCCACTTTAGTGGGAGTGTGATTTTCCTCAAACTCATAGTAAAGTAGATCAAAATAAAAATATGATCTTATCATGACTTAGGAGACAAAAAAATCATCAAGCTAGTAACAATTCATAGATTTGACAATAACCCAGAAATCATACCAAGTCATCAAGGCTAAAGTATATCTCATCCATACTCATAATCCATATTTTCCCCCTAGAGACTTGAGTCTTCATCATATCCTAAGTCTTCATCATATCCCAAAATATAAGAGAAATATCACTAAAAATAAAGTGGGAGAGAGAGAGAGAGGTGTGATTAACTCGCGCAATAAGGTCTTTGTTCCTTATTGTTAACCATATAAAGAGGGGATAGGATTGAATGGTCTAGTAGGTTTGTATGCCCAATAGTCAATCCTAAGAAACAAAACAAAAAGGGGTAGGATAAAATGGTTTAATGTATTTGTATTCTTGATAGTCAATCCCACAAATTTTGCACCTTGTGGGGCTTTGCATCCTCATCATATAGTACTCCTATACCATGAGATTAGTTTGTGTATGTTGGGATAGGAAAAATGGTCCAAAAAATGTGTGTGTCATGCTAGTCAACCCATCCAAAACATGTAAAAATAAAGACTAGTTGACCCTAGCAAGTTGTGTTATACTATTTTACTCTATATTTTGTGCTTGAAATATAAAAACATAAGAAAATAAGGAGACCATATATGCCTTCACCCCCCCAAGATGGAAAAATAATTTCTTATTTTAACACCTGAAGGAAGTGATGGAGAAGGATAGAGAAATTCCAACATAAAGATAGTATCCACATGCAACACCATGTCCAAACCAAAGAAGTCGTAGCTCCTCTAAGGTCATTGAAGGGTGGAATGCAATGAGGCACCATGCAAGAAGTGGAAAAGTAAATCCTTGAAAAGGAGAATATGAGGCTCCTAGGTAAGTAATCCATATACCATAAAAAACCTAATTGTAATTGTTATAATATTGGATGTCTCATGATAAAAAAAAATAACAAAAAACCAAAGAAAATATTGGATTTGCAAGAGAATGAGAAAGATATATATAATTCCCTTGCCCCCCAAGTATAGGAATAAGAAATGAGAGGACCTATTATGGAACTCACAAACGAAACCATGTATGAAAATGAGCCCCCAAGAGGTAAGGCCAACAACGTTTCATGGTGTCGAGCAACATAATGCAGAGATAGATGTTATTTGAAGAAATAAGGATAAAAATAAAGCTCGTCATAAGGAGATATGCGAATAACCCCACTAGTAATGAGTTGTTGAATTTTGTAATTCAAATCTTGATAATAATTAGTAGAGTGATCATGATAACACTTATACACACAAAATGGAAGATTCATAAGTCTTTGACTAGTTTCCTTTCTACTTTAAGGCATATTAATCACCTTAGTATGAAGAAGTTTAGGCAAAATAAATTCTTGATTAATAGGACAAGATATGTCAAGAGATGATGTGGACAAAGAATGAGATTCAATACTTTGTTGCACACATCCTAAAGTATGATTGATAATGGTGTGAAAAGATGTCTCATGCCCCCATTTCCTAAGGGGAAAATATGATCTTATTGTGAATTAAGAGACAATGAAATCATCAACCTAAGAACAATGCATAGATTTGAGTATAACCTGAAAATCATGCCAAGCCATTAAGGCTAAAGTAATTCTCGGTCATACTTAGAATTTTTATTTTCCCCCTAGAGACTTGAGTCTTCATCATATCCCAAGTTCATAATAATAAATATGTCATTGAAAAGAAGAAGAGAGGTGGAGAGAGAGAAAAGAGGTGTGATTAACTTGCCCAATAAGGTTTGTGTTTATTATTGTGAATCACACAAAAGGGGATAGGATTGAATAGTCCAATGGGTTTGTGTGCCTAATAGCCAATCCTATGAAAACAAAATGGGGTAGGATCAAATGGTCTAATTGGTTTGTGTTCCCAATAGTCAATACTACAAAAAAGGAAATGAGAGTAATGAAAAGCCTAGCAAGTTTGTGTTCCTGGTAGACAATCTCACAAATTTGCTCCTTGTGGCGGCTTTATGTTCCCATGATATAGTACTCCTATATCATGATAATGGTTTGTGTATGTGTTAGGATAGGTCAATGGTCTAGTAAGTGTGCGTGGAATGCTAACCAACCAATCCAAGACGTGTAAAAAGAAAGAGTGATTAGCCCTAGTAAGTTGTATTATGCTAGTGTACTCTATATGTTGTTCTTGAAAAATAAAAACATATAAAAAAGATAAGGGGACGATGTATGCACTACCTTAAGATGGAAAAATAATTTCTCATTTTAACATCTTAAGGAAGTGGAGAAGATGGATAAGCCAATTTTAGCATCAAGATAGTATCCACAAGAAATACCTAGTCCAAACCAAAGAGGTCACAATTCGTATGAGGTCATGGAAGGATAAGATGCGAAGACATCATGCAAGAAGTGAAAAAGTAAATCCTTGATAAGGAGAGTGCATTATTTTGAGGCTCCTAGGTAAATGATTTATATGCCATGAAAACCCAATTGGAAATAATGTAAGATTGGATGTCATATGATAAACAAATAACATAAAACCAAAGGAAATAGTGGATCCATGAGAGAATGAGAAAGGTAGATAAGATTCCCTTGGACCCAAGTATAGGAAAAAGATAAGAGAACATAAACAATCTAAAAATTATTATGCTACTCACAAAGAAAACCATGTATTACAATGAGCCTCCAAGAATAGGACCAATAATGTTACATGGCGTGGAGAAACATAATACAGACTTACATGTTATTTAAGGAAATCAAAAGTAAAAGAGAAGCCCATTATAAGGAGATATGTGAATAACCTCATTATTAATGAGTTGTTTAATTTTGTAATGCAAATCTTGACGGTCATTAGTAGAGTGATCATGATAAGGGCGATATATGCAAAACAAAAGATTCATAAGTTTTTGACTTTGTTTATTTCTATACTTAGGCCTAGTAATCATCTTAGTGTGAAGAATTTTAACTAAAATAATTTCTTGATCAATAGGAGAAGATATGTCAAGAGAGGATATGGATAAATAATGAAACTCAATACATTGTTGTGCACATCCTAAATTATGATCAAGAATGGTATGAAAAGAGTATTCATGCCCCTCACTGCCTAAGGGGATATGATTCTTTTGTTGTTGTTTACCGAAGTCAGTCTTAGTGAATCTATGATAACCAAGACCAAAACAAGAATGCATGTCACAAGGTTTCATAGATTCAACATGAGGGGAAGTAGCAACAAAGTTATTAGAAAAATGAGTTAGTTTAGGTTTAAAGAATGAAAGGTGATTAATTCTATGCTAGCTATGATTAATTCTATGCTAGCTAATAAAAGTGGGATTAAAATTGAAGGATCCCTAGTCATTTTTAGAAGAACACTTGTAGAAGGAGGATCATCATTAGATTCTTGATTTTGTTTACCCTCAAAATTTAGACAACTATTGGGTTAGTGTATGCATGAAAAGTGTACATCATATTATTGTAGACAAACTTGACTTTTTGATGAAGAGTTGAAGGAATAGCATGCATAGGATGTAAACAAGGTCTACCCAAAAGAAGGTTTTAACTCAGAGGTTCAGGCATAACATGAATAAAAGTATTCAAAATAACCAAACCTACTTTGATAAGTAAATTGATGGTGCCTAAATTTTTCTTAGAGATATTATCAAAGCCACGAATAGGATTATTGTTAGGTTTGATATGTGAAAGATTGACTTTAATTTCTTTGAGCATATGCATACTACAAATATTAAGCCCATACACATTATCGATTAAGGTTCTATGAATGAGGATACCATTGATAAAGAGACCTAGAATAAGAGCATCATAGAGATCTTGAATCTCTTTAGGAGGTAAATTATCATGAGAAGAAAAATTGGAGGCAGGATTGGTGTAGCATTCATGCATTGTAAAAAGGCATTAATGTTATCTTTATTGGGAGGTGGAGTTGGAAGAGTGGGTAAAGCTTTTTTTAATTCTTCATGGTATGTAGAAAATGTTTGAAGAAGCTCCCAAAGAGAAATCTTGGTAGGGGTAGTAGGTAATTGCAATACCAAATCATACTCATTCCAAGATTTTGAGAAAAACAAGGTGGAGGGGGAAGAATGGGTTAAGAAGGTGGAAGAGAAGTATTAGGTTGGGTATTATTCCTTGTACGATGGGTGTGAGACAAATTATGATAATACAAAGAATCAATAGATTCCCTTTTAAGAGTTATGGAAGAACAACCATTAAGGGTGGTGAGAGGTTTATTTGATGAAGTGGACAATGACTTTCAATCTAGATAATCAAATGTTTGGCTCAACTTTCAATATTGTTTTCTGCATTTTCCAATCGACAGCGATCTTGATAGTATATATAAGATGCTATGTGGGTGAAGCCATGTAGGGACATTGCCCTACACGGGGCATGTCAGAAAGATATGATTATATTCTACTAAAATTTTGCAGTAAAAGAAGTCTTTAATGTCGTGGAGTTTAAAGCACATCTGCAACATGAAGATTATGGTAAAGATGATTATGACAGAGAAATATCTCCATGTGTGAAACAAGTCTTACGTTGAAGGCAATATGTGGTGCATCAGATATGGATGAATGGAATCTACTTGCCACATTCACGTGGAAGAGGAGTAAAGATTCTACACAGCAATGAAGACATCAAATATAAATATACAACATAGATATAAGATGGTATGTAATCTGAGAAATGACATGGATTAAAAAGTAGGGTCCACTATTAGAGATGAAATATGTGGTGATAAAATAAGACAAATTGTTAAGCTAGAGATAAAATAATCATGTTGTACTATGATAGCATTTCTGATATAGCACAAGTTTATTAATAAGAAAATGATGCACCAAAATAGCAAGTCCTTCATGTCATAACATCACTAATAGTTGTGTCATTAAAATTCTAGATTATACCTGAAGCGAAGTTGCAAGAAAAATTAATAAAATGCACTAATTTATTGATGCACTATAATCTAGCTTTGTCAATGTCAGTATTATCTCTTTCAAAGGTTTCAAAATTTTTGAATATCTTTAAGAAAAAGGACCCATGCCAGATCCTGAAACTCTAAGAGTCCCCGTAAAATCCATGTCTCTTACAAGTTTAAGAAGCTCAACCTATATATCATAACTAGTAGTCTAAAAATATCATGATTGTGAACATAGAAATAATTGACCATCCTTTTATATCAAATATTCTAAAAATTATAATCAATGAGAACATCTCAATACTTTCTTTAGTTGAAATAGAAACACAAGATTTTCCTCAAAGAAGTTTGAATTCCACTGCTTGACATTTTTAACAACCATAACAAATATGCCTTTATTTACCAATTCTTGCATCTCTAATACAAATTCAATTTTATCAGCATAATTGTAATTCAAAATACCCTAAATAAAAGATCAAAAATAATTGAGGGTAAGTATCTAAGAAAACATGATATCCTTAAAGGAAAATTGATCTTTTTTTGCTCACATGTACATGATCAAGAGTCTTACTACTGATTCCAGAAAGAAGTTGATTATGATCTCTATGTGTTTGGTAGAATCCACCATTAAATTCCCTTGTGATTCACTCTCATTATGTCTCCCTTTCCACCTAGGATGATTTTCTAGATGTACTTCTAATTTATCAGTATGACAAGTCTTGTTGGAGCTACAAGCTTCACTACCATGAACATGTTCAATTAGAGATCTCAATTCAACATCTTAATCATGCTTATGTGAGAAATTTAATGGAAGTTCATACATCACCACATCATTTCAAATGGTTTTAATAACTACCTACTCTTATCCACTCCTAATGTTAATAGTAGAAAATTCCTTTGAGCATGTATTCTCTGGATTGGTATCATCTGTAATTAGCTTCAATGATCTACTTGTGAGAGAGATGTCTAAACCTATTAACAAAAGTCACAGATTATGAAAATTTGAAGTAATATCTTGCTGAGGATAAATTATTTATTTCAATAATTATTGGTGTCTCAAAACTAACAAGACACCCTTTGAAAATGCATCTTGCATTTTCCTGAATCCATAAGTGACCTTATATGAGGGAGAAATTATACTAGAATGTACAAGGCCTCTATATACACAATATTCTTGAACCGGGTCATCAAGCATTCACGTGTTCAACTTCATTCGGCTAAGTTCATTCTATGAGAAGAAATACAAATAAGAAAATAAATTCATTCAAAAAACCTGTGACAACTTATCATGATAGACAAAATGGAGATGATACCTTCTATTTGGCAAATAAGTAAATATCTCCAAGGAAATACCAAATTCAAACTCATGCTCAGGTTGCATGTGTCAACATTCCCCATCGACCTTAGTCGCAAGGCTAACTAACTTATCAAGAGTTTGTATCCCACAAATGAAATTGGTATAAATGTTACAACCACCAAATTTGGAGGGCATGGAAATTCAGTCATCACTATCCTATGTAGTGCACTTAATTTCATATGTTGGAATCATTTTGTGACTTGTACACATGATAGTCCAATAGTTTTTAATGTCATCTTCATCACAATTTTTCTATGATAGTCTAATAGTTGCAGGTGGCATCTTCGTCACAATTTTTCCATGATAGTTTTGTTGGTCTGAATTTTTGCATAATCGAATTCCTTTGTCCAAGGTATAGAAGAATTTAGATTGGGATCCACCTATGGTGAATAGGGTTTCTAGCCAAGTCATATTGTATAGGTATTTGAAGTAATTTTTTGTCGAAACCCTAGGTCTTGTTTTCTTTTAAATTTTTTGAGCGCAAAACTAAAAATATGCGAAGATTCCCATCCTTTTCAAACTTTTCACGCCCTGAGTCACATCTTTTCTTTTGTGTTTTTGATTGCCCGATCCCTAAAAGATCTACGGCAATCGCTATCTCACTATGAAAAGATACAAGTATTTTACCCTTAGTAACATAGCAAACACCACTAAGTTGAAAAGTGGTACCGTCAAGTGGAAATATGGTGATCGAAGATTTTATTGTTTTAGAGATATTTCATCACGTTTATAACAGACATGTTAGAACCTGAAAAGGAATTACAACATTGAGGTATAAAAGGTGTTAATAGAAATCTTAGCTTTTTTGATTAGTTGCTTTGTCGCCATCGAAGAAATTGGGCACTTTGTCGTTAGCGACATGACGCCTTCACCAAATATAATGACCGGTAGTCACTTTTAAATTTTTTGGTGATCGTAAGTTTTTTTAGGCTGCGTGGTGCACATGCTATTTTATTATGTGTTAGATGCATTAACGAGGGTAGTTATGTCTTCACTCGCCTTTATCTTTTCAAACCTGAATTTTGATGAGTCACTAGAAATCGCTATGTCGCTATCGGAGAATTGGTGTCTCTCACCATTAACGACATAGTGCTCAGAAGAAAAATAGTACTGCAAAAACTTTTCAAAGTAAGTGGGTCCTAGAAAGTAATCCATCAGATATCAATTATAAAGCTTTGGAACACGCTGACATCTAATGGGCTACATGTATACGCCGAGAAAAGCAAAGACAATGGGATTCGCTATGTCGCTATTGGGAACTTGTTCTTCTTGCCATTAGCGACATAGCACCCGGATGAGAAATAAACAATTATGGGCCCCAAGCAGCATGGTAATATAGCCAGGTCTTCAAAAGTTTGAATCCAAATGCCAGCGGGGCAGGATTTCATCACGTCATCAATGATTGGACCCACGCCCTATTCACAAAATATATGAAAGACTCTAATTGTCAAATCTATCTCAGATCCATGATCGTCACTATCTCGCTATGGTGAGTTGCATGAAGGTTACGAATAGTGACATGGCAACAAGGGGCCCACCATATTTCTTTTGAGCAATGCATCAAATGTCATCCGCATGATCAAATCAGGATCAATGGCGGGTGCTATCTCGCTATGGCAAGGTGCTCACTCTTTATGTATAGCGAGATAGTGCCTAAGTGACATGTGTCCTCAGAGTTCTGTGGGTCCAGTTTAGAGGCGCCAATAATGAAAGAAAGGTACACATGGAAAATTTTCATTGGGTTGACTGCCAGCTCGTCAAGAGGAACATGAGTAATCTTTGCTTGCATCCCTGGATCGTAGGATTTTTCATAAATCCACGATGTAAATTTGAATATAGAAGTTGATGCCACCTTGTGCATTTATGAGAGATGAAAGCTTTGCATGTGAAGAAAAATAGAGTATAACACAAAAGATTTTCTTAATTCCACCATACTCGAACAAAGATTTAGAGCATTTCTAAGCAGAAACAATTGTTGAGAGGGCCGTGTTGGATTCGGTAAGATTGTGAAGCAGTTTGTTCGTAGAAAGATTGCAGTAACACTGAGAAGAACTAGAGCGAAATTCAAAGTAAGTACTTGCATTATAATCCTTCTACTATTTTAATTCCTTTGAGAGTTAATTAAAATGGCTCCAAAAAAAAAAGCATTCTCTGGTCAAGAGAACCATTTTGATAGGAATGTCCACGATGATTTTCTTGAACTGCTCCCTTCTTCCACTGTTGAAACTATAGAAGTTAAGAGACTAACTTCATTAAACCCTAGGCTAAAAATAGTAGATGGGTTGTATGACAAAGGAAACTGGGTTAGGGATGCAACAACTTCACAGAATGGTCTTGTTTTATTCAAAAAATGGCTTTCAGAGAGGAACCTTTTTGCCTCACATGCAACATCTAGAATTTTGGTCTAGGGAAATTAGTGGTTCCCATTATTTTCATGGATTATGATCTTTTGGAAGCTGTAGCTAAGAATTACGACTAATCCCTTAGGGTAGTGAGGAGAACTGATGGTGAAAACTTGATTACAATCAGTGCAGAGGAGATTAGGGAAGTTTTTAGTTTAGGTCCTGTCACTGATTATCATGTGCCCATTGATTTGAAAGGGTTAGAAAATGAGTATATGTATAAGAGAGATGCAGTTAGGCAAGGAGCTCTAAGCACACACATAGGTAGAATTGGAACACTGCCAGCAATAACAGCATCCTTTAGGGAGCCTTTCAAAAGGGCATACTTCAATTCTAGGGCTATAGAAATATATAGGTCCTTGTGTAAAGTTTTTGGGAGAGATGAAGAAGAGTTCATACCTATGGATTTTATGTATATGATTACTCAGATTTCCTCTTTTGTGGTGGATATAATTTTTGATTTTGCTTCTTACTTAGCTGAGGAGATTCACATTGGACTAATTGGAATTGCTAAGGGTAAGGTGGAACAAACTTTTGGCCATTATTCTCTATTAATGCACATGTTCTTATTCAAGGGAGTAACATATTTTAGTAAAGAAATGGAATTAGACAGAGAAGAGAGTGGGGAAGCATTACCAGTTCAATTGTGGAGTGCAGATATGACTTGGGATGCAGAGAATGCCAGTTTTGTCAGGTTTGATAGGTATTTCGCTTCAAAGTTGAGATGCCTCCAATTAAGGGACAATCCCAGAATCCCCAAAGCATTAATGAATCTCATTAGGCCTATGGACAACCCAAGGGGTTTAAAAGTTTCACATAATTGGGGAGATGTCATTCCATATTTTGTTTCTACTATATTTAGAATATATGGTTTTAAAGGAAGCCCTCATGTACTACCCTACCAAGTGCCTTTGAAGGTAGGAGTTGCTGAGATATTGTGGTCGCTGGGAGGAGTGGAGGAAACCCTTCTATTGAAAAGACAAAAGGGGTCAATTTTTCCTTCTTGCACAGTGGCTCATCATTTTGTAATCACAAAAGGAGGTTGGCTTTCTCTGCACAAGATTTTGAATCCGTATAAGATGGCCACTTCCCATCCTCGTTTTTGTGATTCTGAAAGATTTTATCATTTGGCTCTAAGGCAAAAAATTAAGCTTGGTAAAATTGAGCATGAATTTTATTTTCTTGAAGACTTAATAGGGAATGAGTACTCCTTGTAGGAGCAAGAGACTAGGAAAGAAAAGTGGAAAGTCTTTTCTAAAATTTTGGATTTCATTCATTGTTTTGATCCAGATTATAGTCCTTTGGACGATGCAGTTACAAATGTAGATAGGATGAGAAAACTTATGAATAATTTTTCTGAAATAATAGAGACAATGAATGAAAAGAAGCAATTCTTTATTAGGTTCTACCTGGATAAGGCTAGGGAAGTAATGGGAAGATTGGGTTTTACTCCCAATATAAGGGCAGGTCAATTAACTGTCCAAAAAAGGTCGGGATATACTATTGTTCAAAATAAAAAGAATATAGTGGACAAAGGCAAACAAATAATTGAGTCCACTAGTAGGGTTTTCGAAGAGAGGCCTATTGAGACCTCCCCTAAGAGGAGGAAAATAATAAGAGCAGAGGATTCTCATGTTGAGGAGTATTCACCTTCATAGACCCCTTTGAGAATCGGGGAGGAGCAACTCACTATTGAGCAAATTGAACAAATTGGATGACAAGGGGTGTTTTTGTCACTCAATCAAAGATCGATGAAGGTAACCCCTAGGAACCTCCTGTGCCAAGCCTCGAGCTAACTATAACTGATTTTAAGGGAAGGGAATTGGACCTGTTTTGGAACAAGCCAGGCAGCAATTTTTGTCAGATGATAGTTTTGTAAGGTCGAGGGCTTTCCATCAATTTTCTTGGAGGGCAAACATCCACAATTTTGAGGAAAGATGTAAGAACATGAAAACAGAGCATCTAGAAATGGATGAAGCCTCCATCCAAAACCAAATAAAGGATCAAATGATGCAAGAATTCCAGAACATTACCCCTGAGGAGGGAAGGTAAATGGTAAAAAATTTTAACATACTATTGTTGCCTAATTGGGATATTGCAGATGCATTGATTTTCAACTCTGTTTCTAATAGACTAGAGTTACAAGACCCAAATAAAAAGGAATTTGCAGGGACTACTTTTAGTGATGATCAAGTTGCTCTTGTTATGTGGTCATTAAGAAAAGGATCCAGGATTGTATCAGCACAGCCTGATGGATTAGGATTGATAGGGAATATTATTGTGAGGAGAGTTGTTGATACCTCACATATACAGGTAGCCCACATGAATGTAGATTATTCTCAGTTTGCCTTGGCTATTGCTAAAAGGGAGAAAAGAAAATTTTTGAATTACAAAGTAAATATGATGCAGTTGTCGATGCCTACAATAAAGAGGTAAAAAGGAGAGTTGAGCTTGAAAAAAGCTACTGGGAAAATCCTCCAGGCCTAAAATAACATACCCTCGCCCCCCTGTTGAACCTTTCAAATCTACCCCGCTCATTGAAATACCAGACACATCCCAAGGGCCACAATATTACACTGCTGAGGATTTTGAAGAAGAAAAGAGTAAATTGTGGGCCTTAAATGTAGAGTTGGAATCTAAATATGAAGATAAACTAAGAACAACTCTTACATATCTAGGAGACAAGGTTGAATGGCCACTAATCCATGATCAATTGGCTAGGGTGATTAACATCTGGGAGAAGTTAAAAGCAGATGATGAGGCTCTAAAGCCTATTGTGAACAAATGGGTGAGAAGGGAGAAAGCAATAACCTTCTTGTGTCTATCTGTTATAAATAATTCTCGTGATCAGATTGATAAAACCTTTGACATTGTTTTTTATCTTGCTGATTTTGATAGCAAAAGGATACGTTTACAGAAGATAATAATAGGCTATTTAGACAAATATAAGAGCCAAAAATTCAATTTATTTCCTCATGCCCTAGATAAGAAAAATAGTTTGAAAAGCAAAGAGGAATGGGCGAAGGAACTTGATGATTTATTTTGTTTAAGAATGAATCAAGTCATAAATGAAATAGAGCATGCATGGTGGGCCACCACAATAGAAGAAATGGTGAAAGCCAAAATATTCTTTGATCCTTTAAAACAGGAATTTGTTGATATTGATAATGAGGCTGATTATATAATAAAGAAACAGAAGGATATTTTGCAATTCAAATTGCCAAATGACACATTATTTGACAGGTGGATGGCAGAAATGGCTTCTATTGAATAATTTGATGTAGATGAAACTGATAGTGATTAGGTGCAGGGTGAGGAAGTCCAAATCATTGATACCATCACTACTCAAACCCAATCAGAAGAAGAAGACAAGAAAAACCTGTCACTTTTAGTTGTAGAACTGGGACCACAAGATGCCAATACAATTTAAAAAAAGGAAAAGGTAGAAGTTGTCCTTACCATGCAGAGTAAAGGTGGTGGAAGCCTACAGGTGGAGGTTAATGTGCCCTCGTCAGAACAAGCTTCATCGTTGGCTAATTTAGCAGTTACATATGAAGATAAATCAAATCAATAGCCAACTCAGCAACATTAGAACATGTAATAGAAGCTGACCCACCGAAAGGAATGATTTGATTACGATATCTTATGTTACCCATGGTTTTGTCATTTTGTGATAGGTTTATGTAGATATTCCTTGTAAAAGACACCTGTCAGTTTCTCTTAGCCTGAAGCTTGTTGCATTTCACACTATATAAGTGAAATTCTAGGGCAAGAGAAAAGGTCTGAATTCTATTTGCGAAGTGATACACTTAGTCTATTTTTGATCCACCATTTTTGAGCAAAAACTCGTGATGTATTTTCTCTGTCAGATCTTAAGAATACATGAATATAGAATGAGTTGTGTTTCTTTCTAAAGGTCATTCTGAGTCTATTGTAAATTGTATACAATTTTCAAGGAAAATGAATACAAATTATGAACTGTCCCCATATCAGTTCTTTCTGAACTTTGTCTCCTTTTCATTACTTGGTTATCTTGATGTTGTATAAGTAAAGGCTTGTACAATTGAATGCAGTTCAATTACGTTGTATATCTGTTTATCATGGTTGTTAATTAAATGGATTAAGTAAAAGCTTTGATGAATTTGATAAGGTTGCTGCAGTAATGGAAAGGATTTTGAATGACAATTTCTGATAAGAATTGCTGATAAAATTTGTTGTAAGGCAACAAATTAGATCTAGAGATTTGTAGTAGACCCTGAACTCCAATGGATTAGGCACTGATTAAATTTAATCCAGCTGAAAGAGAAATGTGTCACACATGATTGTCAAAATGCAGAATTATAATCAACTTTACTTTTATTTCTTGTAGATCTTCAAAGTTGGCCTCTACTTGTTTGCATGGAATGTTTTAGCTTTAGTTAGCCATTATTGCTAAGAACATCTGCAGACCTATAGAATATTTTTGGCCATATCTATTATATGGGATGTGTTTATTAAAGTATCAAGAATTGTACATGTATTGGAGAATTTGAGATGAGAATCAGAATGAAACTAAGATAATTCTCATACAATTTTCCTAGTCTTGTATCATCCCTAGGTATACCCACCCTGGTTTTGCAGAGCCAAAAGAGTAGAAAATCACCCTTGGTTTTGTAGAAGTTGGGCCTAAATGGTGTACACATACAATTGATAATAAGAATTGGCTAGTCTTTAGACTGTGTGAGTATTGTCATCTTGGTATTAAGCATTTTGTTGCTTAGTAGTTTTAAAACACCAACAAGTTTCTCATTCATCCAAATGGAAACCCTTGTAGGAAGACCTAATTGCAATGCAAAAATTAAATGTAATGTTGAAATATAGGAGAGAGATTCTTTTGGTTGAACTAGAAGATAAATCATCTTCTAACAAAATGACAGAGACTTTCGGTGAAGGATCCAAAGTACATCAATTCAATTATAGTCTAGTAAAATTAGGTGCCATCTTCATCATAAGTTTTTGAAGATAGTCTAGTATTTGTAGGTGTCATCTTCATCAAAAAATTTCCATGATAGTCTATTAATTTGAGGAGTCATCTCCATCACAAGTTTTCCATGGCGTACTTGTAGTTAGAGGTGCATTGAAGACCTTTTATCACTACATGAGCTAGTAGTAGATGGTGATTATTCATTATCATCATCATCATTTAACATAGAATCACATGAATATCATGTTTTATAGCCCACATGGCCTAGGTATTGAGGGTACAACTCCAAGCACTAAACACACTAGATTTCAAATTATTATCTTTATGTGTTGATGTTTAAGTTGAATGTTCTAGAGTTGAAGAGAGAAACACACTCAATTTTATTTTCTTTTTGTTCTTTTTTTTAATATGAAACTATTGTCTAAATGATACAATATAATTATGTATTATTAAAATAAAAGAGAAATATGATACCAACACAACTATATTTATAAAACAAAAAAAAATTCATTATTATTTCTTCTAAGCTTTTACAACTACAACTTCTGCATATACATTTCCTTTCTTTTCTTTCATTACTATAACAAAAAGTATAATAGTTGTTACAATAGACCAACATTCCAAATGATAAATCTGCATCTACACACTTTCAATAAAATGAAACAACAAGTACATTACATTCTTTTTGCAACTAGACTCTTTTTAACACTTATCATCAAAACATCACTGAGAAAAAACACTTGAGCGGAGACTCTCCCATTTATATTACATAACAATAGCTGAACTTTGGCATAAAAAATAATAATGATAGTAATAGTATTCACTTCCATCTTCAATATTATCATAAAAACCTACAACAAAAATACACATGTACGTATGGAAATATGCTCAAAGAGAAATCCCTCTCCTCGACCACCAGAGATGCAGGTGTGATTGGAGGTCGTGAATGGAAGAGCTTTTGAAGTTGAGCACATCAAGAAGAATGAAAGAAAGACAATATCAAGAGTTTCGAACTACTATTCTGCCCCCCCTATATTGATGCAAATGCAGGGCCCCCTTTCATATGATTCCTAGGGCTAGCAGGTGTCATTAATCAAGTGGGTGGAGAAAACCATAAACGAAACTAGGCTCAGAGAAAACCATGCGAAAATGCAGAGATAACCATGCGAAAATGCTCCAAAAATGTCAAATGAAATCGGGCGCGAAAGATGTAATTGGGCAAATGTTTTTTA
This sequence comes from Cupressus sempervirens, assembly GCA_028749045.1. Lineage (NCBI taxonomy): Eukaryota > Viridiplantae > Streptophyta > Pinopsida > Cupressales > Cupressaceae > Cupressus > Cupressus sempervirens. The sequence continues at coordinate 962,181,227 of CM053785.1, read as the reverse complement.
AACTTTGCGGATGTATAAGCCCTGTGTTGGTCAAAATTTTGACCAACACGGGTCTTATATGTAAAAAAATGAAATTTTTGCCTTAACATTTCGGCCACCCTAAATTAATTTAGTTGATGGTCAAAATTTTTGGTTGAAAAATGATGTTAAATGTAGTAGTGAGGGAAACCCTAGAGGGTGAAAAATAGGTTGAGCTAAATTAACTTTACTAAGATCTGTTAAAAATACAATAGGAAAGTAAACTCTGAGAGAGGTGGGGTGAATCAGCACTTAAAACTTTCAACCTCTAAAACTATTCACCACACATCCATCTCACAATCTATGTATATAAAATGAACTACCAAATTAAGCATATACATCCATAGCATGAAAGTAAAATATTCAACACATGTATGACACAAGATATTTGGTTACCCAGAAACCCTCCAAAGTGAAGGTAAAACTGGGGTGGGGATGACACCCACAAATCTTCACTACTATAATAATAAAGTGTATCCAATGAAGAATATAATGTTTGATCATGAAACATGATCTACCTTGTAAAAGGTCTTCCCTATTAAAGATTTACAAGATTGTTAGATCTTACCATGCTAAAGGATTTAAATACCTTGTTAAAAGTGTGCCTAATAAAAGGACTTTAACTTACAATGAAGTAAGCACCATGTTAAAGAATTTACAATAGCCTGTCAAGACTACTCTGTTAAGAGATTTAACTGATTCACCTATTAGAATATCTCAGTAATGATCCTTCAGTTAGTACTCTACTGCTTGATGTCAGATCACCTCTATCCTAATGTATACTTGATCCTCTCTGATCATATGTATCATTGTTGTCCTCCAATTACTTTCCTATGTTCTCCTTTAACTAATTCTACAATGTAACTCAATTCATAACACCTTAATCACTATGAATGCTATGTTTGTGCATGTGAAATCTCTTCAATTCTCCTTAAGCATTCTTAGAAAGTTGAGGGTTTGTCTTCCTTAAGAAGACCTAGGTGATTTAGGGTTAGCTATGAATCAATAGTAGTGATTCACCCATATTGCCACTTAAACCTTCTCTTTTTTCAATTGGATGCATGTAATGCATAGGGATTCATAATTAAGATTTGTCCTTATCAACAAAGATCATAAAACAATCCTTAAGTCGGCCCAAAAATGGTTTACATACAAGCTTGTGCCATTACAAACATCTATGTCAAAACTATGTAACTTGGTACTTGAAGTCTCTAATGCTTGGCATCAACTACAATCTCAATGTTGTAACTTGACCTTTGAATGACTCGACATCCAATGATCACTCAACATCTGAATAGCTCAACACTTGAGTGACTTGGCACTTACTAGTTATTTGGCTCACACTAAATATATGTCACTCGACATATACTATCTAACAACTTATGCTTGGCTTGTATTACTTTTTTGGCATGAACTAAGTAACTTGGTGAAGGTTTTGCAAATGGGGTTGCAAGCTTTGGGTTTAACCATGGAGGAAACTTTGTAGTTAAGCGCGCTCAGGCTAGAGTAGTACTGGGATGGGTGACCTCCTGGGAAGTCTCGGTGCTTAACTCCTATGAGCATCACCTAGATCCAATGAGTGCTAAGTGTTCCATTTATTCTCATGAGAGATGGATTCATGTTGAATCACTACTCATGAAACATGGGTCAATGAGTTTGACTCAAAATTACACAGTTAAATCTTGATAGCAATATCACAATTTGACTTGCTATGGAAATTATCTCCTACTTATCAATTGATGAGCTTAAGGGGCTTTCTAATGAATGGTTCATAAGGCACAACACTTGGTGAAGGTTTTGAAAATGGGGTTGCAAGCTTTGGGTTTAACCATCGAGGAAACTCCGTAGTTAAGTGCGCTCAAGCTAGAGTAGTACTGGGATGGGTGACCTCTCGGGAAGTCCTGATGCTTCACCCCTGTGAGCATCACCTAGATCCAATGAGTGCTAAGTTTTCCATTTATTCTCATGAGAGATGGATTCATGTTGAATCACTACTCATGAAACATGGGTCAATGAGTTTGACTCAAAATTACACAGTTAAATCCTGATAGCAATATCACAATTTGACTTGCTATGGAAATTATCTCCTACTTATCAATTGATGAGCTTAAGGAGCTTCCTAATGAATGGTTCATAATGCACAACACTTGGTGAAGGTTTTGCAAATGGGGTTGCAAGCTTTGGTTTTAACCATGGATGAAACTCTATAGTTAAGCGCACTCAGGCTGGAGTAGTATTACAATGGGTGACCTCCCAGGAAGTCCCAGTGCTTCACCCCTGTGAGCATCACCTAGATCCAATGAGTGCTAAGTGTTCCATTTATTCTCATCAGAGATGGATTCATGTTGAATCACTACTCATGAAACATGGGTCAATGAGTTTGACTCAAAATTACACAGTTAAATCATGATAGCAATATCACAATTTTCCAAGTGTATCAAATTTAATATGTGAGAAACCAGATAAATCAGTATTTTTCCTTATATTCTCCCATATATTATCTAAATCTAAAGAAGGATGGTGACTTACCACTTGAAATTGGTTGTTGTCATCAAATTCAGTCTTAGCTTCATTAGATTCAGCTAGAGCTATGTATTTTTTCCTTGATCTCTTCTCAGGCTCCTCTTCATTGCTAACTAGTCTAGCCTTCTTCTCTTTTAACTTGATTGCTTCTTGAGCATTGTTTGTAGTAGCCCTTGTGTTTGCTCTTGTATATGGAATTGTAGGTTTATGTTTTGAAACCTTCTTTAGTTTGCTAACAGTTCGTGTCTTAGCTTTCATCTTCTTTTACTTAGGTGCTTCACTGGCTTCTTCTCCCTCGACACCTTCTTCAATTTCCACTTCTTTTGCTTGGTCTTCTCCTTGACCTTGAGTTAAGGCCAATGGTACTTGAGCTAGTATATCCTCTTCTTCATCATCATCATCATCATCTGCTTCTTCTTCTTCTTCTTCTTCATCTACTCCTTCACCAAATTTTTGCTTTAGCTTCTTCACAATTTTTTTCTTGTTCCTAATGACTGAGTCACTCTTCAAATCCATAGTTATCTTTGATTTGGACATGTCATAGTTTCCAAAGGTAGTAGACTTAACATCTACATCTTCTGCAAGTAATGTTGTTATTGTTGCAGAAGCTTCATCAACATTGATTTCATAGCCTAGTGGCCATAGCCACCTTACCCTTGGAACACCAGCTTGAACATAAGTATAATCAGTATCGACTAGAAAGAAAATATCATTGAAATGTTTCTCAACTAGTGAAACTGGTACCCTCAGTCTTTTTGATGAAGGGTGCTCCCCTTAATACCATAAACCATAATAGAAAACAAAGAAATAACAGGAAATGTGAGAACAAAATATGGACTTCTTATTTGTGTTGCAAATGCAAAATTATAAAATTCACAAGTACAATATGCTAACCCACATGGGCACCTTCATCACAATAATCTGCAAGACAAACTACAACTATCACCCAGAGTTGTTCTAGACAATGTTTAGAACTTTCTTAAATAGGCAATTTTATATCACTCCAGAAAGTTCTAGACATTGAAACTTAATACCTGGGGCCAACAGACCCTAACAAATACATAGTGTCAGCCAAATATATCTTTGACAATTATTTTAGATATTGTGGGTAGCCCAACTTTGAAAGGTCATGACTCTTGAACTATTTCTCTGATTGGCTATTATAACCACTATTCAAAAATGTCAGCTCCTGATCTATAAGCTCAAAACCACACTAGTGCCCTTCCGTCAAGTTTTTGGACCTCATCTAGGCACTCTAAGGCCTCCAATGGTAAGCCTAAAGATTTTTCTACAAATTTTTCCACAAAAATCTGCAATAACTTCTTTGATACTTAAGCTTGAGCAATGAGATTTTTACGATAGGCTTATAACTCTAAAATCAACCTTCCTATAGAAAATGAGAACATTCTGAGCTCATATGAAAAACTTATTAAAAATAGAGAGTTTCTCAATGGTAACCACCATGTCTACTAGTCCTTTTTAAAATAGAAAAGATTGAAAATAAAATATTTTTGGGTGATGCAAGATTGCTCTTATACCTAGGATGCTCCTGCATCAAACACCCGGGATAATTTGACAAGTGACTCCATCATGTCCCAAGTGTTCATAGGAAAACCAAGATAGTGAACCTCCTCCCTTGCTAGCCGTAATAAATCCTCTACTAGCCTCCTTTTCCATTTGACCAGGTATTCCTCATAAGTTCTATTCATGGTACTTTTGCCAACATGACTATCTAGTATCTTCTCAATCTCCTTTATATCTAAACTACCTACAGGAATACTCCACTACACTTCTCCAACTTCATCTCCATCACCTCCTTCATAATACTTTATCAAATCTGAAATATTAAATACTGGTGAAATATTCAATCCAGCACGCAACTCCACTTCATAAGCGTTTCCATAATTATGGCTTTTCACTATCTTGTATAGTCCAAACTTCTCCATCTTCAGCTTATTATATGTACCCACTAGAAAATGCTTCTTTCTCAAATGAACCATGACTTCATCCCCAATATAAAATTCCTTATATCTCCTTTTCACATCTTCCTTAACCTTGTACTATGTATTCATGTTTATTATGTGCTTCCTCACCTCCTCATAGATGTTCTTTAAATGTTCAACAAATTCTTCTACTTCACCACTACTTATCTCTCCTTTATCCAACTGCCTCAATTTAGAAGTATTTCTAGGACTACTCCCATATACAATTTGGAATGGTGATTTACCAGTACTCCTATTGAAAAAATTATTATATGCAAATTGTGCCTGTGGTAAAATCATATCCCATCCTTTTGGCTTATCTCCAACCAAACATCTCAGCATATTTCCCAAACTATGATTCATAACTTATGTCTATCCATCAATCTGTGGATGATGTGATGAATTGAACTTCAAAACTATCTTCAACTTTTTCCACAATGTATGCCAGAAATACCCAACAAATTTGGTAGCTCAATCTAAAACTATACTCTTTGGCAGACCATGTAGTATTGCCAATTCTCTAAAAAATAATTATGCTACATGAACATCATCACTAGTCTTCTTGCAAGGAATAGAATGTGCCATCTTTGAAAACTGGCAACCACCACAAAATAGAATCATGCCCATGTCGTGTCCTTGTTAATCCAAGAACAAAATCCATACTGGCATCCTCCCAAAACTTCTCTAGTACAAGTAATGGTTGATACAAGCCTGTATTCTACTTCACTTCTTTTGCCATCTGACATACTCTACAACTCTGTACAAACTTCTTCACATCTTGTTGCAACTGTGGCCAATAATAATTCTCAACAACCAAAGAAATAGTCTTATCTCTACCAAAATGTCCATCCAATCCTCCACTATGTTTCTCCTTGATGAGATTCTCTCTCATTAAACTTCTAGAAATGCACAATTAGCTTCCTTTGAAAAACATACTATCCTAGATCATGACATCTAACCACTTTATCCTATCAAGTGTAGCAGGTTCTATACAAGCCTTCCACACTTCATCAAAATCAAGATCATTTGGATACAAAGTACTAAGTTTCTTGAACCCAACCACCTCTATCTGCATTTCTATCAGCAAAAATTGTCTTCTACTAAGAGTATTTGCAATACTGTTAGACTTCCCACTCCTGTGTTTTAAAGCAAATGTATAACTATACAAAAACTCAACACACTTCAAATGTCTTTGGTTCAATTTTTCTTGACTATTCGAATATTACAAAGCTTGATGATCACTGTACAAAACAAACTCCTTAGGAAGAAGATAGTGTCTCCACTTCTTCAATACTTGAACTATAGTATAAAATTCTTGATCATAAATAGAATATTTTCTTTTTGCATCATTCAACTTCTCACTAAAATAAGCAACAAGTCTACCTTCTTAGCTCAAAATAACTCCAATTGTAGTACCACTAGCATCACAGTCTACTTGAAACACCTTGTTAAAATTAGGAAGTGTTAAAATGAGTTGTTCAGTAACTTTTTGTTTCAACGGATTAAAACTCTCTTATCTACTCCTACAGTCTACTTAAATTCTTTCATATCCCCTCTCATTGTTTCAATTAATGGTCCACAACAACTATTAAAACCTCTTATGAACTTTTTGTAAAAACTAGTCAATCCATGAAAAGATCTTACCTCTGTCGCACTCCTTGGAGTAGGCCATTCAAGGATAGCCTTCACTTTCTCTGGGTCCATTTTCAGACCTTCTGCTGAGACTACAAATCTCAGGTACACCAACTCCTTGTTGTTAGAATTCTTTTAGAATAACCAAATGTACAAATAAAACTTTTCACAGTTTAGTGAACCCATAAAACATTCTTATCCATGTATGCATTCAATGTATATCAATAAAACTTATATGTTACTGTCAAATCAACTTGTAGAAATGTAAAGCATGAAACACAACACATCCATCAGCACATTTGACACAATGATTTAACATGGAAATCCAATTTGGAAAAAACCACCAATAACATGCTACTTCTTTTTCACTCTTCTAAAGTGATGCCCTGTTAAAGGTTACAATACACACTGTTAAATGTGACCCAGTTAAGGGATTTCAGTCATCCTGCTAAAAGTGAGCCTTGTTAGAGGACATTAAGCCATTCACTTGTAATGCCATCCTGTTAAAGGATTTTCCAATGACTTTTAAGTCAACCTTACTCCAAAGGATTTACCCTAGACTAATACAATTGTTAGAAAATAATAGTAGAGCTTTTATTTGATACAACGTACAACCTTACTTGCAGATTATAGATCTCTATTCAGTCCTCAACTCTGCTTGTCTTTCATTCTTTGCAACTCTAACAGCATGTTCACCCTTCAAGCATTCATCCTCTTAAGCCTTCTTGCTTAGTATGCCATTGCAAACTTCTTCACTTGGGTCACTTGATGAAGCAAAACTCCTTTCCTTCTCCTTATCAGATTTTCGCATCAAACTCTCTAACTCTCTTTTTGCTTCATAACTAGACATTCCTATATACCAGAAATTAGAACATTTTTTCGCTCATTATCCATCATCAAAATTAGGGTTTTCAAGGGTTTAGGTAGGATACAATGTATCTACCCCATATCATGTCTTCTCTAGAAACTTCTCTTAGAATCCATTTGAATTTTGCCTCCAAAATGGTTTACATAAGATTTTGTGCCACCAACTTATCAATCTTATCTTCCTCCTAATTCACAAGTTCCAAGAAAACAATCGTGTAGGCTTTTATTTGGAAAATATTTGATCTTTGTCATAATGTAGTAGCTCGGCATTATCAATCTTCTGATGCTTCGCACATACTGCATTACTTAGCATCAACTATAAAATCATTCAGCATTAACTGGATTTTACTGGTGCTCGACATCAACTGAAAAGTTACTCAACATCTACTAACTTGCTCAACATCCACTAGAATTTTCTTTCACTTAGCTCCAACTAATTTTTTACTCGGCTTGAAATAACTTTGCTCAGCATTTACTATCCACTTGGTCAAGCTTGACAAATGAACTTTGTTTAACTTTATTCTTCTGTTCTTTCCAAGTGTGGTCAGCCATTTTGTAACCTCAAATATATCATCAATACATTATGTTATCACTGTGTTAAGTGATTCTTGTACTTCATTATATAATCATAACTCAACCTTTCCTCTAAGTACTTTTGTTACATCTTGTTGAACAAATCCTCCTTATCAATCAACTAAGTGATAGTACTTGAAACATATAAGCAATTGTCTTACCAGCAAATAGCAGGTTTGACATCAGTGACAAAACAATGATTGAAACATAGTCTTTTTCAACAATCTTTCTTATCAAATGATCTTTTCAATCAAATATCAACAATATCCCTCTTTGGCATTGATGGCAAATCAAACTGATCAACCAAGTCAAACAAATGATGAACATATCATTCCATCAAACTAACTAGGTTAAAACAGTAAGACAATACCAAAAAGAAAAGTTGTATTTGAAATTTCTCCCTCTAAACTTGTATTTGAAATTTCTCCCTCTATCAGCAACTTTCATCTTTTGATTAGGGTACAAAATATAACTCCCTCTAAGTTCCTTCTATATCTTTTCTCTTTCATACTGAATTGATTAGCAGAATATCTCCCTATTTTGTTTTGATCCTTCCTCTGATTGCTTTCTACTTTCTCCCTCTTTCTTCTTTTTTATCTTTTGATCTTCTAATGATGTACTTTTGTCATTACTCCTCTTGCACTTGATCAGTTTAATGTACTTTCTCCCTCTTTGACAACAATGTTAAATACATATACTCAACACTTGGCATCTTTAATATATGCAGATATAGAATTTTGCAGGTTCTTCAATGTTCTCCCTTTGTCACCTTGCTTATGACTGATTTGTAGTTCTAGTTCTATGATTATTTTAGGCAATTCTTAAAGTAAGATCCACCACATCAATTTGTATTAAATGTGTGTCAGCTTGTTTGATGTAGGGCACTCCCTCTATCTTTTACATAGCCTTTGATAGGGGGTATCACCCCTATTTTACCTCTTAGACACTCATAAGCATCCTTAGGCAATGTTTTTGTGAAGATATCAACAATTTTTTCATTTGTGTTAATATATTCCATCTTCACCTCTTTATCTTGAACCAATTCCCTTACATAATGATACTTGATTGCAATGTGTTTTGTCTTTATATGCATCACAGGATTCTTTGATATATTGATAGTACTTGTATTATCACAATAAAGTGTCATCGGTTCTATGATTTCTTCATTCATTCTCTTAAGTAGTTGTTTGATCCATACAATGTTTGTGTAGTTAACAACAATAACAACATACTCTGCTTTAGCAGTAGATTGGGAAGTACAACTCTGCTTCTTGCTAGTCTATGTAACAAGTCTTTTGCCTAAGAAGAATACTCTTCCACTAGTGTTCTTTCTTTCATTAATATTTCCAGCCCAATCAACATCAATGTAGGCTCTTAGTTCAAAATTTTCATTCTTCTTATACTATAGACCAAACTCTTCTATTCCTTTCAAGTATCTCATAATCCTTTTCACAGCCATCAAGTGATTCTCTCTAGGATTAGCAAACAATCTTGCAACTATCCCCAGAGCTAATGCAATATTAAGTCTGTTGTGTACTACATATTGCAATTTTCCAATCATGGATCTATATAATGTTCGATTTACCTCAGCTGAATCATCATTCTTTGATAGCTTGAGTGTTGTCACCTTAGGTGTACTTACAAGTTTGGAATCCTCTAGTCCAAATGTCTTCAATACTTCTTTGACATATTTTGACTGAGTGATATACACACCATATTTCATCTGGTATACTTGTAATCCCACAAAGAATTTGATCTCACCAAACATTGACATTTTAAATTCTTGCTTCATCTGATTGGCAAAATCCTTACACAAAGCATCTTGACCTCCAAATATAGTGTAATGTCCCCTTTCTAGCATTCATAGCATGATGTTGTCATTAGCCTATTTCCCCATAGTCTCGTAGGCTAACTAGGACATTAAAGGGGCTTAGAGGCCATTTGGCCTAGACAGTTTCAGTTGCAGGTCTTTCTGAGGGGTTCTGAGCCAAATTTGGGCATACTTACTATTTATAGTAAGTCATCTTGGACATGGCCGGACATTCAGTCACAGTGGTATGTCGATGGTAATTGTTTAAAATCGACAGAAAAACTTATTTATCATTGATAAGATTTGTTATGCATTGATAAAGCCATTTTATAAAGTTAAATTTAAATATTTAACTTTATTAATGCATAGACTATAGTTTGTGGGAAATATTTAAATTAAAAGAGTTCGCTTTATTTTTATAACACATTGGAGACATAAGGTACATAAAGGGAGTTATGTTTTATCCCACATTGAGAAAACGAAGGATTGAGCTCTTGTGAGAACACTATAAAAGAAATGGAAGAGCTTTTTTTTTGTATGCTTGGATTAAGATTAATGTTATGTTGTTGGATATTTGATTATCGGGCTTGGAGGACGGAATCCCTCTTTGCTAGCATTCTCTTCGCTATTGGAAGACACAGTCAGGAGGATCAATGGTGTTTTCACTTTAGGAAACACACTGGGTTTCATTTGGGGCATTCGCATAAAGAAATTTACAAGGGTTTGAGGTGCAAATCTGAAGTTAGTTATTGCTATAGTGTTGCATGAACAGTATTTTTGCTAGAGTCAGCATGAACAGTATTTTGCTTCAGTACGGCGTGAACAGTGTTGGTATCAAGTTTACTTTTTTTCGGCTGATTAGAAGTTTGGAAGGCTGCCAACTACATCTGCAAAATACTACGGCAACTAATTCCAAGTTTCTTCTGTCAAATTTTGATACTTTGCATAATAATTGTTGAATACAAGTCTGAATAGTTGTTGCAGCCTTTAAGGCAGCTGTAAGTGCACATCTACATTTAAAAATCACCCTTTATCAGTAGATCGAAAGAGTTTCTAGATTTTTCATATATTGTTGAATGTGTGCCAAGTGTTTGTGAAAATGTTATGATGGGTATTATGCATTTTAATGTCACTTCATAGTTGTTCGTAAATCTACTCATTGGAAAGCAATTTATTGAGGAAATCAGCTTTATGAGTTTGCATACAAAGTGTTTGACAATATTCCTTAAGTTAAATTTCTACAAGTCAAAGTTCAAATCAGGGGAGGATATTACAGTGGTATCAGAGCTATAAGTCATGCCATCCTGTGGAGGTCTTATAGGAAATTTGGAACTGGTGGATAGAGGGGAAAGTGTTTGATGAAATGTCAAAACACTAAAATCAGAGCATTTATGTTTGAGCATGCAACAGGGGCCATATAATTTCCGTAATACCAGAGCAAGACAAAGTAGGAGTTCAGACCTGCAAAGAAAACAGTCTAGTTCATCCGTATAGGGGGGTATAGAATCCAGTCATACAGATATAGCGGAGGTATTCTTTGATCAAGACAGCAATATGGGTGACCGAGATGACAGGAATACAAGATTAGGTGGAGGCGGGAATTTCGGTCCAGAGCCTGGAGAGGAAAGATTCTTACAATTATTAGAGACCTTGGTACAGGGTCAGCGAGTAGCAGAACAAAGGGCACAGGAACAGAATCAGAGATTGGATCTTATGATGCAGATGATGGCTCGTCAAATGGGGTTGAATGCTAACATGGGTGGAGGAAACAATCAAAATGGAAATGATCAGGATGGGACACATAATGGAGATGAACAAGTTGGGAACAGTTTCAGTCATGCACCCCAGCGAGCTAGGACAGTGAATTCAAGGCCCATGATTCCTACATTTCCTCCTAGAGCTCTAGAGTAGCTCGTACCAGAGCCCCAGATTACTGATATATAGGACCAGTTGAGGAGAGATTGGGAAGCCGAAGGGCCAAATTTTACTGCTGCAATTACCTTTAGGGAGTATATGGATGTGCAGATGAAACATATGCCACGTGGACATGACAGGAACCAGAGCTATGAGCTACGGAAGAAAGTAGGGAGACTTGAGTTACCATATTATGATGGCTCAGGAAAGTCTACAGCGAGAGCTTGGGTTCAAAAGCTTGACACATACTTTCAATTGAACCCTATGCCCGAGGAAGAAGCTATTAAGTACGCAACAATTCATCTGGATGGGTTAGCACACGAGTGGTGGCATCATGGTATGGTCACTATGGGACATGCACACATTACCTCATATGTGGAGTTTATAGAGAGGCTGATTGAACGTTTTGATAGGAAGGATCCAAAACTCCATTTCAAGGAGTTAGCTCAGCTTAAACAGTGGGGACCATTGGAAACATACATTTCAGAGTTTCAGAAACTTGCAGTGTTAGTAACAGATGTATTTGAATGGAGGATACTAGTTCTATTTATGGATCGGTTAGCTGATCTGTTGAGAGGGTGGATTAAAGCTCTCAACCCTCCCACTTTGCAGGAAGCCATTAAGAAATCTTGTGACATGGATTCCTCTTCATCTTCAAAAAATAAATTCTAGGCAAAGAGTTTCCCTTCAAGGAAATATAAGGACAGGAAACCTTTTCATAAAGAGGTTCAGCCAGCTAACGAGGAAAGTAAGAGGTTGGACAATGAGACACTTAATGATCTTAGGAAGAAGAAGCTTTGTTTTCATTGCAGGGAGCCTTGGGATTTGTCACATAAGTGTCCATTGAAAGCAAAAGCTAAGCAGATGGAGTACTTTTCAGCCGAAGAGTTAGTAGATGGAGATTCAGAGCAATCATCTGAATCAGATGGAGATGGTGATAGTTCTTCACAGGAGGAAGCACGTGGTGATAGCATGATAGCTCAGTTGTCAAGTATACAGGAGGTCGTCACTTTCAGAGTTAGGGGAACCTTGGATGGACAGAGAGTTGTGGCACTCATTGATACAGGGGCGACACATAACTTCATTGATGAGAAGTTTGTGACACGCAGAGGGCTACATACAGAGGAGCATAGGGGATTTAAGGTGATGGTTGCCGATGGCTTCAAAATTGAATGTAACAACAAAATCTCCAACTTGCAGCTTCATTTGGGAGATTATGACATGATAAGAGATTTCTTTATGGTCAACATTGGTGATCAGGATATGGTGCTTGGGATGAACTGGATGAAGTCTCTGGCAAAGTTTACATTTAACCTTGAGAAAATGGAAATGAGGTTTGAGGCAAATGGTAAGAAGATAGTGCTCAAAGGTTTGTCAGATGGGAGACTTCGAGTGGTGTCACTCACGCGGATGTAGAGTTTCTTTAGACATGATCAAGTGCAGTGGGTAGCAGAGTTTAGAGTAATGCCTAAGATGACAGAGTAGCATAAACAAGAGTATCCACCTGATGTACAAGAAATAATAACCAAACATACTAAGGTGTTTGGTGAGATACCTCTAGGGAGACCCTTGGATAGGGGAATCGAGCATGTTATTGAATTAGAGGAAGGGGCTAATCTGGTTATCATCACACCTTACTGCCATTCGAAGAGATGTAAGGATGAAATAGAAAAGGCAATTAAGGAGTTGATTGACATGGGGCACATACGGCCAAGCAAAAGTCCTTTCGCTTCTTCAGTAGTATTGGTGAAGAAGAAGGACGGTACAATGAGGATGTGCATTGATTATAGGGAGCTAAACAAGAAGACAATCAAGAACCAATACCCTATCCCGCGCACCGATGAGCTTATTGATGAATTGCATGGTGCATGCTACTTCTCCAAAATTGATTTGAGATCCGGCTACCATCAGATACGGGTTAGAGAGGTGGATGTGGAGAAGACATCTTTTAGAAGCCACTATGGACATTTTGAGTTCTTAGTCATGCCCTTTGGGTTGACAAATGCCCCTGCCACTTTCCAGTCCTGTATGAATAGAGTGTTCAGAGATCAGTTGAGGAAGTTTGTGTTGATATTTTTTGATGATATACTGATATACAGCTATACTTGGGAGGAACATTTGAAGCATATTGATACAGTGCTCAGTATTCTAGAGAGGGATTCATTATATGCCAAGATGAGTAAATGTGAGTTTGGGATGACAGAGTTGCTCTATCTAGGGCATATTATTAGTGCAGGAAGTGTTCGGGTTGACCCAGACAAGATCAGGGCCATTCTGGATTGGCCACCACCGAGGAACACTTCACAACTCAAGGGATTTCTTGGGCTTTGTGGGTTCTACCACAGATTTGTGAAGGGATTTTCACAGATAGCAGCACCACTTACAGATTTGCCATGGAAAGATAGTTTCAAGTGGTCAGAGAAGGCTCAGGATTGTTTTGACAGGTTTAAGGAGCTGATGAGTACATGTCCTGTTTTAGCCATTCCAGATTTCACCAGGCCCTTTGAGCTGTAGTGTGATGCCTCGGGAGAGGGCATAGGAGCTGTTCTCATGCATAACAAACATCCCATCGCATATGAGAGTAGAAAATTACGAGGTGTGGAGAGAACCTACATCATCTACAACAAAGAGATGCTAGCAATCATGCACGCGCTAGCTAAGTTCAGGCAGTACTTAGTGGGAAGCCGGTTCACAGTAAAAATAGATCATAATAGCTTGAAACATTTCCTTGGATAGAAGGACCTTAATGAAAGGCAACAGAAATGGGTGAGTAAATTATAGGCCTATGATTTCGACATAGCCTATGTCAAAGGGAAGAAAAATATTGTTGCAGATGCTTTATTTAGAAGGCCTCATTTGCTTGCTATTGGGATAGTCATGGATGATTGGAGAGAGATGATCTTGGCAGAATATGCTAAGGATAGTTGGGCATCTAGCATTATTGAGGGAGCTATTCAAGATAGTCGATACACTATCATAAATGATCTGATCATCTACAAGGAAAGGATTCATTTAGTACCCGGGTCTGCTATGAAGCAGAAGATTTTGAGGGCATTTCATGATTCACCAATGGCAGGACATCTCAGATTCTTTAAGACATATTGACAGGTAAGAGAGCGCTTCACTTGGAAAGGACTCAAATCAGAAGTGCTTCAGTTTGTGAGGGAATGCCCTGTGTGTCAGCAGAACAAACAGGAACATTCTTTTTCGGGTGGTTTACTATAGCCCCTACCCATACCAGAGAAGAAGTGGGAGAGCATTTCCATGGATTTTATCACAGGCCTCCCCAAGGCACAGGGTCAAGATTGTATCTTTTTTGTGGTAGACAGATTGACAAAATTTGCACATTTCTTTGCAATCTCGTCTACATATTCAGCAGCACAAACAAAAGAACTATTTTTTTGAGAGGTATTCAGACTACATGGGATACCATGGAGCATAGTCAGTGACAGAGACAGTAGATTTATGAGCCACTTTTGGCAAGAGTTGTTCAGGTTATGTGGAACAGAGCTCACTCTGAGTACCAGCTACCACCCCCAAACTGATGGGCAGACAGAGATAGTGAACAAATGGGTTGAGGGGTACCTTCAAAACTATATTGCAGGAGAGCAAAAGGCTTGGGTGAAGTGGCTACATCTAGGGGAGTACTACTATAATACCTCTTTCCATATGTCTATTCAAATGTCCCCTTTTATGGCACTGTACAGGTATGATGCTCCTAATTTTTTGGATTTGTTATTTGGGGACAGTAGGGTGCCTAAGGCCAAGGATACTTTGCAGGAGTGTCAGGACATTATGCGATCCTTGAAGGAAAATTTGCAAAAAGCACAAAATCAACAGAAGCAATATGTTGATCAGCACAGGGTTGAGAGGTCTTTTGAGGTGGGAGATATGGTGTACCTCATGTTACAGCCGTATAGACAGTCCTCTCTCAAGAAGAGTGGAGCAGAGAAATTGAAACCACGCTACTATGGACCGTTCAAAGTAATCAGGAGAGTGGGCGAAGTAGCTTATGAGTTGGAGTTGCCTACAGATAGTAAAGTGCATAATGTGTTCCATGTGTCACGCCTTAAGAAGGCATTGGGTCACAATGTGGTGCCTTCAGTAGTATTGCCACCTCTTGATGATGAGGGAAAGCTTATCTTGGTTCCTGAGGCCATACTTGATGCCAAGGAGAGGGTGCTTTGTAGGAGGACTATCAGGGAGTATCTAGTGAAGTGGAGGAACCTACCTGTCGAGGATGCTACTTGGGAAAATGAGCAGATATTACAGCATCTAGAGCTGAAATTGCTTGAGGATAAGCAATTTTGGGAAGGGCAGACTGTAATGTCCCCTTTCTAGCATTCATAGCATGATGTTTTTGTTAGCCTATTTCCCCATAGTCTTGTAGGCTAACTAGGACATTAAAGGGGCTTAGAGGCCATTTGGCCTAGACAGTTTCAGTTGCAGGTCTTTCTGAGGGGTTCTGAGGCAACTTTGGGCATACTTACTATTTATAGTAAGTCATCTTGGACATGGCTAGACATTCAGTCACAGTGATATGTCGATGGTAATTGTTTAAAATCGACAGGAAAACTTATTTATCATTGATAAGATTTGTTATGCATTGATAAAGACATTTTATAAAGTTAAATTTAAATATTTAACTTTATTAATGCATAGACTATAGTTTGTGGGAAATATTTAAATTAAAAGAGTTCCCTTTATTTTTATAACACATTGGAGACATAAGGTACATAAAGGGAGTTATGTTTTATCCCACATTGAGAAAATGAAGGATTGAGCTCTTGTGAGAACACTATAAAAGAAATGGAAGAGCTTTTTTTTTGTATGCTTGGATGAAGATTAATGTTATGTGTTGGATATCTGATTATCGGGCTTGGAGGATGGAATCCCTCTTTGCTAGCATTCTCTTCACTGTTGGAAGACACAGTCAGGAGGATCAATGGTGTTTTCACTTCAGGAAATACACTGGGTTTCATTTGGGGCGTTCGCATAAAAAAATTTACAAGGGTTTGAGGTGCAGATCTGAAGTTAGTTATTGCTATAGTGCTGCATGAACAGTATTTTTGCTACAGTTGGCATGAACAGTATTTTGCTTCAGTACGGTGTGAACAGTGTTGGTATCAAGTTTACTTATTTTTTTGGCTGATTAGAAGTTTGGAAGGCTGCTGACTACATCTGCAAAATACTACGGCAACTAATTCCAGGTTTCTTCTGTCAATTTTTGATACTTTGCATAATAATTGTTGAATACAAGTCTAAATAGTTGTTGCAGCCTTTAAGGCAGCTGTAAGTGCACATCTACATTTAAAAATCACCCTTTATCAGCAAATTGAAAGAGTTTCCAGATTTTTCATATATTGTTGAATGTGTGCCAAGTGTTTGTGAAAATGTTATGATGGGTATTATGCATTTTAATGTCACTTCATAGTTGTTCATAAATCTACTCATTGGAAAGAAATTTATTGAGGAAATCAGCTTTATGAGTTTGCATACAAAGTGTTTGACAATATTCCTTAAGTTAAATTTCTACAAGTCAAAGTTCAAATCAGGGGAGGATATTACATATAGTATCATCAAAAAATATTTCAGATAATAGTATACCTTTGTCCTTATTTGTCTTCATGTACAAATTGTTGTTATCATCTATCCTTTCAAATCCAATCTTCACAAGTACAAATTCTCTCATACCATGCTCTTGGTGCTTGTTTCAATCCATATAGGGATTTGTGCAATCTAAATACCATGTTCTTATTATTTTTATCAAAAAAACCTTCTGGTTGTTCTATGTAGACTTCTTCTAATATGTCATTCAAACATACAAACTTGACATCCATCTGATAAACTTTGAAACCTTTGTACGCAGCATATGCAAAAAAAATTCTCACTACTTCCATTCTTGCAATAGAGGCAAATGTTTCACCATAGTCAATTCCTTCTTCTTATGCATACCCTTTGCAAACTAGTCTTGCTTTGTTCCTTGTCACTTCACCATTTTCATCTAACTTGTTTCTGAATACCCATTTTGTGGCAATCACATTCTTATCTTCTAGTTTAGGAACTAGACTCCATGTCTTGTTCTTCTCTATCGTCTAAATTTCTTCTTCCATAGCCCTGTATCAATCATCATCTTCCAATGCATCTTTCACTATCTTAGGTTCCTTCATGCTTAACAAACATGATTCACTTCTCAATCTATTTCTTGTCATTGGCCTTGCATCTTTGTCTCCAATGATTTGATCTATAGGATGATGTCTTTTGACATATTTGGACAGTCTAGGCTCAATTCTTGTAACTACATTTTATCTCTCGACTTTAGTGTCACTGTGTACATTCCTGTTAGGTGTTGCAGCATCTATTTCATGTGTGTTAATCTCATAATCAAAATGTGCATTTTCCTCATTCTGTAACTCAGCATCTAAATGTAACTCAGCATTCATAGGTTGTGACTCGGCAATTATTGAGACTTGTTGTTGGTTTGTAGCATGATTTTTAGCATCTTCTTCAGAAGGCATTCCTTCATAAAAATATACAAATGATTTATATTCTTCTGGTTCCTTTGTAGGTTCAGCCTCATGTACTTCTGTAAACTCATCAAAATTCATATTTGCACTTTCCACAATTTTTTTAGTGTTAGTAATTAATTACTTGTAAGCTATACTTCTTGTGGAGTAACCAAAGAATATACCTTCTTCACTTTTTGCATCAAACTTTCCACTCCTGACATCTTTAACAATATAGCATTTTCTTCCAAATACCTTAAAGTATTTCACATTAGGTGGATATTCATACCATAGTTCAAAAGGTGTTGAATGAGTACCTTTCTTGACTTGCACACAGTTCAAGGTATATACAGCAGTACTTACAGCGTCTCTCCAATATTTCAGAGCAACATTCTTCTCCATCATGAGTGTTTTGACATAGTCTATTATAGATATATTTCTTCTTTCAGCAATTCCATTTTGTGGAGGGGTCCTAAGTGCAGATGTCTATCTTTTGATTTCTCTATCATTACAGAACATTTCAAACTCATTTGAAGTGAATTCTCCTCCTCTATCTAATCTCAAGCATTTCAAACTTTTACCTATTTCTTTTTCAACTGTTTCCAAGTACCACTTAAAATTTTGAAAAGCATCAGATTTTTGTTTTAAAAACATGACCGTCATCATCCTAGAGTAATCACCAACAAATAGCATTATGTACTTATCTCCTTTGTAGCTTTTCAATTCAATAGGTCCACACAAGTCAATATGAATGATTTCGACTATTTCCTTAGAGGTATAAGCTTTACTTTTAAAGCTTGACTTTGTCATCTTGCTTAGCTGACATTGTTTGCATATTATATTATCTAGTTTCTTTAACTTGGGCAAGCCTCTAACTCTTTTCATATTACTGATAATAAAAAAATTATCAAAATTAATATGACATAATCTCTTGTGCCAAAGTCATACATCATCAGATTTTGCAATAAAACAAGTAACCTCTTCTATATCTAGATAGAACAAATTACTTCTAGTTTGATCACCTTTTCTAATCAAGTTTCCATTTGTGTCATATATCTTGGCAGATTTATTTTCAAACTCAACTTTGCATCCCAAATTGTTCAATTGTGACACACTTAACAAGTTATAATTTAATCCTTCAACATTATAAGCATTGTCTCATGAAATCTTATCTGTGAGTTTGATAAACCCTTTTCCTTTTATCAAACATAGTGCATCATTACCAAACCTTACACTATTTCCATCATAACAAATTAAGGTAATGAACTTACTTTTGTTTCCAGTCATGTGATGTGAGCATCCACTATCAATGATCTATTTGTCATTCTTGTTTACGCAAGTTATAACTATAGTTGCCTCATCCTCATCATATTTGTTCTTCATTGCAACATGTATCACTTCATCATCATTTTCATCAAAGTCATGTTCATCAGCAACATAGCATGACATATTGCCTTTGTCTCTGTAGTCTCTTCCATTATCTTTTATTTTATTTTTGTGTTTTTTTCCTTCTCTGTAGTTCTTCTATGTACATTTTACAAAAATGTGACCAACTTCATTGCAATTGAAATAAATGATGGGTAACTTACCTTTGAACTTGCCTTTTCCTTTGTGAAATCTTCTTGCCAACAATGCTTCCAATTGTTCAATGTCTTCCTTATATGTGTTACTATCACTAGATGCATACTTTATCTTTCTTTTCTTCTTCTTCTACTTTACCTCCTTAGAATCCTTCAATAACAATTTTTCTTTGAAAGTTAATTCAATACTCTTTAGTTTGTAGTTGTCAAAATTAGATAGCTCAAAAGCATTGAGTCTACCTACGAGACCTTCAAGGGTTAAATCATCTCTTGGTATACATCTTAACTCTTGAATTGTAGAAACTCTAATGGCATAAATAGGCAATAATGCCCTCAAGACTTTACTTAGCACATTATCATCATCTATTTTACCAGTAGCACCTTTTATTGCACTAACAACTTCTTTTATCCTAGCAACATATTGAGCAATATTCTCACCTTCTTCTATTCTCATGTCATCAAACATACCTCTGAGACTCTTTGACTTGGCTCTTTGAACATTTTTTTCTCCTCCATAGATGGTGTCTAGGGCATCCCACATCTTCTTTGCACTATTAAGACCTTTGATATCATCAAATTCAGCATAGCTTATGGCAGACGCAATCTCCAACATTGCTTGATTGTGTTCTTTCTTTTTCTTTATATTTTCAACAGTTAGGGCTCCTATTGGATCAACATGCTCTACTAAAATGAAATATTGTGCGTAATCTCCAAGTCCTCCAAGGTGTAGCTTCATCAAACTTTTCCATGTGAGAAAGTTATCTCTATTGTGCTTGGGTACCTCTCTTTTTGACATATTGATCTTTGTGCTTCTAGTACCTTAAAACTAATCCTCTTAAGCAGATGGCTCTGATACCAATTTTTGGAATCCTATTAGTTATTCAAGGTCCAAATGTACAAATAAAACTTTTCACAATTCAATGAACCCATAAAACATTCTTATCCATGCATGCATTCATTGTATATCAACTAAAACTTATATGTTACTATCAAATCAACTTGCAAAAATGTAAAGCATGAAACACAACACATCCATCAGCACATTTGACACAATGATTTAATGTGGAAACTTAATTTGGAAAAAACCACCAGTAACATGATACTCTTTGTTCACTCTTCTGAAGTGATGTCTTGTTAAAGGCCAACCCTGTTAAAGGTTACAATACACACTATTAAATGTGACTCGGTTAAGGGATTTCAGTCACCTTGCTAAAAGTGATTCTTGCTAGATTTTAATCCATTCACTTGGAATGCCACCCTATTAAGGGATTTTCTAATGACTATTAAGTCAACCTTACTCCAAAGGATTTACCATAGGTTGATACAATTGTTAGAAAGTAACAGTAGAGATTTGATCTGATACAACTTACAACCTTACTTGCAGATTACAGATCTCTATTCAGTCCTCAACTCTTCTTGGCTTTCATTTTTTACAGCTTTGATAGCTTGTTCACCCTTCAAGCATCCATCCTCTTAAGCCTTCTTGCTCAGTATGCCATTGCAAACTTCTTCACTTGGTTCACTTGATGAAGCAAAACCCCTTTGCTTCTCCTTATCAGATTTTTACATCAAGTTCTCTAACTCTCTTTTTGCTTCATGACCAAAAATTCCTATATATAGGAAATTAGAATATTTTTCCACTCATAATCCATCATCAAAATTAGGGTTTTTGATGGATTGGGTAAGATACAATGTATCTACCCCATTTCTTGTCTTCTTTAGAAACTTCTCTTAGAATCCATTTGAATTTTGCCTCCAAAATAGTTTACATAAGATTTTGTGCCACTATCTCATCAATTTTATCTTTCTCCTGATTCACAAGTTCCAAGAAAACAAACTTGTTAGCTTTTATTTGGCAAATCTTCAATCTTTGTCATAATGCAGCAACTCAGTATTATCAATTCTGATGCTCGACACATACTGTGTTACTCGGCATCAACTATAAAATCACTTAGCATTAACTAGATTTTATTGTTCTCGACATCAAGTGAAAAGTTACTTGGCATCTACTAACTTGCTTAGCATCCACTAGAATTTGCTCACTCGGCTCCAACTGACTTTTTGCTCAGCTTGAACTAACTTTGCTCCACACCCACTATCCACTTGGTCAAGCTTGACAAATGAACTTTGTTTAACTTTATTCTTCTGAACTTTCTAAGTGTGGCAAGTCATTTTGTACCCTCAAATAGACCATAAATATATTATGTTATCATTGTTTTAACTGATTCTTGTACTTCATTACATAATCATAACTCAACATTTCCTCTAGGTACTTTTGTTACATCTTATTGATCAAATCCTCCTCATCAATCAACTAAGTGATAGTACTTGAAACATATAAGCAATTTTCTTACCAGAAAATAGTAGGTTTGACATCAGTGACAAAACAATGATTGAAACACGTAGTCTTTTTCAACAATCTTTCTAATCAAATGATCTTTTCAATTAGATATCAACACTTCTTTACAAAACTACATTTCTTTAGGTTTATCAGCAACTTTTCTTCCCTCAACTTACCAAACACCTTGTGAATATGAATCAAATGCTCCTCTAACATCTTCCTAAAGATCAATATATCATCTAGGTAAACAATGACAAACTTATCCAAAAACTCCTTTAGTATCCCATTCATGAGCCTCATGAAAGTGCTTGGTGCATTGGTTAGCCCAAAAGGCATGATTAACCACTTGTACAATCCTTCTTTTTTCTTGAAAGCAATCTTCCACTCATCACCTTCTCTACTATGAATTTGATGGTATCCGCTCTTCAGATCTATCTTTGTAAAATACTCAACTCCACTTAAATAGCCTATAATATCATCCATCTTTGGCAATGGAAATATATACCTAATTGTGATCTTGTTGATTACATGAGAATCTATGCACATCCTCCATTCTTCATTCTTCTTTGGTGCTAATATTGTTGGTACAACACATGGACTCAAACTCTCCCAAATCAACCCCTTCTGCAACAACTTGTGAACTTGCCTGTTCAACTCTTCACTTTCTGTTGGTGTCATGTTGTGCACTGCCTTGTTTGGAAAACTAACTCCTGGAACCAAATCCATCTAGTGATTGGGCTTCCTCATTAGGCACAACCCATCAGGTACATATGTAATACAATATCAGAAAACTCTCCCAACATATCTGCAACTTTTGCAGGTACCTCCTCTATTTCTTCTTTACTATCTTTTGGAATTATAGAAAAACACACATTCTCATGCTTCACACCTTTGAGAAACTCTTTTCCCCCAACAAAATATATTCTAGCAGCATTATATACCTTTTCTTCTTTATCCTTCAATGGTTTTGTTGGTATTTTGAAATGTTATAGGTTTCAAATTACCTCGATGAGAATAAGGTACATCTAGGGGCAGTTAACTCACATCTTCAACATACTACTTTAGACACTGGGCCAACTATAAGGCTAGACCCTTCTTCTACTTTAGGCTCTGCAAAACCCAGGCAACTGGACCTCAGATTCAAATTATATGATACTAGTCCTAAAACATATTCCTGAATCTATTAAAGCAGATAAAACCCCTAAATCTTCTAAAACTCGTGCAAGGATCTCCAACATGGAATAGCTAATAACATGACCAAAGAACTTGATAAGCTAAGTAGGGGCATCACATTTAGCTTCTTCAACATTAAAGGGAAAATACTTGATTAATGATGTTAATTTTCAGAAAAATATGACATGAACAACATAACCCTATGATCCTTCGAAATGATCAGTGTCTTATTTGTTCGACAGTCACACAAATCCCTAACACACATCCCTGAAAGTCATTGACATATGCCATACATCAGTACTTCCTGAACTATCTATTCACGTTGTGAATTAGACATGTGCATCTTTTTGAATCTCATACTTGACCTATCCCTTCATGAGATCTGCAGTCCTATGATGATGAATAAAGCATTTACATAACTCTTTGAGTCATAAGCAAAATAGATCAACATATGTAACTGAGTTTCATAATCTTTGTTTACAAAACACAAAAGATCACAAACAACATGAATGGGAGACAAGAAATCAGAATGAAAACTAACTTGCTTCTACCTTTTATTTCTTTGAAACAAATACAATAAGATGCATGAAATTGAAATGCAAAACTACCTAATAGATTAGTACTATTTTTATTCTCATTTTTTGTTGTTCATTACAAGAAAAATTACTGAAAGAAATTGGTGTCACAGTGATGAGAACACATCAAGACTGGAACCTTGGTTTCACAAATTTGAGAAAACTCCATATTGGAACACACATGGTATCACAACAATGAGTCATTTTTCTCCAAAACTAGAACCTCTACAAAGAATGAGAAAGAGAATGATATAGAGGAATGAATTCCTAGATTTTCTCTCTGCCTGACATTTGTCCACTTGAAAAACCTCCTCAAGAAGTTAAAATAATCTCTCTAATCTCTCTTTGCAACTGGTGAATCAAATCTTCCATCATAACTAAAATTGGAGCCAAATTATACCAGAATGGCATAATATTCTCAAAATTAATCCAATAGACCTTTTACCATGTGTTTTTACCATGCTTGTAATTACATTTTCAATTTTTGCCCATTTCACTGAGAAGGCCCAAATTTTACATTTCTACCAATAACTCAAACTAGTGAATTCTTGTGCAATAACAAAATTCATAATCAAAAAGTTCATCTTCTCATGGTTCCGGCAATATATAATATGCATATGTTTGCTTATCAGGAACTCCTAGAATCTCAGTTTAAAAAATGTACCCCCTATGAAAGGTATTTGGTCTCAACTTTAAATTTTCAAAAAATTAAAATACTGTAATGTTCAAACTTTAGCATAAATCCATGTTTGAATTTTAAAATTTTGGTACATGAGCATTTTACAAAACTTTTAAAATGAATTTTTAAACCATTTTTCATTTTGGCCCTAACCATGGATTTCAAGTCAACCCCCTGGTTTGACTTTTTCCATGTGGCAGCCTCTAATTGGCTCCTTGACTGCCACTGGACTGCCACATCATCACCCTGGATGCACCTGTGTCACATATGCATTAGCTCTAACCTACACAACTGGCACCACATGTCAACCTCTAACTGGCTGAATTTGCTCTGTCACCATCTAAGCCTGCTACCAGCTCATTACCACATGTTGGCTTCTAATTTAGTTGCCATGTCACTATGTTAATAGTCGAGCAACTTCATCTTGGTGACATGGTGACCACTGTCAGATCTGCCCCGTGTTATAATCTGGTGACCTCTGATCTCGATCTACCACATCAGCATTTTATTCACAATCTGCTCGCCACAGGCTACCACTTGTTAGATTGTAATTTGTCCTTGTTGTTGCTGCTGAGTCCCACACTTCCTCGCTAGATTTCAAGGTTTTCTAGCCAGCCGCCATGTCACTTTCCAGAAAACCTCTTATTTTCCAGTGGCAACATAGTGACCACCGGATTTCGATGACCTTTTCCAGCATCTCATCAATTTGCATGCTCAGTTCCACATCATTGATGATGTCAGCATCTTTATTCAAAATTTTGTTGTCAACTCCATGCCAATTGGCTGTGAGGTGGGGCCCTTCTCATCATAATGCAACTTTACAAAAAGCCCAAGTCTTTTGGACATTATGCAAAGTGAGTGGGATGGTATTTAAATACTATAAACCAACACTACATAGGCAATGTGGGATCAATGTCTCTCATTATTTTTTCCTCTGCTCATGGTGTCTTCGTTTTCTCAAGGTCTTCCATCTTTTCCCTTGTCATGGCATCTTCTTTCCTTCCTAGGTGTGGTCTTCTTTGGAGGGTGCCTTTCCTTCTTTTATCAACGTGGGGCTCCTCCCCTATTCATGTCGCTTTCTTCCTTGTGTAGTCCCTCGAGACCCTTTCTGTTTCATCAGAAAACTTGCGACGAAAGTTGCCATTTTGGTATTTTGCACATACCAAAATACCCAACACATATTACTTGCTCCTATGTCATATCTATTCTTTATTACTACTTTTCATAGCCGCGTGTCAAAGAAGGAAGAACGCCCTTCCTTAATAAGAAAATTCCCTCCTGTTAGTATTTTGTAAAAATCAGAAAACCTGCCACTAGCATCTCTCCCTCGGTCATGGTTCCTTTGCCTTCAAAGTGAAGCAATCTACTTCCTGCAACTTCTTTTATGCCACTTCTCCCCTCAACACACCACCTCCCTTTGCGATTTTCTAGTCCTTCCTCACTCTTCTACCATTGAATATCCCCTACGGCTTTCTCTTCTTCTTCACATGCCAAAACATGGCCTTTGCTCTTTTCTATCTAGCATGGGCATCCTAGTTGTTGGGAATGGAAAGGTTACATAAGATGATTCCAACATCTCCCCTCAGCGGCTTCTCTACTACAAAGCTTGCTACCTCCTCTTTTCACATGGCTTTCTTTTTATAAAGCATGAGCTTTTCCTCATCTGCATCCACGCTAATATAAGGAGATCAGGCATGTCCCTTATATCATTCTCAAGCATCTACTTAAGATCTCCATAATAATCGGGATCCCTGGCCTCAGTATCATGGTAAGTAACCTTGGCTCCAAAAATGTGTTTGTAAAAAGCTAAAGTAAAATGAGCATCCAAAAGCTATCCATTAAAAAACACTTTTGCAACCACTCTTCCAACAATCTTGAAGTAAGAAAGGTGTTCATTTTGGTAACAAGAATTTGGATTGGGCTAGAATGTAGCTTCATTTCCAATAGTAGCAAATAGAAAAGCATTCTTATCATAGATTACCCTCGAGTTATGTAACTGACCAGATGTTGTTTGACCAAATTGCAACTTTTCACATGTTACAAAAAAGAATGCCTCAATATATAGCAAGACCCTTTGAGTTCCAGGAGGTAGTAGTGGTAAGATGCTATTATTAATTGATTGATGAACGCCTGGTTAGTCCTAGGCATGGTTACTATCGAACTGCAACTAGAGGCAATTGATACCCAAACTTGTGCAAAGATGATTGTAATTTGTCTTGCCCATGGCATTCCTCTTATTCACTGAATTTGAGTGATCTTGTATGCAATAAAATATTGTAATAGTTGGAATCATAGCAACATCTTTTCGACATTTTCAAAACTATAGAGTACTTGTATCAATCTTGGAATCAGTCGAGCCCCAGAGTAGGTCCGGCTAAAAAAAAAATCAAATTCAAACACGTAAATTCTTAAATTGATCCATTGAACACATGACATTCACTGAAAACCATTCAACCACTGAGCCATCCATTAAAACTCATTTTCACATCTTAACTACAAACTGTCAACTTCATGCCAAGAGGTCCTTTGACTGGCTTTAAAAATTGATCCAAACACCTAACCAGGCTCTGAAATTGAACACAGTGATTCTCTGTTCTACATACTTTTACCCTATCGAATCTCGTCTCATGATGAATTATTAGTCAAAAAATATTGACTGTCAAAGTTACCTTTTCAAAATTGCCTACATGAAAACATGTTAGAAAACAACAAATCGCGTTCTGTTTTGACTTTGAAAACCAGGCAAACTGACACATGGGAGCACAAAAATTGGGGAATTAGTTCACTGTCGTGGGGACAATATGAATCTGCGATTAGGGCTCATGAAAAATAATAGGAGGCATTTGGCGAGTGGTCAAAATGGGTTACTCAAAATTTGCAGACTAGAAACAATGGCAGAAAAGTAGTTTTTGCAAATGGAATGGACCTGGGAAAGTGTGCAGACGGATTCATCAAGATTTGAGAATCGGCACACTTAAACTATTTTTAGAGGAGAACACAGTGGTACAATCCATTCAATCTCACCTATCATGGATTCTGAGTTATGACATCACGAATAGGGGTACTAACAAATATGCACTTCTTGACACTAGTAAAAAGTTAGAAATTGCATTTTGAATCACGTTTGGAAACTAATCAAATAGATTCGTCATAAGCTCAAAATTGAAACATAGCAAGTCTCTAATCTCTAAAATGTAGCACAAAAGAAATTTTAGCATTTCAGTCAACTAGGTCAAAGTTATAACAAGTCAATCAGGGCTTTCCAGAATTCAAAATAATTCACATCAACATGACAACAATAAATAACTTTGAGGGATTCAAACCTAGTCAAACAGATTTGAAATGACTCAAAATTTGAAACATAGGTTCTTAGGGATGGACACTAGACACTCCCAAAGCAGTGAGTAATGAAACATTACTGGGTGCATGATATTCAATTGCAAACTAGACCTCCTGTCGTTGTTTGACACTTAAAGCAAAAATGTAGATTTGACAATTGCTCAAAATGGAACTTCGCAAAATGGTTTGGAATAGCAATTTATCTTCATGGAACGCATAGGTGTACTGAATGCACAGTGTTAGAAACATTAAACACTTTTTAGGCCTCAAAAGTACAGTCAAGTACACGTGCATCAAAAAGCATTTATAGGGCTTGATTTTTCAATGCTACTCAAAATCAGGGCTTTGATTTTGAGTCCCAACAAGTTTCAACTTGTGTTTCACTCCATCCTTAGTTAGAGTGTAGGTACATTCTCACCCATCATGTACAACATGCTTGTCAAACTACCACGGCCTACCCAACAACATATGACATATGTCCATAGGTATAATATCACATAATGCCTCATCCTTGTAGCTTCCAATCTTGAACTTCACTGAGCACTGCACATTGACTATGGCCTTGTGGTCATCTTGCACCCAAGCAATATGATATGGACGTGGGTGTTTCTATCTCTTCAACTTCAACTTAGTGACCATAGATTCTGACACCAGATTGTCAGTACTTCCACCATCAATGATCACATCACAACACTTATCTTCACATCTGCACCTTGTGTGAAACAAGCTCATTCTTTGATCAGGTTTATTCTCACCACTCAGTAGGACTCTTCTATTAACTAGGACTTCTCCCCTTTTAGCATTTTTAAAATGTGATGATCTGGCATCTTCATCAACATGTGCAACTCTGACCTAACCTTTTGTTCTTTGATAAGTCCTTCCTTGGTGCTGGGAACATTCAAATGCTCTATGTCCTTCTCGATAGTGAAAATATTTCCCATAGAAGCCTCCTCTTCCAAATCATTGTTCTCAGCCTCTTCCTTTTCTATCTCTATTGTTTTGATCATGGAAACGATTGGAATTGTTTCCCCTCTAGTTCTAACTACTACCTCCAGTCTCATCCTTGTTTTTTTTATCATCATTATGACCTCCATAAGATTGTCCACCCGATCTTCCACCATGACCTCTTCCACTATTCTTGTTGTCAAACTTTTCGCTCAGTTTCTCCTCAACTTTTAGGGAAAACTAGTATGCCTCCTACTACTGTTCATTCGAACCAGACTCAGCTCATCCTGAATGCTTGGCCTTAACCCATTAAAATAATGGGCTATTTTCTTCTTATCAACTTTTGCATGTCAGTTATGATGAGAACTCAGTAGAGCTCTTCACTATACTCTTGAATAGATTTTCCCGCTTGCTTTAACCCTTGCATTTTCTTCAACAGATCAAGCTCATAACCCATGAGAATGAGTTGTCACTTCAGTTTAGCTACCATCTGTTCCCATCTAGTGATTTTTTCATTTCCCTTTCTATTTCACTCCAACTGAACCTCCTACCACTAGATCTTCGCATGTCCATTCAGTTTGGCCTTCACAAACTTGATCCTCTCAAGATCCTCAATATCTACATACTCAAAGTACTCCTCTAGTTCATTGATCCAATAGATTAGCTCCTTTGCGTTAAGATTTCCTAAAAATGTGGGAACCTCAAACTTAGGTATTTTCCAATCTTGGAGATGGCCCTAAAAAACCTCTCTTGTTCTAGGTTTAGAACTACCTCTACTTCGGCATTTTTGTCTACTTCGTCCTCATCCTCACTTTCATCTCTTACAAGAAGATTTATTCCTCTATGCATTTGTTCTTCCAATGCTTGCATATGTCTTTGGAGGCCTCGAAAACCCTTAGGTGTAACACCTAGAGCTCTTCTACTACGCTCTCTTCATGGAGGCATTTTTTCTCTATCGCTGAAACCCTAGTGCAAACTGCCTCGCAATCGGTGATTTGTCTACATGCTCAGCCCAAACCATAGTCCTAGTGTGAACTACCTCACAATCAAAAACTTGTCCATGCAATCAAGAACTCTAGCTCTAATATCACTTGATGAAGGGTGCTCCCCTTAATACCATAAACCATAACAAAAAAAAAAAAAATAATAACTAATGCAAGAACAAAATATGGACTTCTTATTTGCGCCACAAATGCGAAATTATCGAATTCATGAGTACAATATGCTAACCCAAATGAGTGCCTTCATTACAATAATCTTCAACACAAACTATGAACTATCACCCAAAGTTGTTCTAGACAATGTTCAGGTCTTTCTTAAATAGGTAATTTTATGCCGCCTGGGAAGGTTCTAGACATTGAAACTTAATACCTAGGGCCAAAGGACCCTAACAATATATATAGAGTCAGCCAAATACATCTTTGACAATTATTTTAGATATTTCGAGTAGCCCAACTTTGATAGGTCATAACTCTTGAACTATTCCTTTGATTAGCTAATATAGCCACTTTTTGGAAACGCCAGCGCCTAATCTACATGATCCAACCACGCTAGCGCCCTTCCATTGAGTTTTTGGACCTCATCAGCACATTCTAAGGCCTCTAGTGGTGAGCCTAAAATTTTTCTGCAAATGTTTCCACCAAAAATCTGCAATAACTTCTCTGATACTTAAGCTTAAACAATGAGATTTTTATGGTAGGCTTATAGCTCTAAAATGAACCTTCCTATAGAAAATGAGATCATTCCAAGCTCATATGACAAATTTACTAAAAATAGAATGTTCCCATAGATAGTAATCACCTTGTCTACTAATCCTTATTAAAATAGAAAAGACTGAAAATAAAATATTTTTGGGTAATGCAAGATTTCCCTTATACCTAGGATGCTCCTGCATCACTTTTCTTTATTGATTATTTGAAGTCCTCAAAATAGTTAGTCACAAGTGACTCAAAATTGTTCCCAAGTTACTCAACAAATTGACCTATCTACATTGCAATAGATCTATTTGTCTTCCAAGACACTTTACCAAATGTGGGGAATGTATTATGTACATAGAAGAACATATATACAAGAATTGAACCAAATTTACATTATGCACTTTTGGTCTTCCTTATAACTCCCAAATTTTCTGATAATTGTTGCATCTACAACTCGATAAGGTCATATGTATGATCCTTCTTGACTGTCTTATAGCCCATGTCAACAGCAATACATGGTACACTATTGAGCATGCTTGATTGATAGAATTTATGTGCTATTATTCTCACTACAAATTAAATTAGGGATCTAAAATAGTATCAATGTTCATGCCTCGTTTGTTCCACGCTGCCCCTATATTCTTCTCAATGACCTCTTTAGATTCACTTCTCATGATTTTAGGTCGATCAAGTGTGGGATACTCTGTTACTCTATGTACAATTTTCCTGGTGACCTTCACTGGTTCATTATCCAATCATATAGAATTATCATGAATTTTACTTAGGACTATCTTAATCCATTCAGTCTTGAAAACATTTGGAAAATCTAAGGTACGGGTCAACTCTTTCCTTTATGATTTTGAATTCATCCTTCAATGCTCTTATTTCACATAATTTTTCATAGGTTTCCCTAATCTCCATGTCTCCTATGCCACCCACCTTGCATGTGTAACAACTTCTTACATCTTGAATCATCAAAATTTGAGATGGTATCATCAACAATGCACCAGATGGATCTTGCTTGTAAGCAATATCAAGTATGGCTCTAAAGTGTGGTTGTCTAATATCATTACTTATCAATTGCACATTCAAAACTTATTTTCCCTCTTTAACCTTAGCAGCTGAAGAACTAGATGCCATAATATAAACTAGGGTTTACAAAAAATCAAATTGTGTAGCTCAGCACACGATAAATACCTTTGTGAATCTGTTGTAATGGTGTCGAGCGACTATTGATTCCAGCTTGCAAATGCTGGTATGATCTCTTTCAATTTGTCTTTTGCTCTCTGTGCTCTCCTTCAAATTCAAATGATGTCAAATGAGTAAAAATCGATCATATAGACCTCAAAATCTTGCATTTAATGCGTAGTGCTTACACAGTTGTAGGCTTGGCTTCAATAATGATTTTGACTCGCTCAGCTTCCATGAAGTTTCCTTTCCACTCAGAAGCCACTACGAGCTCAGTCAACTCTAACAACTTTGATAACTTAGCATCAACTAACATTTCACTTAGCAACCATAATGAAAATTTTCGTGCTCGGCAATAACATGAAAACTAACAAAACTTAAAGATTTATTCTTGATTCTTAACAACACATTGCATTTTTATTCATGCATATGTAATTTTTCATAACTAAATCCGTGGAACTGATGTATAGTATATCATTTTAAATATCAGTCCCACATACCTCTTGATTGCTTAATTTGAGGAGGTGTGATCACCTAACCCATTAGGTGAAGTGATCTCATCTACACTTGGTGTGTTGCAATCTTCCTTTCTCTTCCATATCATGTTCATTTCATCTCTAACATTCTCAACATTTTCCTTTCCTTTGCCTTTGTTGAACTCACTGCTTGGTGCCTTTGACATGGTTGGATAATTCTTGCTTATGTGACCAGTCTTTAAACAGCTAAAACATGTGATTTGACTCAACCATCTATTGCAATCACTTCTGAAATGTGTTCTTATGCAATTTTTAGCAACATGTTCATACTCTTGACGATAGTGACAACTATACCTTGTATTATAATCCCAATTATAAGAGTTTCCATTGTACTTTTCCTTTGTCTTCTTGTTTGATGACCATTTATGTTCGGATCTACACTCATATGCTCTATGTCCATACTTCTGACAATTATAGCAATATCCTTCAAATCTTTGTGTGTTTATGGTCTTGGTTGTGCATTCATGTGCTTGATGTCCTTGTTTGTTGCATTTGTGGCAATGACCCATGAACTTCTACTTAGGATTTGGATTTGTAGTCTTTCTCCTACAAACATTGGCAGTATGACCTATCTTACCACACACCTTTGTTACTTCTTTCTTCACCACTTTTGAATGATTCTCCTTCTTCAATAGTAGTGTAACCCAATCCAGAAGTCACTGTTGGATCTAGGGGATCTCATCAATTGTTCAAAGTATCTGATGGCTTCACTAGGTTTGTTGAAACTATCAGCAAACTCCTTTTCTCTTTTCAGATCATTTCTCAATTGTTCATTCTGCAACTTCAGTGTTGTGATCTCAATATCTTTTGCATTCAGTTCATGATTTGCAATCATCATTTGACCCAAAGTTTTCAATTGCATGTTAGCAATCCTAGTTACCTTTAATGTTTTCTCTTCCAGTCTATTGGTCAAAATCCTTTTGTCATCTTCAACCATGACTTTGTCCTCTTTAGCTTTCTTTTTCTTCTCGATCACCTCACATAGTAATACTGATTGGAATTCTTGTTCTCTTTTGAGATTTTTGATCTCTTCTATTAGGGTTCCATTCTCTTCCATCAAATTTGCAACTGCTGCATTAAATTCATTTGTATTTCCATCAGCAAATAATTCAGTAGTGTCAATCTCTTGGTATTGTGTGTCATTATGTTCAATAGAAATTTCCTTCCTTCTCTTCAATGATATCTTAAAATCATTTCTTGTTTCATTGAGCTGATGTAGGGCAAATTGTATTTCAATCTTCTGATTCTCAATAGTCTTTCCCAACTTGTAGACTTACATCTCCAAGCTCTTTCTTCAAAGCTGCAAAGCTTTACTTTTTAGAGAACTCAGTTTTGATATCAATTGTTGGAAATACAATAGGGAAGTAAACTCTAGGGGGGGTGAATCAACACTTAAAAACTTTCAACCTCTAAAACTATTCACAACACATCCATCTCACAATCTATGTATATAAACTAAAATATCAAATTAAGCATATACATCCATAGCATGAAAGTAAAATATTCAACACATGTAAGACATGAGATATTTGGTTACCCAGAAACCCTCTAAGGAAAACGTAAAACTGGGGTGAGGATGACACCCAAAAATTTTCACTACTACAGTAATAAAGTGTATTTAATGAAGGTTAAAATGTTTGATCATGAAACATGATATACCCTGTGAAAGGTCTACCCTGTAAAAGGATTACAAGATTGTTAGATCTTACCCTGTTAAAGGATTTAAACACCCTGCTAAAAGTGTTCTTGATAAAAGGACTTTAACTTAGAATGAAGTAAGTACCCTGTTAAAGGATTTACAAAAGCCTGTCAAGACTACTCTGTTAAGAGATTTAACTGATTCACCTGTTAGAATGTCTCAGCAATGATTCTTCGATTAGCACTTTGTTGCCTGATGTCAAATCACCTCTATCCTAATGTATATTTGATCCTCTCTTATCAGATGTATCTCTATTGTCCTTTAATTCCTTTCCTTTGTTATCCTTTAATTGATTCTGCAATGTAACTCAATCCATAACACCTTAATCACCACGAATGCTATGTTTGTGCATGCAAACTCTCTTCAATTCTTCTTAAGCATTCTTAGAAAGTTTAGGGTTTTTCTTCCTTAAGAAGACCTAGGTGACTTAGGATTAGGTATGAATCAACGGTAGTGATTCACCCATATTGCCGCTTAAACCTTCCCTTTTTCTGATTGGATGCATGCAATGCATAGGGATTCACAGTTAAGATTCTTCCTTATCAACAAAGATCATAAAACAATCCTTAAGTCAACCCAAAAATGGTTTATATACAAGTTTGTGTCATCGCAAACATCTATGTCAAAACTGTGTAACTCGACACTTGAAGTTCACGATGCTCTGCATCAACTACTACTTCAATGTTGTAACTTGACCTCTAAATGACTCGGTATCTACTGATCACTCAACATCTGAATAGCTCGGCACTGAGTGACTCAACACTTACTAGTTACTTGGCTCACACTAAATATCTATCACTCGGCATATACTATCTAACAACTTATGCTCAGCATGTATTACTTGTTCAGTATGATCTAAGTAAATGACTTAAGTATATTGTCAGTCATTTATCAAAACCAATCTGAGATTAACAAGTTCTTGCCTCTCCATAGACTCATCACTAAAAGGGAGATCATTAAGGAAACTGTCAATATCCTCTTTTCCCAAGGAATCCTTAGAATAAGGATTGTGGATTTCCATTAATGGTTCCTCTCTACTAGGAGAATAAAATGAAGGCAAGGTCACATTGATAAAAGTATTTATGATGTCTTCCTCTTGTTCTAAAATATCACTAAGTAGAGGATATGTGTTAGGAGAAGAAGAAACATATTGAAGAAAGGTATCAATCATTATGTTATATTTTTTGTGAGGGAGAGAATAGTCAAAATTAGTATCATGAGGTTCATCCCAAATAGTGACATTATCAATGAAAGCAACATCTCTATTAATAAAGCACACCATAGAGGAATGATCATGAATTAAAGTGATATCCATTAAGGGGGGCGGATTAAAAGAAGATATAGGACTACCCTCAAGAAATGTATCCCCATAGTCAAGGCCTATCCTAGGAGAAGGGCCAAAATCAATCAATCACTCATCTCCATAAAGAGGAATATCATATGGTAAATCTAATTTAATAGGAGAGTAATGCTTTATGTCAAAAATAAGGGAATGATGTTTGGAAAATTCTTTAAAGTATTTGTGTGACATGAGAAAAAGACAAGTGCATGCAAAATAGATCCAACTAATCATTTTGTCATTAGATTGTATGCAAGATCCCATAAACATTTGAACAATAAAGCATGAAAAATACATACTCATTGTTGCAAAATCCATAAAAAAGAAAGATCTAGATAAATACTATTAATGCAAAGAAGCCTAGATTGAGATGCACAAAGAAAAGATAGAGAAATCTAATGCAAAGAAATAAATAAGGGAGATCAAAGGATCTAACTCCAAAATCCACAAGAAGGCAAACACCTAATGTAAACAATCTGACTCCAAAAAGAAAAATGGCATGAGGTTAGGTTAACCAAAATGTTTAGTCGTAAAATGGGAGCACTTTAATGGGATGTAGGCCTCCACTTTACTTCACTAAGCCATTCAAATATGTATGTGAGAGAATCTCCAAATATGATCCCTTTTTTTAATCCAAATTAGATTAGAAAAGCCCAAAAGAGAAAGGGTGCTAATACGGAATTTGAACTGTAGGAAGAAATAAAATATAAGGAAATGCACTCTTAAACTTGTGTGTGATAGTGTGTATGCAAAACTGAACTAATTGACTACATAATGTATATCTAAGTGTTAAGTGTACACAATCATCCCAATCAAGATATAGAAGTGAGATAAAGATATCGTAGAAAATAAAGTATGAAAGACACACCTTGAAATATGTATTAGAAGATGTATTTTAGCTCCAAAAATTAGGGATTCGAGCTTTTTTTTGAATATCTAACTGTAGATTTCTGAATAAAATGACCAAACAGATTAAATCTAGAAATTATTTTTATGGAAAAGAAAAAAGGTAAAGGTCAACCTGGCCGGTCACATTCCCACGAGTTTTACATGTATCACAAGCATGATAACAAAGTCAAACCAACTTCTCTAGAAAGCTCTCAATGAGTTATTTCCAAGTCCGCGTGCGCAATTCCACTATCTTGTTCTTACACACACAAAAACTTGGTTTAAGGGTTTTGGTGGGGGATTGCAAGCCCTAGATTAAGGAATTAGCCTTGAAATGCAAATGTATGTAAAGTAAACAAGACAAATGTAAGTATTCACCTTGTTTGTAGAAACCCTTTTCAATAAGGATTTTTTATGGTGTATGTTGTAGATCTTGAATTCGACATGAAGGGTATATAGGATATCTCCACAATTGTAATGAATATACTATAACCACATCATGGAGCCATGGATGTAAATGTGCATCAATGAATAGGATGATGAATTCCACAATGTAGATCTTCTCCTTTTTCGGCCAGCAATATTTCTAGATCTTGAAGAAGAGATGATCACAAAGGATCCTTAAAGACTTGAAGAAAACTTGTTTGCTTTCTTTCTTGAATTCTTGACCGCCTTGAGTGCTTGATGATTTGTGAACGCTTGATATGAAAATTAATCCCCCAAGCCTCCTTTTATACTAATTTTTGGGTGGTAAAATAATACGAGTTGACTTGAGAAAGAAAGTTAACTAATTAAACCAATAACGATTTTCGAGCTCTGGGCCCCACACTCCTAGGGTTCAAGGTTGACCTAGTCAACCTTGACCTAGTCTAGGTTGGCCTAGGTCAACCTTAACCAGTCCAAGTCAACCTAGGTCAAACTAGTCCAAGAGAAGGAGACAAGGGAACCACAAAAAGCTTAGATGGAGAGTAGAAGGTCTCGAGAGGAAAGTTGAAAGTCGAAAAGTTGAAAGAAAAAGATAGCAATGTGCATAGGTCCACCCATGGTCTAGGAAGTCACTAAAAGATAGGTCCTAAAAGGTACTAAAAGGAAAATGCATCCATTTTAAGATGGTACATATTCAACTTGTAGAAAAGACAAACATGTTGCAAAACACTATAGACTAAAGACTAATCAAAAGAATCATTCAGGACCTTGGAGGGGAACAAGCATGACATGTTACTGCTAGGGCAAGACAGGTTACCTTGCTAGAGAATGTGGATCAAGAGAAGATCTAAGATGCAAAATGCAGACAACAAGAGAAAGAATAAGAGAGTGGACAAAGAGGAATCCAGAAAGGACTTCTACAAAACCTAGACAAAGAAGATTGACAAAGGAGTAGAGGCCAAGCCTACTAAAGTAGTGAGCTCATCGATTGTAGGTGAGAATTCATAAGGAAACTAAGCTAATCTGAGCTTAGTGGGGTTGCATGTGAAGTCAAACAATCTCAAACCATTCCCCTAGTCAAAATTGGTAAGTCGTGCATTAATAAAGCCACCAAACTAACTGGCAAAGCATTAAGTGTCTGTGACAAGACAAGAGTATGAAGAAATTTTGACCATTACAGCATGGGTCATTACCATTAATTCTAGGTTAAGTGGTAGGTAAGAATTTTTTTTTCATTGCACATTCATGTTGACCTAACATTATTTACGGAGAGATATGAATAGGCTATCAAAGAGGCATTTACTACTTTGTGAATCCAAACTCTTGAGTTGTACATTTTCAAAATACCTTGCTTATCATATTTGTGTGTCATTTTCTTACAAGAAGAGCTCAAACCTAAAGTTGCAAAGACAAAAGCAAATAAAGGTAATGAGTGAGTGTTGCTACAGTATACACTATGACTCACCAATCAAAAAACACCATGGCATGAGTAATTCACTAGGTTTAATTGGTCAACACCAAGGATTTTGATCACCCACACTATGAGATTATGTCAATGAAGGGAGATGCAAAAACATTACTAGAGCATTGTTGTCGCTACTTGTCGATGTGCTACTTACAAAGGATGTGAGTGCATATCTCAAGGTAAGAATACTGGAACTCGGTGATGATGGGAATTGAAGTTTATTTGAGAAATTATGTGTGAATGTGGTTTTGAAACTTGAAATAGGATATTTGGAAGAGACCACCCTGCACCAAGTCGTTGATATCCCTAACTTCTTTCAAGACAACTAGGTAAGGTTTATACTTAGTAAGGTACACGACTAGTACATGTGGCTAGACAAGTCATACAAAATCACCAAAGAAGTTATCCAAAGGGTAATTGGATTTAGTGTCACGGGAAGAAAGCTAACAATAGGAAAGATTATTGTGAATAAGTCTATAAAACTCAAAACAACAAGGAAGGATAGATGAGCATGTGCCATCAAGGAAATACCTAACCTATAAATGAGGTTTTTTGTAATGTTGATAGCATTCAACATCTATTAGTCTAGTAGGGAAAATAGTGTACCAAGTGAAGCAACATACAATGCTTATCAGATCATTCATAACCATACCCCACTTGACCTAAGTATATCAATGTATTGATGTCAATTGGAAAGTATATCAATCAGGGAGCAACAGTACTAATGAAGAGTTGATCCTAAGATATTCAGATTTGATTGATGAAGAGGATTTGAAAAGATAAGAGCAGGACCAACAACAGAATAGTACGTTTGGTATTTTTGAAAATTGGATGATTTTCATCTATGCTGCCATCAATGCCAAAGGGGGAGATTGTTAGCATAAATGTTGATAATATTCTTATGGGGGAGCATCCTAGCATTGTTGGAGCATCAGAGAGATTGACAACATGATTGTGTGTTGCATTCATGATTATGTTTTTCAATGATGTCAACATACTGAGAAGACTGGTAGAGTAGTAGATAGTGTTTGAGATTGTATGGATCGAGGTTTGAAAATAAGGTCATGGGCAGTTGGAAACATGTTCTACAAAGTCTCCTGATGACGTGACTAAGAGTGCATGCAGAAAGTCGAAGACTAGTAGCAGTTATTCGAGATTTACAAAAGACAGTTTACAGATAGAGTTTCCAAGAAGTGGATCAAATTATTAGATTATATCTCTTAACAGGGATGGAATTTGGCTGAATGCAATTAGATAGAGACTAATTAATGTGTTGACCTAAGTAAACTTAAGTAAAGAGTAAACTAGTAAAGCACCATTTACTCCAACAAGGGTCACCTTTAAGAGAGATGGGTAGGCAATCGAGGGGCAAATTGATAAGATAGGATCTAAAGGGACCTTTGAGAGATAAAACTATTCAAATTTGAAACTAGCGGTATATGAAGAATAATGGAATAACAAAGAAATTTGACATGTACAAAGTAGATTAAAAAAAGCACCAGAGAAATCAAAAAAAATGAATTAGATTAGAATTGAACAACAATTACCAAAGAAAGAAAAGCAAAAAAATCGAGAGGAAAGATGCTACAAAAGGGCAAAAGGAATAGAAAAGAACATGTTCGACAAAATGGCAAGAAAATCTTGAATTGAAAACGGAGGCAGACCAAGAAGGTTGTTGCCAAGTGCATTGATCTAGGTGCAACCAAAAGAATGGAGTTGGAAAAAAATGATACAAAAGAACAAAATAAAGATATCATAGAAAATCACCTTAATCGTGAGAGGAAGTTAAGTCTTAACCAATAGCATTCATTAATTAATACTTAGATTTTGAAATTAATTGATATGATGAACAATCATTACCTCTATATCAAGAATTACCGTAAATGCCATTTACATCACTAATATAAATATAATAAGACAAGGAGAATCAATAGATAATACAAATAAACCAGGATTGTCGACACTTTATACTATCTATCGAGATAGCCAAGGACACAATACTCAAACTATTGAGTGAGGAAATCAAGAAAATAATGCCAATTAGTAACTAATGGATAAAGCACCTTAAAAGAAGATGAGATGAACAATATGACGAAGATACACAGTAAAAAAGGATACAAATGAAGTCGCAAAGCATCTTTTCTAAGCAAAGTAGGAATGAATCATGTGAGGGTGCAAAACTATTCAATTTCATTGGTTTTTTAAGGGGTTTGCCCCTAAAACGGTACCACACAAGGCATATTCATACAATAAGGAGTTGGACAAGGTAAAGAGCACATTTTAGAGAATTTTGACTTTCTAGAACTCCTCGCCAAAGGAGACAACAGATTAAGGGAACTAACCCAATGAAAGAATGAATCAATAACAAAATCCAATAAGAGATTCAAGGAGGTGACTTGGAGGTTAGAAGAGCCTCTAAATGAAAAATAAAAGATGGAATGGTTCCTCTTTGCCATAACCCAGGAGATTGGGTTGGTTTTGAGTGGTAGATACTTATGAATATATAATACATACTTAGAAATATATCATATTAAGATATTGACATTCTTGGCAAAAACCAACCAAGATGCCTATAAGTATAAACACTTTCCACGTCACAATGATGCTTCTAACCACCAACCCTCGCCCAAAATATTGGACTACAAAAGATTTAAGTAAAGTAACAGAGAATAGTTGAGTTGCAAAAATTAGTGCTATACCCAACCTTATAAAATTTATTGCAATAGGAAGGCATATTCTCAAATTGCACCTCTTGAATCCTCTTAGATGGAAGAGAAAGTTGTCCATTTTTTTGGGAGTAGTAGATCTAGGTGTTCCTTTATCTTGCAAGGACTCTATGAGATTCAATGTCAATTTTAAATTAACTTCTAGCAACTTAAGCTTGCAAGGACTCTATGAGATTCATTGTCCATTTTAAATTAACTTCTAGCAACTTAAGCAATCATGCAATAATATTCACAAGGAATAGACAAAAAATTATGGAGACAAACCTAGACCATCAAAAGAGTAGTTTAAGGGGAAGGCAAGACAACCCTAGGTTCCAATTAAACTTCTAGCAATGTAAGCTTGGAAAGACTCTATTGGCGCTCAAAATTGAAGGCCTGATTTTGAGCACCGTTGAGAAAATCAAGCCCTGTAAATGCTTTTTGATGAGTTTGTACCTGGATGTACCTTTAAGCCCCGTGAGGTGTTTAATGTTTCTAACACCTTCCATTCAGTACGTCTCTGTGTTCCGTGATGATAAATTGCTATTCTGAGCTAGTTTGTGAAGTCTCGTTTTGAGCACATTTCAAATATGCATTTTCACCAAGTGTCAGACAGCGATAGGAGCCCATGTTTGCAACTGAATATCTCGCACCCAGAAATGTTTCATGACTTACCACATTGAGAGTGTCTAGTGTCTATATCAGAGAACCTATGTTTCAAATTTCGAGTCGTTTCGAGTCCGTTTGCCTAGGTTTTGAATCCCTCAAAGCTAGTCAATTATCAATGTCATGCTGATATGAAATGTTCAGAATTCTGGAAAGCCCTGTTTGACATGTTATAACTTTGACCTAGTTGACCAAAATGTTGAATTTCCTTTTGCGTTGCATTGTAGATGTCAGAGACTTGTTATGTTTCAAGTTTCAGCTCATGAAAAATATGTTTGATCAATTTTCAAATGCGATTCCAAACGCAA
This sequence comes from Cupressus sempervirens, assembly GCA_028749045.1. Lineage (NCBI taxonomy): Eukaryota > Viridiplantae > Streptophyta > Pinopsida > Cupressales > Cupressaceae > Cupressus > Cupressus sempervirens. The sequence continues at coordinate 962,139,853 of CM053785.1, read as the reverse complement.
TTTCTAGAGTTTTACTAGTGTCAGCATTTGCAGATTGTTTGGTACCCCTGTTCATGACATTATAACTTGAGATCCATGATTTGTAAGATCGAACGGAATCTACCACTCTGTTGTCCTCTAAAAATACTTTAAGTATGCCAATTTTCACATCTTGAAGAATCCATTTGCATACTTTTTCAAGACCATTCCATTTGCAAAAATTGTTTTTTTGCCGTTGTTTCAATCTGCAAATTCTGAGTAGGCTACTTTGACCACTCGCCATTTGCACCCAATCATTCATTATGAGCCCAAATCGCAGATCCATATTTTCCTTGTGACAGTGAATCAACGCCCCAATTTTTGTGCCCCTAAGTGTCAATTTACCCAATTTTCAAAGCCAAATCCGTACGCAATTTGTTGTTTTCTGACTTATTTTCTTGCAGGCAGTTCTGAGAGGTCAACTTTGACAGCGAATATCTTTTGACCCCGAATTCGTCATGAGACAAGATTTGACAGGATGTAAGTATGTGGAACAAAGAATCAGTGTAACAATTTTTAGAGCCTGGTCATGTGTTTGGATCAATTTTTAAGGCTAGTCAAAGGACCTCCTGGCATGAAATTGACAATTTGCATAAAGAGGTGAAATAAGTTTTAAAATGTTAAAAGGTGATGCAAATTGATTGATTTTTCGTCAAATCAGTATCAAGCATTCAATAGATCAATTTGGGGATTCAGTCGTTTGGAAACGAAATTTTTTTTAGCCGAACCCACTTTGGGGCCCGACTAATTTCTGCCAAACTAATAAGATATTGGGAAATAAAGATGAACATAATCATTGAAAAGTCAAGTGAAATATTTTATGTGTAATCAACATCTGAAATTGGGAAAGCGTCAATTTTAATGAGGATAGTCAAGGGTTGGATTCATAAGATAAGGGCTATTACATCAACCTTGTTGTTTGTGCGACTGGCAAAGCACGGAAGTTGTTTATAAACTGAGGACAAACTATATGTTCTTCATAATAGTGGCTTGGATTATTATAACAAATGAAGGAAGTGACATAAATGATTATGAAGTAATCATTAAATCCTAAGTCCAGGCAGTTGTCTAATAAACTAAATATGGAAAAGCCACACAATATCAGCTTGAGCATGTGATTGCAAAGGAGTATGAGAGGGTTCAAGAATGGTTTGTGAGCTTTTCGTCATGGCAAGAGAACATGCTCCCTCTATAATCTTTATGGATGAGATTGACAGTATAAAATTCACTAGAAAAGGATGTTGTCCTTATTTCTGACCCTTCTCAGAGACAGCTCCTCCTTGTTTTTGGTTGCGTGTTTGGAGAAAGCTTTGTCTCTTTATTTTAATACATCATCTTTCAAGAGGATGGAGCTATTCTGTATTTTCCATCACAACTCCAATATAATAGTCAGTCGGATGTTTTAAGTGAAGCCTTTTCTCGCCCACCCAAGGATGAGAATTTCTCAGAGGGGCATGCTATGTTTAACATTTCACAAGTTAGATATCATGAGATGCCTACCAATAGATCAAGTCTAATGGAGTCAGTTTCTTTGTTCTCCCCTTGAAGGTCTCGGATGATTTTGTAAAAATTTCATAATGAAAGTTTTGAGTCCATGCTGAGGCAACTTCGTGATTAGGGGCTCTCAATGCCTCCTCGTTCCTTTGCAAGGCCAATTAGTGAACGTGATTGGCTCTGAAATGCAGCTCAAATATGGGATATGGTCAAGAGGCCCAAATCAAAGAAGTTGCAAGAATAAAGAAGAAGCCGCGGTCAATTAAAAGAGAGAGCCTGCGTGAGAGCAGGCGAGGCATGGAGAACAGAGGCAGTGTTTTAAGCATGGGCAAGAAGATGTCCACGTCAAGCGGAATAAAACACATCCACGCCAGTAATAGACTGGAAACCCACGCCAAATGCAAAGGAGACCCCGCTATGGCAAGGGAGATCATGTGAATGAGGAGACAGTTAACGCATCAAGAGAAGTCACACGTGTGCATGAAGAAGATGCAGGCGAATTAAAAGGAGGACCCAGGCCACGTGAGTAGCAAGGGCAGGGGCAATAAGAAAAGGCTGCATACCAAATGAAGAACATAAATCTATGCCAAAGAACAAAGGGGAGCTGTCCAAAGACCCACGTAGTCAAAGCATGTCTAAAAAGACTCCACACCACACGCAAGAAGGAGGATTTGTAACTGAAACCCGCGTCTATGCATAACAAAGAAGCCATCCATGAATGAAAGGGAAGAGTTTGCCTTTAAGCAATATCCCACATAGCCCATGTAGGAGAATTTTTAGCTTTTCAAATACTCGAACACACAATAGTTCTAGTGTCTAATGACACGCGGCTTTTGGAAAGCCGCAGGCTTTGTTGTGGGGTCCAACCCATCAATCCCAGTTGGAGGTGATGTAGGCGGCTTAATTTTAAACAAAGATGCTACCCTGATGACATGGCACCAAATCCCCAGTTGTGTTGAGATCACACCACGTGGCGAATCGTGCGGCATTCGCTATGTTGCTAATCGAAGTTGCTCACCGATTAAGCATAGCGACATAGTGAATGTGATGAGATGGCGAAGATGCGGCACTAACGTGGCGATGGAGTTAAGATGAGATGTGGGTCCTGCCTAGTTATCAGAGCCAATCAAAGATTGACAAGTGGCGCTTACCCAGAGGACAAGCTAGTAAGATGATGACAAGTGGAGCTGTTTGATTAGCTGAAGGGTATAAAGGGAGATTTTAAATTTAAAAATACCTCTGTGTGTGCACATTCAATCAAATTTGAAAAATTTGATTTCAGTGGTTAAATATTCTATGGTTCAAACTATAGACTATTTAAAAATTTTCAATTTTGTTATTTTTGTGTGCAAAGCCATGAGACAAAGCCCTGATCTTTAGAAGGCCATAATAGGGGCTATTTTTATCGAAAATGGGTGCTCCAATATGCCACCGAAATCAAAACAAGTTGAATTTTCCATTTCTAAAGTCAATTTTTGCATAAGTGCTCACCAATTCGTGCTATAGGCCAATTTGTAAATTTTGGACCGTTCTCAGCAGAATGGGTATTTTTCATCATTGAGCATCTGAGTTGGTTAGAGGGCAAATTTAAAGGCTTGTTAAGATCTGAATGTGGAGAAAATCATCTTTGAACTATTTTCTTGCATTCTGGAGGTCATATTGTAACTGGTTTTTCACTTTTACCGTGAATTCATTTTAACACCAAAATCAGTTACATTCTTTCATCATCAAGTTTCTGAGATATTTGATGCCTTTGAGAGGTAAAATGCAAAGATTTGATTTACAGTTACAGAGAGAGGGTAGAGAGATGTTTTTCAACTTGTTGAAGAGGCTTTCCAAGTGGACACATGTCAGTTACAAACCAGATCCAAGAATTCACTTCTTGCTATATCTTTCTCATTCTTTCTCATTGTGGTGGTTCCAGTTTTTTACTGTGAGACCATTGGTTCCAATTTTGAGAAGAAAATTCACTCACTACTGAGACACCATTCTTCAACATTTCTTCTTGTATGAACAATTTATGTTTTATGTAGATAGTTCCTACTTGTTAAGTGATTTATGAGTCATTTCAGTACATCTTTCATGTATTTGGTTTCGAGGAAAACAAATAAAGCACAGCAAAGAGATTTAAATTCACTTTGACTCATGTATCTTGTTTATGGATCTGTAACCTCTTCTAATTTATGAACCAAGAGCATAAATTAGGTTGCATTTTGTTTAAAAATGTATGTGATTAAAATATCTTGCTGATGGAACAAAGAGCCACATAATTGCTTGGTGTTTATCACAGGATTTGCAAACTTCATGATAGGATTGTTTGAGTATGAGATTCAAATCTGAAGCAGATGTCTGTCCACGAGGTGAAAGATAGATCAAGGATCTTGATGTAAGAATTATGTCAAAGATTTCAATGAGATGTACGGTTGTAATTCATTTAATTGCCCAATAGATATGGCACTGATCAGAGGTAGAATCATTAGGTTTTGCTACTCATACTTGGGTCTTGCTAATATCAACATATTAAATCATTTTCCCTTTCATGTTGAAAGTTATTCAAGTTTAACCCGCACTTAGCTTACCAGTTTCATGAGTTATGTTCTTAGCTATTTCATGCTTGTGATTTCTCGGTTAAGTATAGAGGAATTAGGGGTTTTATCTGTTATTCTAGATCATGATTATGCTCATTGCACTGGTCACATAATCAAATCTTAAGAGGTTCACCCACCTAGGTTTTGCAGAGCCTAAAGTAGAAGAAGGGTCAAGCCTTATAGTTGGCCCGGTGTTTGAAATGATGTGTTGAGAATGGGAGTTAGCTGCCCCTAGATGTGTCATATTTTCATCGGGATAATTGAAAACCTATAACGTTTTCAAACACCAACAGAGTCTACGAGATTCATTGTCCATTTTAAATTAACTTCTAGCAACTTAAGCAATCATGCAATAATATTCACAAGGAATAGACAAAAAATTATGGAGACAAACCTAGACCATCGAAGAAATAGTCTAAGGGGAAGGCAAGACAACCCTAGGTTCCAATTAGGAAACTAGAAATTTATGATATACAACTAACCAAGATAAAGGCAAAACTCTTTCTTAATCCTTGGGAAATGCAAAATGAATCATAAGATAAAAAATATGAAGCTCTTAACCGCAAACACCTAGAATCCAATCCTTAATACCTTTGACAAAGGACCAACAATCGAGCAAGAGCTGGTCAACATCAAAATAGTGAAGAAGAGCAGAAAGGGATTTAAATCCCCTCAAAATATAATTTGGTACTGAGCATGCCACCACGTGGAGGACCATTTCAAAATACTATTTTCTCAAACCATACCAGTCTCAATTAAGCTTAAGGGGATGCTATTTTCCTTTGCAAATATATCAATATGTAACCAAAAAAAAAGGAGAGATTAAGAGTTATTTTTTTAATCCACATATGAAACACCGCTTGGATATGAGACCCTCTCTTACAGCTTGTTTTTGGCCATTTACCTTACATATTGATTATAACGGTACAATCACTAATCACTTGGATTAGCCAAACAAAAATCATTCCTTGAATTGTTTGACACTTTATTTAATCAAGAAAAACGTTCAATAAGAAAACAAACAATTAGGGATAGAAATGTGTCAAAGAAATACAAAACATGTGAAGGAAAGCAAGCTAGCTTTGGCTTCTTAAGTTAAATAGTGCCTGACTAAACTCTAGCAAAAATAGATATTAACTTGTGATAGATTTGCAGGTCATTCATCTTGTAACAAAAGTACCTCACTAGTCAACCTTCGTCACTTTTGTAAGGTTTTTACGTGTATGCTTGGAGTCCAGGAACTTTTTATCCAACTTTAATGCAACACTCCCAAATAATATTCACTCTTTTCTGAAGATGAGTAACAGAATTGTGGCACAATCTCCTAAACTGGTAAACATTTAGGATCCCTGAAAGAATTATCATTACAAACTGGAAAAAATAGAGAGCTAATTGTTGCTCGTAGAATCCACCTGGGTTGGTGACACAGTTGGGAAGGTGCTACAACCTTGGTTAACATTGTTGTCACAAAATTAACAATATACAAGTAGATAGCTCCAATGGGTTATCAATTCACAGATGTTACAATATAAGCAGAGTGCAAGATCTGCCAATAATCAACCATGTATGATATGAGACATCGTACAGAATCCAGACTAAGAGCAGTTTACATGAAATAAACTCCAAATATAGCATTAGTATACATGAACACATAGTGTTTTCATCCTCTTCTTCAACAAGCCCCTAAATCGCCTTGATCAGTTCAATCACATGCAACATTACAATCCACCATTTTTTGCAACCAATTCATAAATGGGCTGAATTTGTAAGCCTATTTTGCAAGAGAATGCTCCGTTTTTCCCTACTGACATGTTGGCTGTTGAGAAACCATCTTCATTGTGCTCCTCCTTAACTAGTTGACTTATTAGCCTTAGCTCATAATAGTTACCCAGTCACTTGTGTTCCATAAGTTCATTTTATGACCTCATTTGGGACACACTTGCATTTCTATTGAAATCAATCAACAAAGTAAATGACATTTATGACAAAAAGTGATTTGCAATACTCAACCATGAATTAATAAGTATTGTGAGGCATCACATTAATAATAAATTAGTTAACTCCTATAATGATAGACACAGACTCCTAATTCTGCTTCATATGAGAAATCTTTAGTGCATTTGTAACAAATTCATTTTACTGAAATTGATGCTATCTCGAATGAGTTCATATTTTTTCCTTGACCAAGGAAGTAAATAGAATTTTTTTGATTTTGCTTCTAGCATACCAGAGAAATTTTTAAAATGGCCAATTCAAAAAGCAATTGTTAGCAATACAGCAGAAGTTAAAACCAATAAAACAACAATCAATTGGCAGAAATTACCTGTGAACGGTATCCCTGTATAGTCTCAGAACTTGTGATGATTATTCACCTACAGCGATTTGTGTGAGTGACCAAGCATCTAAACACAATTGAAATTTTTTAATCTGGATATGTGAACAGAGGCCTAGAATAAAACATGACTATGATCACTCTTTGGACTACATTAAACAACAAATTGGTATTGAAAATACTTGAATGGACAAGATTCCAATAATCATGCCAGAGTTGACATAAAGAAAAATTGGCAATCCAATCTTAAGTCCGAGTCCCAATAACTCAACATTTATCTTGAGTTATTCCTCATTTTTGCTGCATTGCATCCAGTAGCTTAACAAAGTGCTTGTTTCCTCAGAAAGAAACTACAATCCATGTAACTACCTTGTGGAAATTAAAACACAAAAATTGTAATGAGTAACCGATACAAAATCTCAACAAGCACTCACAATAAATACTGTAATCTTTCTAATCAAAATACTAAAACCATTTGGAGGTCAATTGACCCCTTGTCTTTGCAAACATGGAAAATACAACAGAGTACCCTGGGGTAGCATACATAACAAACATAGGTTGTAGCGAAGATCATAGCCAAAGCACTGGCTCTCATGCTTCACTCAATGCTTCTCTCAAGCTTTGTTAAATTCATTCTCTTGGCTTTGGCTCTTCTTATTGGTTATGCTTCAGGCCCATGGCTTTGGCCTCTGATTCACTCAAATGCTTTCACAGACACTTCTACTTGCTTTACCATCTCAGGCCAACAAACCACCTCTTATGGACTCTTTCAGTCAATTAGACAAGGTTGTATTCATGCCCTGGCTCTCTATGTTTTGGCTGCTGAAGGTTTTGGATACTTGCTCAAGCTATTTCTCAATTCCGTGTCAACAGGATTTGTCTTCCTAGTTCTTCTCAACAGCCTGTGAATGGCCATTTTACTGGGAACACTTTGGTCACTCTTTGAGAGGAAAAAGATAAAATCTATCATTCTCTTCAATTTCTATTAGTTTTACATCAAGCTTCCAGTTCCAGCAATTAATAGCATAAGGCTTTATATTACAGATGGTCCTAGTTCTTCCTGAGCCGGCTTGGCCTGATCATTTCAACTAGAAAGGATTGAACAGGGAGAGCTCTTCCATTTTTTGGGTACAATTTGCCTTCCACACCACTCCTTCAAAGCTTTGGCAGGCAATTATTGCAAGAATTCAGAAGAAACTGCAATATTGGATTACCAAGCCTCTTTTATTGGCTGGAAATTTCCAAATTTGCTCTAAGATTTTGCGCAGTCATGTTTACTACTCCTCAAGTTGGATCCTTCCAAAGCTTCTTACTTGAAGGTTGAGAAGCTCCTAGAGAATTTCTCTTGGCATCCAATGATGGTCATTACAGCTTATATCATATGGTTTGAGAATTTTGTTGCATCCCTTGTGCAGCCGGAAGCCAAGGATTAATTTCCATTCATCGTCATCAAGGATTTTCCTTTAGTGCTAATGGATTATCGAAGCCCTTAATAACAATGAAGGTAGGAAGATTCTTGATCATCACTGCTGCATTAGCAAAGGCACTCCTCAAGGCCATCTAGCATGGAGAAGCTTACACTTAGGCACTCTACTCAGCATGAGGAACCTCGTTACCATTGAAGGCACTTTTGTTAACAAAAGTATTTGGAAAGCTTGTGAAACCATTAAACCATTGCTTTGTTGGGCTGGAGATGATTTTTATAATGGTTTATCTATTGACAAATACTGCATTTGGGTAACCCATCTTTGGAATCTCAAGGCAGGCCACTGACTCTTCTACCTTGAATACATGTTTTGAAGGTTTCCAAACAAAAAGCTAGATTTATATAAAAATTCATTCATCAGGCCACTAAGGATAATCTTCCCTGGCGCACTTACGTTGAAATATAGGCTCTATAATCAAGACCAAGAAACTGACCATGCAATTATTTATGCAATTCCTTCTCAGATGTGTCACAAAACTGTAAGTGCAATGCCTCAACTTAAGTGGAAGGACTAGAAATAGTATCCAAACACTCCCTCTCAAAATTACAGGCCCTCTAAAGGTTATTGTTGGTTGAAATTGCATACGGTGGATGGGCTCAGTTTTCACTGGTAGCTGCAATCCTCTCAACTTTCAAGAGATGTGGAAAATCAGATTTCAAGACATTGGTGCTTATTGTACCAAGTCCTTCTAGGGACTCACCTAACTGGCATGGCAGTCTCAGACTTAATTGTTCTTTCGGAAGTCAGCTTGAGTTCCTTGAGCATCTCTTCCAGTTATATACTCAGGCTCAAGAAGCTTGGAATCGGATTCATGATTTCGTCAAGTCCTTCAAGCCTGTCCCCTTCTCATGGCACAGGGTTTGCTTGTAGACTAGTGTTGTCTCTCACTCAAGTATACCAAAATTTGGCATGCTCTTAAGGTGGGAATTCTCTTCAGTATTTGAAAACATACGAATGCTACTCTTTTTTCTCACTGATGCTCTTAAACATTTTTCTTTTGAACATTTTTCTTATAAACTAAAGTGCTCTAATGTGCTTATGCAAATTCAAGTGACAGCCAACAAGGTTGTACTTGATGTTGAGAATCTCCAAGAATTGTTGGACCCGTAGGGTAATATTGTATATGAGAAATATGTTAGCAAGTAATACTAATCTATCAAGAAAACAAAGCATTAACTAGCATAAAAGACATAACATATATGAGAGACAAAGTGAAACCCTCAAATGAGAATATGAGCCATGGAATGGCTCTCCCAATGAGGATAGTCACTTGATTTAGGGATGAGTCTAATGGATTAGTTTGGGGATGTATGCTCAAGCTTCAAACTAGCTTCAATGGAGATTTTTGGGATTTCTGGTGTGGATGCATGCAAAAGTATGGGTTTGGCTTCAAAATGGCATTATAACTTTACTTGATGGATTGTGATTGAAATGGCTTGGGAGGGGATTCAATTTATAGGCTAAGGGCTTGAGGGATGGAGGGATAAGATGGAAGGAAAGATGAAAGCTTAAGGAGGGTTAGGATGCACTCAAAAGGGAGCACATGGATTGTGCTTGTTTAGCGCCAATCAGGGAGTGACACATGTCACAAGGTGAGTGGATGGAAGAAAGGGGAAGGATGAGTCAACAAAGGAGGCTCAAAGGATAATATCTTCATAAAGACCCTTCATTATGGCTTGTAAGAGCTTGTAAGAGTCTTTATGGCTTTTGTAAGAGCATTCATTGTTGATTGGTTGGGATATTTTGGAGGGAGTTGAGATTGTTGACTTTCCTTGGCTTAAGAAAGTCTTAAGCTTGCTTAGGGAATGTGACAACATTAGGGGGTGGATTAGGCTTAGGTTTAGGATTAGATTAGGGATGTTAGAAATTTGCAAGTGGATGGCATTCATGAGGGTGGGTGAGTTAGTGACTAAGCTTAATTAGTATGGGTGGATGGGGTGGATTAGGCTAAAAAGAGGGTTTAAGAATAAGTTAAGGGTTATTAGATTTGAGGGTTTTATTTATCAAATAAGTCTATTTAATAAATGGGGATTTTGGATTTAGATAGAAGAATAGGATTTAATTGATAAATAATAGGTTATTTGATTTATCAATTAGGATTATAGATGATTAATTAAATTAATCAGCTAGGGGATGGCAAAGGATTAATTAAATTAAATAGGAATTTAATTAATGATGCCTTTAGAGATAACTAAATAGGATTACCAAAGCAATGTAATCAAATTTAGGTGTCTACAAATATCACTTGCATTGTTGCTCGGGTTCCTCTCAACTCTACCCCAATGTTTTCACTTGCCATTTTTCCAGCTCACACTCAACAGCCTACCGATGACAATGAAGAAGATACCATCACTCTTACCGGTTGAGACTCAATTGATGATACCACCCCTAGTGATGTTTGTAGAAAGCCTAATAATTAGGGCACTCCATTGCCTCACATAGCCACGACTACATAATAATGTTTTTGGACATAATCCTTAGTTATGATTCTTTCGGTAGACTTGTGGATGTGTCATAAACCACCCACTTTTTTAAAATTGTAATACTTATTTGTTTATTAATATAAAGTTTTAAGAAAATATATTCATATTAAAATTAATAAAAGTTAAAATTCAATGAACGTGTCCCACATAGAAATTAATCATCATAATTAAAAAGAAATTAGATCATTATAGGTAAAGTGATAGTTGTATTTATGAACAATTTGAAATGACATCATGGTAATCCCAATGGATATGCTGTAAATCTTAGTCTAAAACTATGTTTCACCAAGTTTCTGAGACATGAGGATGCAGTTTTGAGGCCATTTTTGGGGGCAGTAGGTGATGTCTTATAAATGTATATATCCACATTATAAAATTATTCATCTTATTCACATTCATTGTAAAATCCTTATATTATAACACAGCAATCTTAATGTTACCAAACATTGGATGCATTGAAATCCCAATAAATTGTTTGACATCACGGTAATCCCAATGGATATGCTGTAAATCTTAGTCTAAAACCATGTTTCACCAAGTTTATGAAACACAAGGATGAAGTTTTGACGCCATTTTGGGGGACGGTGATGGCTTATATATATATATATATATATATATATATATATATATATCCACATTATAAAATTATTTATCTTATTCACATTCATTGTAAAATCCTTATAACACAACAATCTTAATGTTACCAAACATTGGATGCATTGAAATCCCAATAAATTGTTTAAAGCGTGCACTGCTTATAGTGTGAAACTTAAGGAAACATCCCCAAGCTGTCCCCTGAGGGGGATATGGGCAGAATATTGTAGGGACGCGGCCCTGTGTATCGTAGGTCTAAAATGAAAGGTAAAACATTATGGAAAAATTAACTCTAAATTAACTCATTGTTTCATCTTGCAGAGGACCTGGAACTTACATCATGGTAATCCCACAAAAAAACCAATCCCAATTCTTATTATCAGAGTTACTGTCAAAAGTAAACAATCCCAGTCAAAAAGACAATAGCTTACAGCACAAAGGTAAGTTGTGAGCCTCTTATTAGGAAGTTTTTGGGTTTGAGTCTACCTCAAACTTAATAAATAATTATAATTAATTTAAACTTCGGCATGTTACCCATCAAAAAACAATCACAGCCAAAAGAAAATGCAAGTTGGACAACAAAATCCTAAGCTTAAGATGATGCAAGTTAGACAAAAAAAATCCTAAGCTTAAGATGACGCCCCAGGAAAGCTGGCAGCGTAATAAAAAATCCAAGGCAGACCAAAACAAGACATGTCTAAATTTCTCAGTAAAAGGGTAAACTAGAGAAGATACATAATTCGATACAACTTATCCACACATCAAGGCAATGTAAACTTGTGAGTATTTTTAATGTGACTGCGGAACAGCAAAGCTAAATGCAGGATAGGATACCTTGCCATTAATACAAAACCAAATCACCCATAACAAAATTAATTTCATCAGCACTTAATGTATAATTGTCGTGCAGAGACAAATTTTTAGCTAAACACAAATGACCGGCAAAAACCATCCAGTACAATTAAATCAGGTTATTGGTACAACACAAGGATATAGAGAATGGCCGATTGTACTGCACAGAGAAATCGTGTCCAAACATTACAAGATTTTAAGAAACTCTCACAATACCCATTTCAAAATACAGATTTTCCAAAGAGTCTAATTTTTATTTACTAAGATTTAAGGACAACAAAAATATCTCCAAAACCGTAACTTGTATACATATTCATTAAGTATAATGAATAAATCCATTTAGGGGCAAAATTATGAAGAACCCACTTACAATATATATTCAGAACACCTGTGAATCTGCCGCATCGGCAACGAGGGGCAATCTAGGAGCCTGACCCAGAAGGCAAGAACTCGAACCGTAGACAAGGCAAGTTAGAAGGAAAAGGAAGACAGTATTATCAAAAATAATCAACAGGCTTAGGCCAAGCCCTCCATTAGGGCCAAAGCTCCGGTCCACCAATTCAGGGAAAATGAGGATAACATCAAGCACAATTGCTTGCATAACATTAAACCTCACATACCGACTCAAATTAGGGTTTCTTACGACAGAAAAGTAGAAGACGAAAAACACCAGAATGCTCGCAAAGGGAAAGCTCCTGTATGCTCTTATGGCCGGGAAAAGGGGTTCGAGCAGCAGCTGTGCCGAAGGAAATTGCGTCAAGAAAAAGCGCCCGTATTGAACTCCGTCGAAAAAGGGGAGAAAATACCCAAGTGCCGCAATCAATCGATCTGCTGCAGGGACAGAAGGAGTTTTATTGTTGTTTCCGCTGCAGAGGACAATCATTGATTTCTTGAGCACGGGGGTATCAAACCCGCAACGTGATGATGTTCCAACATTGAGGAATTTGGTTGTGGAAATGAACGTGGTTGAGATTTTCGGCGAATTCAGGTTTGACAAGGACGAGGCAGCCACAGAGAGCGAAGCCGCCATTGTAGGGCTCGCAAAAGGCTTTCACAGAGCCACGATTGCTTCTCATCCCCACATAACAAGCGGGATATTTTATATATTAGAGCTGGTCTCGTACACGACTGCATTTTCCATAGAATGGCTCCGTGGCAATTTGAATTCCCTATCATGTTAATTAAAGGACATAATTTCTACACCAAGTCAAACCAAGTCAAATTGTGATATTTAGTTTTTGAGTGAAATTCATTCATTCATATTTCATGAATAGTCATTCTTTTTCATGAGAATGAATGGAATAATTAGGCTGAGGTCTCATGTGCACCGGTTTCCTTAAAAATAGAGTGGGTGCAGTTGAAATTTTTTAAGCATATTTAAAAAGGGGAGTGGTCTTATAGATTTATATGTGAATCTACTTTAAAAGTTAGCTCCTAAATTCAAGGAAGATGGCTATGGAAAATGAATAATAGGTTTGACAAATTGCAGAAATCTTCCCTAAGTTGGTGGGGCTAAATCAAGCCCCAAGATTCCAATTAAAGCTTTAGCCCCCTCTAAAATATTACCATGGAGCCACCCACTCCACAAAAATAGAGCCCAAGCCCCTTCCATGGGACCTTGCCTTAGCACTTATTAGATCTAGGTGATTGATTTGAATATGACATAATTTTCACCCAAGTCAAATTGTGATATTTAGTTTTTGAGTCAAAATCCTTGTGTTGTACCAATAACCTTGTTAACGCCCAATATTAAAGAATTTCCTTGTGTTGTACCAATAAATGCTTAAATTAGAGAATTTCCTCAGTAATTAAACTCACTCTCCTTGCTTAAATTCTTATTAACCTTAGTACTAAGTGTTGTACCAATAACCTTGTTAAGTGCTTAGTGCTTAAGATATAATATTGAGACAAAAGAGTAAAATCCATGCACTCCAGAGCACTTATCATAAAATCTTATTGGCATGCACAAATTTTAGGTATTTTTTCACATTGTATGAAAGATTGTTTGTAATTTTGATAAATATTTCATTTTTTTAGTTTTTTCTTTAATTCGATTGTATATTTGATAATTTTAGGTAAATATCTTATTTCTTAAAATTTGTTCTACAACTGCATTATTTTCACAAACACTCCTTGCATGGTTGTAGCAAGGCAGGGTTGTTATTTATTTAGTTAATCTTTTTATTTTCTATATGAAAATAAGAGATGTTTTTAGTATGAGTATTGAATCAAGGTTCAATTTTTATCTTTTTGTACTTTGCATATTTTATTATATTTATTAATCTAACATGATTAAATTTTTTAAAGATATTTATATATGTGTTTAAAATCATTTGTAATGTAAAATAAGTATAATAAATAATAAATAACTCTATAAAAATTTTAAAAGAACTTTAAAAAAAAAATCAAAGATATAAATTACATCATTTTTATATTTTATAAATGTGATTGTATTTATATAAATTATTTCTTTTTTATATCTTATAAATTTGATATTTTACAAAACTTATAGTTTTATTGTCTTTCATAGGATAAGAATAAGCCCACTAAAGACTAAAATTAATTTGGTAGAAAAAATCAGAATTTTCAAAAAATTCAAGAGAAAATAGAAAAAAATAGGCATGCACAACAAAACATAATTTATATCTTTTTACATTTTAAAAACTTATCACATTTATTAGTTTATTAATTAAAATTTCTAATCATATTTCACAATTATTATTAAAGTGTATTGATGTTTAAATGTTTACTAAAGAGCGTGATTAATTTGCAAAGTATAATAAAAAGTAAAGAGTTTTTAACACATTTAAAAGTAAACAATTTATGTGTTATAGGCAAGATGCAGGAGCGGTGAGGTGTAGAGTTTCATGGCTAGAAGGATGGAAGCTACATCGCTCATGGTAGAAAGAATTTACAACAAAGAAGGTTTGAGCCCTTTAGGAGGCATGATGGATTGACCTATTGGGGCAACAGAAATGGTAGATGGCAGAAGGATGGAAGATAAAGTCTAAAGAGATTTCAATGGAAAAAAGTGGGTAATACTGGGGAAGGTGGATGGTGAGATGGGAGTGGGAGGATTAGAAACTTTGGAAACAAAGGTCACCCAATGTAGCGTTTCACATCCTATAACTTAGGGAGAAAGGTGGATTCTAGGAATATTGCTCCAAGATTGAGGAAATCACAAGCAGTGGAAAACAAGGAAAATAGAGGATTGAAGACCCGCTGCAGGTAAGATGCACAATAGAAAAGGTAATGTTAGAGCAAATCTCAATGAAGGAGAAGGTAAGCTTTCTAGAAAGTAATGCATTCTTACTAAAATGTGAAGGGTCATGACCTACAAAGGAAAGCTAAAAAAATGGTGTGATGAAAAGTGGGGAAGGGTTAAGGACTTTAAAATGTTGGAAAATGGTTTTTGTATGGTAATGGTGGACATTGCCTTGGATAGGGATTGGATTTTGAATGGAGGACCGTATTTTCTAGAAGGCTTTGACTTTTATATGAAAGCATGGGTTCCAAACTTTGACCCAATAAAGGAAATCATAAAACAATTTCCTATTCGGGTGGGGTTGTGAAACCTCCTGCAAGAATACTAGAATGACTTCTGTTATCAGTTGATAAGAAATAAGTCGAGAGTCTTTGTGAAAGCTGTGGAAATGGTAGATAAGGAAACCTTCCAAATGTTTCTAAGGACCTACATTATTTGGAATGATTGTCACCCTTTACCAGAAATGATTGAGCTTTTTTTAGAGTTGGGGGTATGGAGATAGCCTTTGTCAATAAAGGAAGGGCTAATGGTGTGTGAGCACTGCCTAAGTGAGGATTGTGATTCAGAAAAATGTGGGCAAGAGGATCGACAAAAGGGTAGGGAGGATGAAATTTATTAAATAGGGCAATTGATATGTCTAGAACATGGTTGGGGGTGTAGAAGAAAAAGGAGAAAAGCTCAAGAGGCACTATGGAAGAGATGGAAAGTATTTTGATCTTGAAAGCAAGAGTAAATAACCTACAAGATAGTGAGTGTGGAGGAGGTAGGAAGATTTTGAATCAGAAGGGGGGTTGTTTAGTAGAAGAGAAATTTTATAAGGAGAATGAGAAAGGGCAGGCAGTTATGGAGGCTAAAAAAGGAGCTCAGATATCAGAAGAGGTTGGGGGGATGAAAGGAGTGGATGAATAGTGGATGGATGGGGAAAGAGATATGTAGACCGCTCTTTGCCTGGAGGTTTTAATCTGGAAATGATTAGAAAGGAGGAAAACTAGAACCAAAGAAATGAGGAATATAGAGGTGAAGCAGGGAGGTGGATTGAAGGTGGTTTACATTCATGTTATGATGAAGAAGATAATAGGGTTTCCCTAGGAGTTGAAGAAGAAGGGTGTGAGGTAGAAATCTTTATAGATGTAGAAATCTCCCCAATAAGAAACTTGAATGGTGGTTCTAGAGATTATAGCTTGGAAGAGAGCTCAAGTGAGGATGATATGGAAAAGGAGAATATGTTGAATGATGACTTTCTAAGCTTGGAAGATGTGATTTCCCTAAAAGAAAATAGAACCCTAGAAAAAATTGAACAAAAGAGTCATGAAATTTAGGTTGGGCAATGTCAATAAAGAGGAAGGAGGACACTAGATTGTGCTTTAATCCAGATAGCAAGAAGTGCAAGGGGCCAAAGTAAACTAAAGATGGAAGGGGGAAGACCCCCTCTCGAAAGGGATGTAGATCCTTTCCTAGAATGTTAGGGGTTGCAATGCCCCTGACAAAGTTTGTTTGATCAAGAGAGGCCTTGATCAAGCAAGATCATACATGGTCCTTATGCAAGTAACAAAGATAAAGTTATAGGATGTTGTAGGAATTAAAACAAAATTTGGAAAATGGAGAAGTGAGTGGGTTGTTGTGGTAGGAGCTTTAGGGGGTGTTTGTGTCTTATGGAAGGAAGGCTCAATTAGTGTTGTGATGATGCAGCAGGAAAGTAACTGGCAATGGTTAAAGATAAGGTCAAAACAACTTGAAGTAGAATTTAATGTGATTAATGTGTATGGTCCTATGTAGAGTAGGGACAAAAAAGAATTGTAGAAATCTTTAACAGATGTATTGGAGGTCCTATAAGATGTGATGACAGTGTTAGTGATTACAATGTCATTATCTACCCTAGGGGAAAAAAGGTGGAAGAGGATGGAGAACAGTAAATCAGGAAGATTCCTCTGCCTTTGTGACAATAAATGGTCTATTGTAAATATTACAAAAAAATTGGATAGATTTCTAAGGGTGGGGGGGGGGGGGGGACTGGGCTCAGGTCGATTGGATGGTGGAAGGGTTCAGACCATTTCCTAATTGGGCTAAGAATCCAAGAAGATTCTTCACCAGATCAATGCCCTTTCAAATTTGAGACAATGTGGTCGAGGGCAGAGGGATTTAAGGATTTGGTTGAGAAATGGTGGAGAAATGCCCAAAATTTTAGGAAATAAAGCCTTTATTGTTTTTAAAAAGTTACAATTTATAAAATAGAAGATGAAAGTTTGGAATAGGGAATCCTTCCAATACATTTTTAAGAAGAAAGTGGAGTTGGAACTGTCTTTAAAATAATTAAATAATAGAGTGATTTTGCAAGGTATGGGGGAGGAGGACTTTCGAGAAGAGAAATAGTTGAAAAAGGCATATGAGGATATTTTATCTAGAGAGGAAGTGTATTGGAGACAGAAATTGAGAGAGACATGGCTGAAGGAAGGAGATAGAAATACCAAGTTCTTCCATAATTCAATTAAAATCAGAAGAGCTCATAATAAGATTTTCTCTATTGAAAATTCAGAAGGGCATGTGGTGAAGGACCCTAGGGAGGTAAAGAGAGAGGTTGTATCTTTTTTCTAAAATAGGGGAAGGTTGGATGCAAAAAGTAGGGATGAAGAAGATGAAGTTCTAGACTATATTCCAAATTGTGTTTCAGATATGCAAAATAGGATGTTGTTTCCAATCATGAAAAAAGAAGAGGTTAAAAATGCTCTTTGGGGGTTAGGAAAGGATAAAAGTCCTGTGCTTGATGGGTTTTCAAGGAGGTTTTATAGGTTTTTTTGGGATTGTTTGGGAGATGAAGTTCAGGACGTTGTTGAGGAATCTAGACAAGGGGGATTTATTTTGAAAGATCTGAACATACCTTCATAGCACTAGTGCCAAAAAAGGATGCATGTAGGACCTTTGAGGAGTTCAAGCCTATTTCTTTATGTAATACTCTTTACAAAATTATTTCAAAAGTAGTTGCAAATAGAATAAAGAAGGTTTTAAATGTTTTGATTTCAAAGGAACAAAGTGGGTTTGCTCCTAGAAGATTCATTTTTTAAGGTGTCATAATAGCTCATGAAATGATCCACTCTATTAGAGTAAATAAACTAAGTAAAATGATGCTTAAGTTAGATATAAGGAGAGCTTATGATGAAGTTTATAGGGACTTTTTATTGAAGGCTTTGAATTTTTTTGCCTTCAATGAAAGATGGATAAGTTGGGTCGAAGGATGTATTAGCTCTGCAAGGTATTTTATCTTGGTCAATGGCAGTCCACAAGGTTTTGTTGAAATGGAAAAAGGCATAAGACAAGGGGATCCCTTATCCCCCTTTCTCTTTATCATTTTAGCTAAAGTTTTGGGAAGGTTGATTAGTGGCAACAGAGTGAGAGGCCAATGGAAAGGTGTAAAAGTGGCTAATGGAGTTGAAATCTACAGTTTGTAGATGACACTTTCCTAGCAAGGGATGCTTCAAAGAGAGAGGCCAGGCTGATGAAGAGGATGCTTGAGCTTTATGGAAAAGTTTTAGGATAGAAGATAAATTGGCTAAAATATGAGATTTTATTCTTTAATACCCATGTAAGTAAAA
This sequence comes from Cupressus sempervirens, assembly GCA_028749045.1. NCBI lineage: Eukaryota > Viridiplantae > Streptophyta > Pinopsida > Cupressales > Cupressaceae > Cupressus > Cupressus sempervirens. The sequence goes on along the minus strand of CM053785.1, from coordinate 962,121,153 downwards.
AGTTGTCTATTAGTAGAATTCTAAATATTAAATAGGGGTTACTACCAAGCAGATATCTAGGGATCTCAATGTTTCAAGAAAGTAATAAAGGTGAAGTGTGGAAGTGTTTAGCAAAGAAGTATTTTAAGAAGATGGAAGGATGGAAGGGGAAGTGACTCTAGTCGGCAGGAAGAATTTTGATGTTAAAATCAGTGGTGTCTGTTGTCCCAATTTTGTTGACGATGTGTCTAAAAATTCCTAAGAAGGTAATAAGTAGTGTGGAAAAACAAATGTGAAGGTTCTTTTGGAGTGGAGCAAGGGAAAGTGACAAAATCTCATTGTTAAGATGGGATAAGATTTGTAGGCCAAAAAATAATGGTGGAGCAAGCCTAAGAGACTAGAATCAAATGAATGTGGCTTTAGGTGCAAAATTGATGTGGCAAATGGTTTTGGACTCAAAGCAGTTATGGACTAAAATTTTAGGAGCCAAATATTTGGATTCTAATGATGAAACAAGGACCTTAATAGTTCAAAATCTCTTAAAAGGATCATCTATATGGAACTTTATTATCTTTTGTTGACATGTTATCATGGATTGCATTTCATGGAAGATTGGAGATGAGAGTCAAGCAAATTGTTGAGAAGACTCTTGGAATGGATATAAGGTTCTAGATGAGGAATGTCATGATAGAGACTTAAACCAAAAAATGTGTTATTTGTGGGGTTTTAAGATAAGATACTACTTAATAGAGTTGGATGGTTTGTTAGGTAAAACTTGGGGATGAAAGATTTGGCGAGTGGCACGCCTTTCTCTTGAACAACAACAATCTCTAAAAAATGTCTTTCTTGAAGGAAAGTATGTTCTAGAGTGAAATGACAAGATTAGGTGGTCTTCTTCTTCCTTGGGTGAGTATTCTGTAAGGTTAGGCTATGATTTGTTGGCTAAAAAAGTGGAAGATAGCTTTGAAGCAAGGGATTTATGTTGGCATAAAGAGATTCTGTCTAAAGCAGGGACTTTCTCATGACTAGATGTCCAAGGCCGAATTCTGATTGGGGAAAGAAGAAAGAGATTAGGGTTTCAAGGTCCAACGAAATGTGTCATGTGTGGTAAGGAGGAAGAATTTGTGGACCACTTGTTGTTACGGTGTGAAGTTGCAAAGAAATGTTGGAGCCGTGTGCAAGGTAAGTTGGGATGGCATTGACCTTGGAGATCTTCTATAGTAGAGTTCTTTTTATCTTGGCTGAGTGGCGCGAATGAGTAAAAGAAATATGCTTGAAAGTGTGTGGACAATAAGCCCATCAGTTGTAGTATGGGAGGTGTGGAAAGAGACAAAAAGGGTAATCTTTCAAGAGGTGTCTAAACCTGTGGAATAACTTCTGAGAAGGATTGATCGTTCCATTAAAGAAGCAGTCAGTGTTGTTGTGTTTAGGAAGGACTAATTGTCAAAGTGTATTTTTATGAGAGAAGATAGAGCTATTCAATGAGAGTGGCCAAGGATTAAAATTAGACAAGCTGGAGCTTTAAGAAGAGATAAATTTAAGAAAGAATGGAGACAAAAGTCAGTGTGGAAAGCTCCAGACGAAGGATGGATAAAGGTAAACTTTAATGGAGCAACGAGGGGCAATCCTAGTAAATCAAGGGCAATTTTTATAATTCAAGATCATTCTAGAGAAACTATGGCCTAAGGGGCCAATTGATTAATGGATGGCACAAATAATGAAGCAGAATTCCAAGCAACATTATTGGCAATTTAGTGTGCAAAAGAGATGGATGGGGGTAGAGTAATTTTGGAAGGACACTTGGTGGTGGTGGTTGAGACAATTAGAAGAAATTATATTTCAGCATGAAACTTAGAAAATTTCTTGATAGTGGTTAATGAGGAGTTGGAATCTTTGGAAGATTTCAAAATTTGTCATGTTTACAAAGAGGCTAATGGTGAAGTTGATCAGTTATCAAAGTGGGCAGCAAATTTTCTAGAGGTGGGAAAAGGGTGTTTTGAATGGTGTAGCTATTGGGATGAGGTGTTTTTTTTAGTTTTAAAATCTTAAAAATTAGTCATTATAGAATAAATAAGTGGAAGGTGTCAACTAAGGTGAAATGTCAAATCAGAGTAATGATGAAAAGATTTGGGTGATCTGAAATCAATGCTCACATAATAAAAAATGAGGGTTTTAACTAAAAAGGACGAAATGATGATGAGTGTTGGGGGAATTGTCAGATCAAAGTGGGCAATCTGAGCAAGGGGGAGGTGACATTGCTATAAAACATGGTAGCCAAAAGGGTTTTTTTTAAACAAAAAAGAGTAGAAAAAGTGCAAAATTGTTTGGATAGTAATAGGAAAGGAAAATGACAGAGTTTAGGAATGGAGGCTACCTTTACTTTTTAGACAGCTAGATAGCAGAAAGTGCTCTTTGGTCCTATCCAAAATCACCGACTTCAGTTGTTACTTCTCTGTCCATTGCCAAGAGTGATGGAGGTGGTGATGGGAATGGTTGGAGAGTTGTTTAAGAATTCAACCCAGTCCAAGGATAACTTTAAGAAACCCCCTTTAGAAAAATGTACAAAATTTTAACGAATTGAACATTAGTTCAAGGGGAAATTTTTAATTTCTATCAGTGAATTTTTATTTTAAGTGGTAATTTTGTAATTTTATTGGTGATTATTTTTCAATCATATGAAAATTCTATAAAATTGTGGTGAATCTTTCATTATTGATGAAGATTGTGGAAAAAAGTACACATAACTAGAAACAATGATTTTATTATTATTATTATATGGAGCCTAATTAATTATCAAACTTTAAGGTTAAATTTATCCCACTTTTATCATTCAAGTTTCCCTCCAAATTATTGAATGGTGGTTTGGGGGAAGCACCTCTATTATTTTTAATTGTTGGATGATCCTAGAACAATGGCCTAAATCCTATTTCAAGCCAAATTTTTAAAAGGATACCAAGTTTTAAAGAAATTTCCCAAAGTAAAAACACATGTCCCCAATCAAATCTATTTCACGGCAAAGTGAGAAAGGATAAAAAGTTTTATGAAAAGTCTTCACAATAGAGATACATGTCTAATCTACATACTTAATCTGTCATGTAACTTAAATTTTTACCAAATATTGGTGAATATGACCATCAATTAAGACAAGCCTTGAAAATTATAGGCGAATATATTTAAATTACTGCATAGAAAAAATAGATTCCATTGGCAAAGTCATCACTAAAATATAAATACTTATGTATTATTATTGGCGGTTATCCTAAGCACGGGACCCAATTTTGGTAAAGTAAGGGCAATATGGACACCTGAAAAGTGCAAAAAAAAAGCCAAATCTAAGTACCCGATGAGTAAGATTAGTCAATTGGCAAATATTAGCCACTACAGTTATCCTTGTGACCCACCATTGGAAAATAAATGTAGACATAGTTGCAATGGTTATGGCATGGAGGTTGGAATTGGCCTTCTCGAAAGAAGAGGTTAAGTGGGTGATGAAAGTGTTGTTCCCAAAAGACTTGATTGTTGGGGTTGAATCCCTATTAGAGTTGGAATGGTCAAGGAAGGGCTTTAATTACGGTGAATGTTTTGCAAATGAAGCAGAAGGGGAGGTGAGAGGGAAATTTGGTTTTATTTTGTGGCCAACTACTGTGAATAAGGAGGCTTATAAGGATAAAATCATAGTAGAATTGCTCAAATTGGTGGAGGAGATTCATTCTTTCTAGGAGAAGGCAGGAAGAAAGTAAAAGGGTTTCTTGTTCCCCACCCACGTCATCATCGCACTACAGGATGTTGTAAAAAGTGAATGGTGGTGAGGATAGTTTTTTTGGTGAAGAAGTGGAAGAAAATTTAAAAGGACCAACTTTTTCTTTTTGAAAATAGACTAAAGGAAATTTGACCTGCATTTTTTTCAAGATGGACGATAGGAGTTTTGGAGGTGTTAAGCTTTTGTAAAGGGAAACGGGAGATAAAGCTTAAAGCTTCAGTGGTGGGTAGGAAGCTGCAGTAAATTATAAATTCAAAGCTGATAGCCATGGTGAATCGCGAAAAGGCTCTGAAAGCAAGAAAAATTCAGATTTGGGTATGAGCAAAAGGATTGAACTGATCAAGGAAAAAGCCTAGAGTGAGGAAGGATGTGCAAGAGCACAATGAAGGTGACACAGTTTCTAAAACTATTGTGCACGACCGATGCAAGTTTCATTTTCAATTTGAAACTAGGTTTTTTTCAGTATGAATGTTTGTAAAAACATATATATTAATCTTAGTTGATATGGAAAAACCTCAAAAAGGTGGGAAGTAGGCGATGATATTGTGTTGGTAAAGTAAATGTCGGATAAGTAGTAAATTGTAAGTTGTTTTTAAGTGGGAAGGCTATTTTAAAATTTTAGCGTATCTATGTAACTTTGCAAGTTTATTAATAAAATAAAATCTTATTACCGACCAAAAAAAAAAAGTAAACAATTTATTAATTAAACTCTATATTCATACATCATAATCATCATTATATTTAGATTAGATATGATTTGTTAAGTTAAATGAAAACTAATTAAATCTTAAGTGATTCAAAAGAAAAATTTGAGAAAAAAAAACTTCATAATAAAGACAAAGGTCATATATTTCAATATTTCATCTAAACTTATCCTATTAATTATCATGTCATGATTAAACATTTCATTTGATATTTCACAAATTTATCATAATTTTATTGTTCTTTAGTTAATAACAAGAAGTCCACTAAAGAAGAAACATTAATTATAGAAATAAAAAATAAATGTTGAAAATTAGATATTATATGACTATTAAAAGAAAAAGAAATCAAGTATACTATTAAAACACGTAAAATATATTTTTCAATATTTAATAATTTTATTAAGTTTTTAAGAATGAATTATTAAATAAATTCAAAAAATCAGGTGTGAATAAAAACTAATTTATTATTAATATAGGATTTTAAGAAGTTTCATATAAGTTTTTTTTAATAAATTTGAGAAGTTTCATAAAAAATAATTTATTATTTTTCTTGTTATTTGATTTTATTAAATAATTTATTCCAAAAATTAAAATCCTATATTATTAATAAATTTGGATACATATTTTTTCAATTTTTTTAGTTTTTTTTTTAATATTAGAACGTGCAACAACTTCATTTAAAAAGTTTCATTTTGCACCTCATTTTCTCCAAAACTGAAATGTTCCACATTTCCACCACACTCTAATTTCTTCTCACTCCTCTATATATCTTTAGCTAGCTATTTGATCTTCTAGCTAGAATGGTGCTTTGCTAAGTGTCAAAAATGTTGAATCTTACTATAGGTTAGCTCTTTAGAAAAGGATTATCAATATTTTGTACAACCATATGAAATACAATATGTAACTTTATCTCGTGCACGAAGATATGTTTGGTTTGTTTTCATGGCTTAATTGATATTATACCACAAGAAGAAGAAATAATAGAGTTAAAAGAAAATTTATTAAAATGTATAAAATGAAGGAATATTTCAATCTAGGAAGAGTAAGTAATCAATTAGTACATTTTCTTGCATTCATATGGGCAAAGGATCCCTATTGGCTAATGGTTGCATGCACATAAATGTGCAATTACTAGTTAATATTATTCTAATAGAGAAATATAGAAACTTCGAGACTTCTTTTGTCTCTATTTCTATAAAGCTCTTCAAACTAAAGATGCTTGAAGTTGTGATGCAAAACAAACTGAGAAGCCAAGCATAGTATCTATTCTTGATTCTTCTTTCTACAAGGAAGATTGCTCTAATCTCCTATCATGAAACTCAATCACTTTCTCCATTAGATGCCCCCAAAAAAATATTCAACATTCAAATCTTTATAATGACCATTGGTTCAAATCTCACGATGTCTAGAAATGTAAGATCATTTTGGTTCACACAATTATTGGAGCTATTTACACAACAAATCAAAATATAAGAGTCACTTAAATGTTCTATTCCTATTCTACCCATCTTTGAATGTTTTAGTCCTATATTTTTCTATACTCATTCTATTATGTTTGCAATCAATTTCCAAGCTTTATTGATATTTGTAAATACTTCAATCTATAATAAATTGGCATTAATTTTTGTTTTTTTCCTCAACGTGTTAATGTTCAGTGGTATTTTGTTGTTGTTGTTGTTGTTTTTTCTTGCCCATCTTTTCTCGTTGTAATATGTTAAATTTTGCACTCCACCTGCTATGACCTAGCATTTGGTGCAAAATTCTAGTCTAACATCATTTAAAATTGCTCTATTGTTTATGTGACTTTGTATTTTCTTTTCAATATGTAACATATTGTTTACAACATACCCCCTTATTTTTCTCTGAGTATCTTTGAGTCTAATTATTTTTCATCAAGATAAAACCTTAAAATTGAAACAAACAGAAAGCTAAGTAGAAAAAATACCTACACAAATAGCAACACTTGTACAAATATTAAAACAAGTCTTAAAAGTACTAAAATAGAGGCCTAAATAACCATGGTATTATACATGAAAAGGAAATTTAATTTCAATATACCCTCTACCAAATAATATCTCCAAAGAGTATAGAAAATGATGAGTGCACAAAGTGTACCTATGGTTGGAGCATATACATTGTTTTCCACTATATTTCTCATAGGGGAATATACAAGAAACTTAGAAAAAAAGAATCCATATTGGAAAAGGATGCAAGACTTCTGTTATTAAAACAAGAATGTTCATTTTCTTTAAAAAAATTTGCACCACCCTCACATTTATAGTTGCCTCCATGGATTCCCAACTAAGACAAAAAAAATTTAAATAGAAGAATGGAAACAATAATCAAGGTGGTCAAATTTGTAAATAATGTTGATGTTGGAACAATGAGTAATGCTTCATACTCCTTCAAAGTCATGTTTTATATCAATGGTTGATAGAGATTTTGTTGAATAAAATAACATAGTTTTTGTTTTGTGTCAGGACATTGTGTCATTAAAGGAACACATTGAACATAAAGGGATAACTTCATTTTTTTGGTCGTTGCATTACTCATAAAAAATCTAAATTAAACCCTCTGATAGCTCTTTTCTCTTGAATACCTCATGTTAGGATTAATGAGACAAAAGTAATAATTACATGAAAATATAACCAATATCAAAAAATAATAAATCACACATTAGAGAACATAAGACACAAATATTTAACGTGGTTCATCCAATCCTAGGGTTATGACCACCAACAACGAGTCCAATATTCTTATTATCCCTTATAGCTCAATACCATTCCAAGAAGCTACAATCCCTTACAATCCAATCACTTACAGCTCAATACCATCGCAAGAAGCTACAATCTCACATACATTATGAAATCCCTAACCCTAATACATTTTGTACATTATTTTTGTCACTTACAAAGCTAGAGGTAGAATAAGTCATTTGATAGGAAAATATTAGCTAATGCCTTTGCAATAATAAAGTTAGTCAACCTTTCAGGGCTACTATGTTAGCATGAATATTGATGGTATTCCTTTGGGGAAGTATCCTAAGCATTAGAGAGATTGTTGGCACGATTGACATTTTTCATTCATGACTGTGTTTTTCATTGATGTCAACATAATATTGTTTCTATAAAGATTGATAGAGTAGAAGAAAGAGAATGAGGTTGTATGGAATGTGTATTGATGATGAGGTCAAGCGTAGTTAAGGATATGTTCTACATTATGTCCTGATGTTGTGGACAAGTAAAGATTGATAGAGTAGAAGAAAGAGAACGGGGTTGTATGGAATGTGTATTGATGATGAGGTCAAGCATAGTTAAGGATATGTTCTACATTATGTCCTGATGTTGTGGACAATTCTATGTGCAAAGAGTCAAAGACATGTGAGAGTTATTCAAGAATTACAGAGGACAATGTGTAGTCAAAGTACCTGAGAAGTAGTTGCTGATTTTAAGATTACATCTCTTAACAATGATAGAATCATGATGAGTGATAATAGATAGTTTGATGATGATTTTAGTAAATGTGTAAGGTCATAGGTCACACGTGTGAGAAGTTTTTTTTACTGTGAGCCGATAGTGTTTTGTAATTTCAAAAAGATGTAATGAATTGTAATATCTTAATGAGGTCTTATTATGATTATTTGAGAAAGCCTCAAGGACAAATTAGAGAATTATTTTGAGGACATGGTATAAAGGAAGGTTATTTCCCTTGTGGTAAAGAATGCAATAGATGTGAGTAAATGCACAAGTGTGAATTGTGCAAGTGATATGCAAAGTTGGTAAATGCATGTAAGTGATCAAATGGATCAATGTGTTATGAGTTTGAAGATTTGCTATTGAGATCTAAGAAAGTGTTTGGTGTGGTATTGGCACAGTAAGAGGACTAAGAAAGAGTTCAAGTTATGAAGATCAATTTCATTTCTATTATTCTACAAAGAGTAATAAAGAGAGCAGTTGGACAATGAGTACGGTGGTCTTTCCCTTGAAGCTATTTGGACAATGTGTCCATCTACGTTCTACAACTCATAACATAGTTGGAATATCCCAACAAGGATTCAATGTCTCCAAACATGGAATAATATTAATCCAAATTATATAGAAGATCAAATATTTGAAAGTATTTTTTCATTTTTTTAAAAGTTTGTATATGTCTTTTTATTTGGCCTTTTTGGAGGTCTTCTGCTCAAAATTTCAAGCCAAAACTTTCATCGGTCCTCAAAATTGGGCAGCCATAGGCTCTCTATACTAAGGACTAAAATAAGATTTTTAATTCTTCTTTCCAACGACATAAACGGTTTCAAAATCCGAGCTCTAGGTCAAAAGTTATGACCCTGACAAGTTGGGGTAGTTAAACACCTAGGTTTGAATAGTTTTAATTTAATTTTGTTGTTTTTTATTATAGCCACATAAATATTTTGAATTCATGGCTATGGTGACTATTGATATTCCATCATCATATATATTCTTTCAATTTTGATTAATAAGATGGCTTTTGGTTTGCATACAACTCGTTTGAGTTTTGCAAGATTTTTTAGAACTTGAACATTAGTATTGCAGGTATTTGATTCACCAGATATCATGTTTGCAGCCCACTTCTTAAATTTAGATCAAATATGTACTAAATATATTTCATAGACTCCTAATAGGTTCCATCCTCTTACAAGGAACTATTATATTAGTACATCATTTTGTGGGTACCATCCCCAATGAGGTTTTCCCCTTGATTAAGGGTTTCCCTAGTTAACATATCTAGTGTTATTGTGTATGTGTATCTTCTTATGGTTGTTGATTATATTATTCACATGCTTAAGGTTTAATAAAGTTGATAAAAGTTATATTGATCTAATAACTGATTCACCCCCCTCCCCTCTCAATTATCTTTGTGGACTTTACTTTCTAACAATTGGTATCAGAGCATTAGGTCCTTGAAGGAAAAAATTTATAGCTTAAGGAGATCAATGGTGGGTTACTTTAGAAAAGAAATTCATAAGTTTGATGAAGTTAACTATGACAACTGGGAAGAGAATGAAGACACATTTGTTATTCATGGGTCTAGGCTATTGGCTGATGACAAAGAACGAAAAGAAGATTATGGAAGAAAGAAAACTTGAAGAATGTAGTGAAGTTGAAAGAGATCTATTTATGTGCAATATGCTTACCAAAGAAGCATCATTGTCAGCTCTTCTTGAAAATGAATACAACTAGGTAAAATCCTTAGAAATATCTCACAAAATTTGAATAGCTTTGGTATCTACTTTTGAAGGTGATGAGCATGCTAAGAGAATTAGGTTATAGAATTGGATATGTTTGTTTCAAGATGATAAGATGATGGAAGATGAATCTATAAGAAGATATATTGGTAGAATAATAGAGATTTTTGTAGGAATTAAGTTTTTTAATGGATCTAAAGATGAAGATCATATTATAAGGAAGATCTTGAAAACCTTGACACCACTATTCAAGCAGACAACCTAGATGATTGAGAAAGTGATACTTTGCATTGAGAAGTTTACCATAGAGACTCTTCTTGGAAGATTGGAAGCAATAGAAGTAAGATTGAATCAGAATGGAGATTTTCCTAGAGTGGAAATTTCTTTTAGTACATTAAGTATTCACCCTTCCTCGTCAAGAAGTTCAAGCACCAGTAGAGACTATGCTAGTAGCAGCAAATCCAAATCTGAGGAGGACTGAAGTGCTAAAGTTGTAGCTTTACTCAAATTGATTCGATCTAATATACATTATAGTTATTGGAAATCATCATTTCCTATATATTCTTATCCGTGTTAATAATATATATTATTGTATATAATACATATATTAGTATATTAATTATATATATATATATATATATATATATATATATATATATATATATATATATATATATATATATATATATATATATATATTTCATGTTAATATTATATTATTTAAAGGATGATCACACCATAGAGACATGTCTACTCATCTCATATTTATATGAGATCCAAATATGCATTTGGACCTCATCAATAACAATGGCTAAAATTCTACATTTGCAGAAATGATCCTAGAAATTAGCATGGTATTAGAGTGGAACTACAAACATATTGATCAAGAATTTAAATTAGCATATGGAAAGACTTGATCTACAAACTAGATAGTCGGGCCTATAACTATTTGTAACATAGTATTGTGAATTGAGGGACCCTAGTTATGATATACCAAGAAGGAAATATAACAAACACCTATAGTGATCTGAGATAATCATCTAAAAAATTTTGTAATAAGATCAACGCATAAATCTCTATACTAGAAAATGGTACACATAAATCTAGAGGAAGCAAAAAAATCATGTTTGACTATGGGATACTATGATTCTCAATATTGTATGGGTCCAATGAGATCGTAGGTATCAAATGTTAGTCACCATCAAAGATGGTTAGTTATAACAATGATCATTAGTTGTTAAATGTGGGCAAGTTCATCTAGTGCACTAAGGTCTTTGGGAATAATTGGTAGGAAATGTCAAATATGAAGTGATAAGATCACAATGATGTACACAAAAAAAAATTATGTTTGAAAGAATCATTCGTCATGTTAGACATATGAGAAAGCAAGTTCATCTTCAGAGAAAAGTTCAGAGGAGAAAATACATGTTGGAATGAAGTATTTCTTCAGGGACTCGATTGCTTAGAATACCATTACACGAATAAAGTGTGTTAGAATAATGAGCCAATACACATAGGATGCAACTTATTGAGCAATAGAGAGATTAAGTAAAGAGAATGACGTAGAGTGGGGAATTCATAAGAAGTACCATCAAACACTATAGGAAGAAACCAAACACTTAATCATTTGATTGATTACATTGCTACCAAGCTTCACAGAGTCTACTGAGCTCATTAGTGCAAACTAAGCTTTGTAGTGTTAACCGAGCTTATCATTTTCTACCAAGCTAGTCATGTTAACCAAGTAGAAGGAAGGTGGTATTGACCAAGTTGTAGTGTTGATCGAGTTGTAGTATCAACCGAGCCCTTCAATGCCTACTGAGTTCTCTAGTGTTCACCAAGTCACCAAATGCTAACCAAGTTCACACCTACTCCAAAGTGATCAATGTGGACCATGCAGCAATATCAACTAAGTGCCAGAGCTTACCAAGTTGACAGTGCTATTGAATATCAGAATATCACTTGAGTGGTCTTTAAAACTCGAGTATCAGTAGTAAGCTGACTTAGCAAAGATTGTTTGAATTTGGTGTTGTAACCAACTTATGTAATACATCTTATCACATCCAAGTAAGAATGAGTAATAAGTAACAAGCATAACGAATGCGAATTAGAAGACAAAAGGTTGCAAGCAGTATAAGGAAAAATAGAGTCTTGTCCAACACATAAAGGTGATCAGTTTACATCAAAGGAATCTCATACAACAAACCAAGTTGCAGAATAGAGATCAACTACTAGTTCATCCTAACAGGTGCATCAGTCAAATCTTCTATTAAGGTGGACTTAATAGTAGTATGCTAAATCTCCTAACTAAGTGCATACTTCATTGTATTGTATAAATTCTTTCACAAAGTGGACCTAACAGTCATTATTGCTTCTAACAGAGCAAATCACCAAAAGTGATCAATTGTAAGCCTTAACATGCCAAATTTATACTATAGTCATAAAGCTTGTGGGTATCATCCCTACCCCATTTTTACTTTCTATTTGGAAGGTTTCTTGGTTACCAAATATTTTGTCAAGTGTTATGAATGTTTAATTGCTTTCAATCTTTCATGCATGTAATTAGATCAAAATAGCTTATGAAGGATTAATTGGTGAATAGAATTTAAAGTTTTATTGGTTCCTGATTCACACCTCCCCCACTCTCAGTCACTTGGGCCCACATACATTTCCAACAATTGGTATCAGAGCATTTGTTTCTCACATCAAAATTTTAGCAGCATGAGAAAATATTGGAGGCAATGGAAGTGTACAGATTGGAGAAAGCTATTGAGAATGAAAAGTTGGATCTGCAATTGGTCATGGATCAATTCAAAAAAATGAAGAAGAAGCTCTCTCAATCCTGGAAAAGAAGAAAATAACTAGCAACACAATTGAATGACAATCTCTACATTGAATACATTTGTGAAGACAAAAGTTCAGATGAAGCTGATGAAGCAATCAAAGATCTACTTGAAAAGAATCTTACTTTTCATGAAGAAGTCAAAAAGATGAAAAGAGAACAAGAAATTCAATCTATCAAAATGTGTGAAGACATGGAACAAAAGGACAAATCCAAAGAAGAGAAAAGATTTATAACTAAAAAGATAGAAGAAAAGGACTATGAAATTTATCACTTATCTCTTCAACAAGTAGATTTGATTGATCAAATCAATTGTGCAAATCAAGAGCTTATCAACTTGAGGACAAAGAATGAAATCTTGTAGAATGATCTCAACATAGAAAACCAAACCAATGAGAGGATAACAAAATCTAAAGAAAGCATGAATCAATTGGACAAGAAAACTCAATTTAGATACAAGGTAAAGAAGGATTAGGCTATAAAGATGAAGGTGAATCATCTTAGCAAGGAGCTCAAAAGAACAAAAGACCTACTTGTAATCATTGTGGAAAGATAGGGCATACATCAAAAAAGTGTTGGAGCAATGGGAAATCAAAATTTAGTAGAAAATATTATAGTTGTAACAAGCTAAGACATAGAGCAAGTGAATGCACAAAGAAATCTAATTTTGAATGAAAATGTTTCAATTGAAACAAACAAGGGCACAAATCTTTAGAATGCAAGACCAAGTGAAATGTCCCTTTACTGATTTTTTATGATATTTCCAACCTCAAATCAGAACTTTAAAATCAAACAACCAATATTACAAAGATCTGCCAATTTTCCAATAAAACCCAAATCGGGTATGTCCAAATTAGCGCCAAAAACTTCACAACTTCACAAATTATTAATAAATCTGAAAATGGACATTTTTATAGAGATTTCAGCAGCATAACAGCCTAAAAAATGACATTTCCAATTTTGTATAGCCCTTACACAACAGATCACAAATGTAGGGCAAAACTATGCTCAATCGGGCTCCCGAAATTAACACAAAAATGCCCGGAAACACCACAAAACACTCATAAATTATCTCAGAAGTTTAATCATGACCCAATACATATATTCAGCTCTATTTTAACATCATAAAGTCTGAAATACAACAGCAAACCAAACTGATATGAAACACTCAACTGAAAACCCAAATTCAAACCAAAAAACAACCCCGAAAACACCTAAATCGGCACTATTCAGCACAAGGGCAAACTCTGTATGAGCATGCACATGGAATGGATTCAAACTCCCGTCCTTAGCCTTCCTGGAAACCTGCAAACTCCCGTTCTTGGGTCTCCTTCTCCACAGGTTTGGCAGCCTCTGAAGAACAACAAGAAAATTAGCAAGAATCAAGATGTAGAATGAGCCCAAAATGCCTCCAAACCCCTTTTAAAGAGGGCATAACCCTAACTCACGTCCAAGAGGGGATAATAAAATATAATTTAATAATAATTTTTATTTATTAGTCCATTGGTTTCCAAAGATTAACCCTTTTTTCCGAAATTTCACCTTTTTGGAGCTTGCCTGCCTTAACAAAGTTTTTTTTTTAATAATTATTTGAATAGGGGACATGACAAGTCCTCCCCTTCCAAATATTGCTTGTCCTCAAGCAATGAAGGTTGGAATTCTCAAGAATATGTTCTCCTTCCCAAGTTGCATCCTCTAGTGGTAATCCTTTCCATTTGACCAAATGCTCTGTGATGCTCCTATTTCTCAACCTTTTCTCTCTTGTATCCAAAATCTCTTCTGGTATCAAAACTAATTTCCCTTCATCATCAAGAGGTGGTAATTCTGTAGATACTATGGTTTGCTGGCCTAGAACCTTCTTTAAGAAAGATACATGAAAAATATTATGTATTTTGCTGTTTGGTGGGAGCTCCAATTCATAAGCTACCTCTCCTACCTTCTTGATGATTTTATAAGGCCCATAGAACCTTGGCTTGAGTTTCTCTGCCCCACTTCTCTTCAAGGTGCTTTGCTTATATGGCTGCAACCTAACAAATACCAAATCCCCCACCTCAAAAGATCTTTCAATCCTTTTCCTGTCAGCATATATCTTTTGTTGGTTTTGTGCATGTTGTAGATTATCCTTGAGGGACCTTATTATGTCTTGGCTTTGCTTGATGAAATCACTTGCTGCGGGTACTCTGCTATCGGAAAGTATTAGATCAACAAAGGAAAGGGCATCGTAACCATAAAGAGCACGAAAAGGAGGCATACCAATAGACATGTGATGAGATGTATTGTAACAATACTCCCCTAGGTGTAACCATTTCACCCAAGCATGTTGTTGATTTGAAACATAGTTCCTCAAATATCCTTCTATCCATTTATTAACTATCTCTGTTTGTCCATCTGTTTGAGGGTGATAGCTAGTACTGGGAGTGAGTTCAGTTCCTACCAAATGAAAGAGCTCCTTCCAAAAAGAGCTGAGGAATCTACTATCCCGGTCACTAACAATGTTTCTAGGCAAACCATGTAATCTAAAAATTTCCTTGAAGAACAATTCGGCCACTTGTGATGCCTTGAAATCAGATGTGATAGGAAAGAAATGTGCATACTTAGTTAGTCTATCTACCACCACATATATGCAATCCTTACCTTGAACCTTGGGCAACCCAGTGATGAAATCCATGGAAATACTTTCCCATTTTTGTTCAGGAATAGGAAGTGGCTGCAACAACCCTGCAGGAAAATTTTGCTCACTCTTGCTTTGTTGGCATACCATACATTCCTTAATGTGTTTAAGGACATCCTCCTTCATACCCTTCCATGAAAACCGCTCTCGAATTTTCCTGTATGTCTTGAAGTATCCCTGGTGACCAGCCAATGGTGTGTCATGAAAGGCCCTCAATATCCTCTCCTTAGTTTTTGACCCTGGCACTAAGAAGATCCTGTTCTTGTAATAAATCAATTCATCAACAACCTTGTACCTGTTATCATCCACTAACTTATCCAAAATCTTGGTGGCAAATGAATCTTTAGCATACTCTAAAATTATGGAGACTTTCCAATCAACAGAGATAGATGATAAGGAACACAAAGTGGGCTTTCTTGAGAGAGCATCAGCAACCACATTATTCTTTCCTTTCATGTATTCAATATCAAAATCATAAGCTTGCAATTTTCTTACCCATTTTTGTTGACGATCATTCAAATCCCTTTGGTTCAAGAAGAACCTGAGGCTATTATGGTCTGTCTTTACAATGAATCTCTCACATACCAAATATTGTCTAAACTTATGAAGTGCATGCATGATTGCCAACATTTCCTTATCATAGATGGAGTACCCTTTCTCTGATTGATTTAATTTTTGACTCTCAAATGCTATTGGATGTCCCCTTTGAGTTAGGACAGCCCCTATACCTTCTCCCGAAGCATCACATTCAACAACAAAAGGTAAAGAGAAATCTGGAATTGCAAGCACAGGGCATGAACTCATTACCTCCTTAAGCTTATCAAATGTTTTTTGTGCCTCTTCTGTCCAAACAAAAGCTCCTTTCTTTGTCAAATCAGTCAAGGGGGCAGCAAGCTGAGAAAATCCCTTGGAAAATCTCCTATAGTAGCTACACAACCCGAAGAAACCTCTCAACTGTGTAAGATTAGTGGGTGGAGGCCAATCCAAAATTGCCTGGATTTTTTGTTGATCAACCTGTAGTCCTTTAGAGCTTATAATATGTCCCAAATATAGGATCTCTGTCAAACCAAACTCACATTTAGATAGCTTAGCATAGAAGGATTGCTGCTCCAAGATTCCCAAAACAGTGTCTATGTGCTTTAGATGCTCTTCCCATGTTTTACTGTATATCAAGATATCATCAAAAAATACCAAAACAAATTTTCGAAGATGCTGACTGAATACCTTATTCATACAAGATTGGAATGTTGCTGGTGCATTAGTGAGTCCAAATGGCATAACAAGAAATTCAAAGTGCCCATAGTGACATCTGAAAGCAGTCTTTTCCACATCTTCACTCCTCATTCGAATTTGATGGTAGCCTGATCTTAAGTCAATTTTTGAGAAGTATACAGCACCATGTAACTCATCAATGAGTTCATCTATGCGTGGTATGGGATACCTATTTTTTATGGTCTTCTTGTTTAGAGCCCTGTAGTCTATACACATTCTCATTGTACCATCCTTTTTCTTGACAAGTACCACAGATGATGCAAATGGACTAGAGCTAGGCCTTATGAATCCCATGTCCAGGAGTTCTTTAATAGTTTTTTCAATTTCTTCCTTATAACCTCTTGGATGGCGGTATGGGGTTGTTATAACTGGTTTGGCACCCTATTCTAACTCTATAACGTGCTCAAAACCTCTATCTGGTGGTAATCCTGGAGGCAAGTCATTGAAAACTATACTATGCTTATCAAGAATATTTTGAATTTCAAAATGGAAATTACCTTGATTCTTGGGAGAGCTTGTTGGTTGGATTATGACTCCTGCTGCCCATGTTACTTGTCCTCTTCGAAAAGTCCTCTCCATCCTCTTTGCAGAGACCGCCTTAGGTGCTCCATTCGATAACCCTCTCAATATGACTTCTTTCCCATTGGAATGAAATTTAAACTCCATAGTTTGATGGTTCATGTAATAGCCCCCGATAGAGTGCAACCATTGAACACCCAATACAAGATCTGTCTCCCCAATACCAACCACATAGAAGTCATCACATAACTCATAATCTCCTAAGGTCATCTTGAGTTGTTTCACCACCCGTGTGCAAGGCATAGTGAATCCATCAGCTACAGTAACATTGAATCCCTCAAAATCTTCTGCTTTAAGCCCTCTTTTCATGACAAATCCCTCATCAATAAAATTGTGAGTTGCCCCACTATCAAGAAGAACAGTCAACCTTTGCCCTGCTAGTACCCCTTGAATTTGGAAGGGATGGTATCTTGGGACTCCTGATAATGCTGCTAAAGTGCCATCCTTGCTGATTTCTTTTACTTTCTCTTCTTCTACCTCCTCCTTAGTATCATGAAATTCCTCATGCTCATCTGAATCAGATTCTGAAGCAACTTCAATATAGTGCACTTGACCTTTCTCCAAACATCTGTGTCCTGGAACCCATGGTTCTCTACAAGTAAAACAAAGCTTTTTCCTTCGTAATTCACTCCTAGTCTCTTCATCTACCTTCTTTTTTGCCACATTTGTCACATCTTTTGGTGGTAGTGTTGGGAAAGTCTTTTTCTGAAAATTTCCCTTATGTTGCCAAAGATTTGGGGGTTTTTGATTAGTGATTGATTTCATAGGCACGCAAGTTTCAAGTTGCAAGCTTCTTTTGATAGCTTCCTGTAAGGTTGAGGGTGAGAAAGCCTTAACCAAACCCTTAACAGAATCTTCTAAACCATCAAGGAAAAGATAAATGATCCTCTTTTCACTCATATCAGGTACCATAACAACACTTTTTGAAATTCTTCTATATACTCATTAACTGATTTGGTTTGCTTCAACTTTGACAATTCTTTAAAGTACTCTTCATCATCCTTGAGGTCAAATCTATCTATCACCCTTTGACTGAAATCTTCAAATGTAGTTACCTGATCGTGACCTTGAGTAGTCATTCCATGATACCACCAATCATAGGCTGCATCTTCCAAGTGTAGACTTGCAAATTGAATAGCATCACTCTCTTTCATGGGGTTAAGTGTGAAGAAAGTTTGTAATTTTTGTAGCCATGCTCTAGCTGAAATTTTATTTGTTCCATCAAAAGTAGGCACTGTAAACTTGCTTATTTTATTTTTGAGCTCTCTTCCACTTGTGTCATGCTCCCTCCTATTCTCTTTCTTGGGCATCAAAGCGTTCATCATATCCACATATTCTCTAAAAGGAACTGAACTACGAAAGTCATCATCTAAGCCATTGTAAGTAGCTCTTAATGTAATCAAATTACCTGTAACCTCTTCCACTGGATTAATGGCTGGATTTGGTACTGGTGGCTCATCTGCAGGCAAGAAAATGGATTTGGTTGATTTAGATGGTGTGGATCTCCCATTTCTCGGCTCCTCTGAAGTGCTCCCTTTCTCATTAATAGATGCAATTCCTTGTAATTTTTCTGTCAATATCCGCAAAGCCTCTCTAGTTTCCGCCAAACCATCCACTGTTTGCTTCTGAGTATTTTGGATGTCTTGGAAGAATTTCTTTGCCATCTCATCTGGATCAGCCATACTTTTTTCTTCCTTGGATTTTGTACTTTTGCTTTCAACTGGGGGTTTAATCAAAATTTCTTTATTCTTTTCTCGCTGCAAATATCTTTTTTCTCTTTCACTTAGTTGCATGCAATCATAAAATATGACATGCAAGATCTGGGTAGTTATCAAAACTTGACATGCAAGATCTGGGTAGTTGTTAAAACTGACATGCAACTTCTACAAACCCTCAGGCTGGCAAGATCACGGCTCTGATACCACTGAAATGTCCCTTTACTAATTTTTTATGATATTTCCAGCCTCAAATCAGAACTTTAAAATCAAACAACCAATATTACAAAGATCTGCCAATTTTCCAATAAAACCCAAATCGGGTATGTCCAAATTAGCGCCAAAAACTTCACAACTTCACAAATTATTAATAAATCTGAAAATGGACATTTTTACAGAGATTTCAGCAGCATAACAGCCTACAAAATGACATTTCCAGTTTTGTATAGCCCTTACACAACAGATCACAAATGTAGGGCAAAACTATGCTCAATCGGGCTCCCGAAATTAACACAAAAATGCCCGAAAACACCACAAAACACTCATAAATTATCTCAGAAGTTTAATCATGACCCAATACATATATTCAGCTCTATTTTAACATCATAAAGTCTGAAATACAACAGCAAACCAAACTGATATGAAACACTCAACTGAAAACTCAAATTCAAACCAAAAAACAACCCCGAAAACACCCAAATCGGCACTATTCAGCACAAGGGCAAACTCTGTATGAGCATGCACATGGAATGGCTTCAAACTCCTGTAATTAGCCTTCCTGGAAACCTGCAAACTCCCGTTCTTGGGTCTCCTTCTCCACAGGTTTGGCAGCCTCTGAAGAACAACAAGAAAATTAGCAAGAATCAAGATGTAGAATGAGCCCAAAATGCCTCCAAACCCCTTTTAAAGAGGGCATAACCCTAACTCACGTCCAAGAGGGGTTAATAAAATATAATTTAATAATAATTTTTATTTATTAGTCCATTGGTTTCCAAAGATTAACCCTTTTTTCCAAAATTTCACCTTTTTGGAGCCTGCCTGCCTTAACAAAGTTTTTTTTTTTTTAATTATTTGAATAGGGGACATGACACCAAGAAATGGAATCCAACAAAACAAATTGCGAAAGCTATCTTTGGTTGGGATTATAACACATGGTGCAGATGTCACTTATGTAGTGAGCATGGTCATATTGGACCAAATTGCATAAGAACTCACATGAGACACTACAAAGAGATGTTTTGTATGTACAGAACTTGGACATCTAGCTAGAAACTGTATAAATTGAGGTAAAGTTGAAAATGAAAAGAAAGAAAAGGCTAACAATATCAGAAGTGAAATGAGGTAACAATGGATAAAGAAATCTCCAAAGAATGCAAATTAAAGTCATGAAAGAGTTGACACCCAAGTCAATGAGTTGGGTGACTCAACCATTTCAATCTAGTTACCCATGGAGATCACTAGAACTATGATACAAAGGAAACATCTCATATCAGTTCTAGAAAGCAAGCAAGAAGATCCAAATCAGCATTTAAGATGCATTGGAGTCATCGAGTTAAATAACAGCTAGAGTAATGTCTTAAGACCTTACTGAGAAAGGTCGAGTTGCAAGACCTTATCGAGCAAGGTCAGTTGCTAGACCTAACCAAGCCTGGATGGAGGTGGTGATTTTAGAGCTCCAACTGAGTGTTTATGGCACATACCAAGTTCAAAAAAACTAATCAAGCGTATGGTTATCGAAGGTATCTGTTGAGTTGATGAACTTAATTGAGCATCTTATGACTACCGAGTTAAACAAGCTATCATAGAGTTGTATGTCATATGTTGCATTAATTGTATCTTGAAGACAAATTTTGGTTAAAAGGTGAAATCAAAAGGTTTATCATTCACCAGTAATTTGAGAGAAAATAGAGCAGAGAATTCCTAAGCCCCTAAGTGATTCAAAGTGATTTAGTGAAAAGTTTTCAAAGGTTTTATCAATCAGGTAACAAGTTTAATGGCATCTCCATCCAAAAAAAAAGTGAAGAAAAGTTTTGAGATGATGATCAAAGGTATTGAATGTTGAACCCCAACATTCAAACTGTGTCCAACAATCACAGAGGAACTAGACCCAGTCGGAGCTCATTCACAAATTCCTCCAAAGGTACTCTTGATTCATGACATTAGGTCATTCTATCATTGTCCAATTTAGGAATTGGGTATTTTTGAGATGAATCAAGCATATGAGGCATTATGTATGGATGGAAGTTTGAAACCCAAGCATAAGCATTTGGAAACAAAGGGTTTAACTCACGTTTTACATATGCCAAGGGATTTTCAAATCAAATGGATTAGATTTATCCTTATTCATGTCCATGACATGCAATTTTGGCTTGATCAAACTATTCAGATAACAAAGAAAATGATTCATAGGGTTACTAGGTTGTCAATACTCAGCAAAGAAAAGACAACAAAAACCCTAGGTTGGGATGAGATAGTGAAGAAGACTTTTGCTAAGTGGGATGGTAGAGGAATGAAGTTGAATGGTGTTACAAACATGAAAATCAAGTTTGGAATCCATGTGATTTCTCATAAATTTTCTAATTCTAGCAAACTGAACAATGTTTTGTATAAAGCTGTGGACTTAGCATATATAGTGTTCAAGAAAACTCTATCATTTGACCTTGCCGAGTTGCAGTTGAACTAGCTAAGCAAGAATATGGAGAGCATCCGAGCATCCAAGACAAATCCATATAATTTTAGCTCACTTTTGACATGTCTATTCTTTTATGTTCAATTCTTCCCTTTAAAAGGTACTATAGTTTGGAAGAAAGACATACCTATTCTATATCAAATCAATGAGTTTATAGCTGAAATGGGAGACAATTCTGAGGGCATCATGATGCATATTTTGAGACATTTAAGGAAAGAATGTAGAGCAGATTCAAAATACTCAAACAATTAGTTGATGATTATGAAAATGATGTATGTTTCCTTGTGGATTGTGACAAGGTGCATATTCAAGGAGTTAAGCCAAGAATAGCATGGATAAAACCTCTTGGATATGATGTAAATATTGATGACATAAGAGATATCATTGAGGCTCTAGTCAATGAGCTAGTGGACCCTAAGGAACCATATTTTGGCACCTATGAAGAGGCTAAGACCAGGATTTCTTTGGAAACTAAGCTACCTTAGGCTTTGAAAAGAGGAAGAAAATAGGTTGAGAAAATTCAAAAGGAGAACAAGAAATCTATTTCCCCTCATCTGCTAACAGAAGGAAAGGGTGATGATATTGAAGAAGAGGAAGGGGAATAGGAACATGCAGAAGAAGAAGAGCCTCCCAAGAAAAAGGGGAAGGTTATAATAAAGAAACCAACCAAGTCCTCACTTGTTTTCTTCACAAGGAGACCTACCAAATTAAGGAAGAAACTCAAATTGTAGGATGAAGAGGAAGATGAAGAAGAGCAACAAGTAACCTTTAAAAGGTTTGCTCCCACTTTTGAGGAAAGACTAAGAAGACTGCAAGAAGGTGGAGGTATGGCTAACTTTAAATTTCTTAAGTATGAAACAAGGAGTAAAGAAGAGATAAAGTAGATTGAAGAAGCCCTAGTGGCTAAAATTGCTAAGTGGAAGTACTCTCCAGAAGAACTGACCAAAGAATTTGTTGATATCTTACTAAAGGTTGTTGCACATCAATGGGAAAATACAATATATATTGCCAGAGATATTAGGGAATAGACCTTAAGAAAGACAATGCCAAATCTTTCTAACAAGGAAGCAAAGGAAGTGTAAGGAAACTTACAAAAAAGAATATAATTGTTTCCACATAACCCATAATAGATCTAAAATAAATATGTAATTAAAATCCACATGCAAGAGAATAGATAACATACCCACAAAAATGTGACAAAAGATATACCCTAGGAAGCCATCATTGAGGGAAAAAACCTAGCCTCCAAAAGCATCCTGTTGGCATTTTGAAACACTACATGTTTCAAATTACCCCAATGAGAATAAGACACATCTAGGGGCAGCTAACTCCCATCCTTGACAATATCCTTTCAGACACCAAGCCAACTATAAGGCTAGACCCTTCTTCTACTTTAGACTTTGCAAAACCTAGGCGGATGGACCTCAGATTCAATTATATGGTAAGAGTGCTAAAACATATTCCTAAATCTAACAAAGTAGATAAAATCCCTTAATCTCCTATACTTATGCAATAACAAAGATGTGCAGTAGAAAATTACAATTCTTATGAAATTCACAAGCTGAGTGAGGGCATCCTTTTCAGCTCTTCAACATGAAAAGGAAATAAAATTGATTAATGATGTTGATTTTCAGCAAAACTTCAAGTATGCAACAATGAGAACAAGTTGATCCTGTAGCTAATCAGTGCCTTAACCATTGGAAATTTCATGAATCAAATGCATACATCTGTGATATCAAGGACATATTTCATACACCTAGACATTAGATCTATCCTATCACTTTTTGAATCAAACATCGGTGTTCATAAAAACCTCATTCGCATGAGATATCCTTCTCAAAATAACCATCAACCCTATCAAAAACATCAAGCATTTACTTGGCCCTTTGTTCCAATAGCAAAACATATCTGACATACAACCTTGAAGGGATGCAAATGAGTCTCAGTTCTTTGTTCCTAGACTACATAAGACTGTAGATTACTAAAATAGGAGACAATAATCAGAATGAAACTAATGAAATTCTTGCTCATTTGTATTCATTTCTTTGAAACAATACATTCACATGCATGAAATTAAAACATGCAAAACACCTAATAGATATGAAATTTCTATATTATCTTCACTACTGTTGTCATACAAGAGAAAATATGCTAAAGGAAATTGATGGAATCACAATTTTGGATCCAACAAAGTGGTCTCATACTAAAAATTACCAACCAACAATGGTCTCACAATGAAAAATTGGAACCCCAAATGGTATCACAGCAATGAATCATTTTCTCTCCAAAACTGGAACCTCTACAATGAGAAAGAAAGAGAATGATATAAAGGAAAGAATTCTCAAATTTGCTCTATCTTTGACATCTGTCCACTTGGAAAACCTCCTCACGAAGTTAAAAGAATATCTCTAATCTCTCTCTGCAACTGGTAAGTCAAATCCTTAACCATTTTGGCTCTGAAAAGCACAAAATATATCAGATATTTTATGGGAATCATTCTATTTGCCAAAATATCTAAAAGTATCATGAAATGCTGGTAAAATTAAGTTTTAAATTGTTTTAAAGTGACCAAAATTGATCCCAACCACATTTTTACCATGTTTTATCAAACCTATAATTGTGTTTTCAATTTTTGCCCATTTCACTGATAAGGCCCAAATTTTACATTTTTGCCTGTAACTTAAACTAGTGAAGACCTACTCAAAATTTGATTCCATATCTGGATTCCTCATCTTGAGACCTTTCCAATGGTATATAATACTTGATATTTCAAATAAAATTAACCCCTCTGGGGGCCATTTGAAAATGGCTCCTTCTATGGCCTTGCATAGCAATTTACAAAAAATTGACCTTTTTCAAAAGTTTCAAACTATAGAATAAATCAAACTTTATTTGAAATATGATCTTACATGTTCAAAAGAAGAAATATTTTTTAAAATAATAATTTCTTGAACCTTTTGAAAATTCCCTCCATTTTTCCTCTAGGTCAAACCTTGTTGACTGCCCTCACTGCATGTCATCATTTGATTGATCAAATTTTTGCCACATCATTAGTCCACCTCACTACTAGCTGGTTGGTCACCATGTCGCTATGTTAACCTCCCTGTAACTTTCCTTTGGTGACATGGCGACCACCGTCGAACTCGCCATGTGTTGTCATCATATGCTTCTGTGATATTAGATTGCCATGTCAGCACCTCAATTCATCAATTCATCACTATGTGCTACCACTTGTCAACTTCCTATTTGCCAATGCTGCCACTTGTCAGATTCTAGTTCATCATCACATCTATAGCTGAGCCCCACATCCTTCTCATCGAATTTCAAGGTTTTTCGGTAGGTCACCATGTTGCTACCGATAAACCTCACCATTTTTCATTGGCAACATAGTGACCACCAGATTCTTCAACTTTTCCAATGACTTTTTCATCATGCTGATGTCATCATGTTTTCTAGTGCATTTGTTCAAAATTATTCCTTCTTTCGACCGAGCACGAGTCCCATGTATGCATATTTGGGCTTCCAAAAGTCGTGTGTCTTTAAGACACTATGATATTATGTGTTATTGTATTTAAACAATTAAAACCTCATTGCATCCCCAATGTGGGACTAAAAGATTTTCTTTGTTTTTCCTTGTTCATCCCTGAACTCCTTTGCAACTTCCTTGCTGCAGCAGGATGCTCTTTTACATTGTCGCGACCTTTTTGATGACTTCATCCATCATAAGATATTTAGAACTGAGCACCTTGGAAGGTCTACCCAGACTTCCAGTTGGAAGGGGCCATGTTATACAAAACTATTATCTTCCCATTGCTTGTGGTCACCTTGAATGACAACGCCTGCCCATTCAGATAAGAGTTGCTCTACCAATTCTGACCCCAATTGCATGACATGGCTTGCCACCCTATCCTCAACCCCTTTATGGCAACAACATGGACGTCCCCTACTCCTCCCATGTTGGATATCAACACCATATTGAAATATGAGTGCCCATTCACGGTGAACTGAACTCCTCCCTTTCTAACGCGGGGAACTCTTCTGAACAGAATGGGCACAATCCCACTTCTGTCTAAGCCAAGATTTTACCAAAGTCCAACAGCCATGCATGGAAGGTAGGAAATCAAAAACCATAACAAGCACAAAATATATGATGCTCAAAAAGCATTGATAGTGTTGTACTCTTTCCAATGCCATTTGTACCAAGAAAACCAAAGCACTCCAACAAAGCATGAACGTTGGTTCTCCATGGCATCGACTTCTATAGTGCTAAAAGATTTTCCATCCTTCCACCAGATTGGAGTGGGTTTTACAAGCATGAAATAGGCCTTGAGATCTCACTTGGCCTCACTTGCAATTACCATTTCCAAGGTAAGGTGACCATATATTCAAAATGATAACCAATGACTCAAAGACACATAGAATTTGAGTATATGCAACAGGAGCTATGCCTCCATTTACAAGGCTACCTCTGTAATTAAATCGCTTGTTATAGTTTAAGCCCTTTGCATGGTCTTCCTTTTTCAATCTCCATTGGTGTGTTCCTTCTTAATTATCTACCTTCTAAGGCTGGCTCTTCTTGGGAAAGGCATATATGTCTTCTAAATGCTCCTTCGCATCTATTCATTTGTACTAGTCATGAGCCGGGTCTTAGCCAGGAAAAGCATTGCAATTAAAATTTATATAGAACACATGTTCTTTCAAAATTGTGAAGTGCATGACCCCACAATGCCAAATCCACCTGGTACTTGGGAAGAAAATGTTTAGTGGCTACAAAAAAATTGGTATCTATATTATTTTGTATCAATCCCTCCATTATACTTGAATCCCTGTGAAAACTAGCCATGGTGTTTCCTTACGATCCACAAAAACAAGTCATGCTCGATAAATATAATAGTGAAATGCATGGGCCTTGACTCACTAAGTACCAAAGTTTGTCCTCTATTTGTATTGGCATAGGAAAATGTCTCTCATAAGCAACACCACATTTTACACCAGAGTCTAATGCAATTAGTTAGACCCCAAAGTGGGTCCAGCTAAAAAAAAAATTGTTTTCAAACAACTGACAAGCATATTGATCCATTGATCATCTCAAACTGATTGAAATCAAATTTGATCACTGATTGATCATTAAAAACTCATTTTATCATTAATCTATGCACTGTCAATTTAATGGCAGAAGACCCTTTGACTGTCCTTGAAAACTAACAAAGACACCTAATTGGGCTCTAAGATTGATAATACTAATTCTTTTTTCCACACACTCTTACCCTGTTGAATCTCATCTCATCATGAATTCTCAGTCAAAAGATATTGACCACCAAAGTTGTCCTCTCAAAATTGCCTACACGAAAACATGTCAGAAAACCATAAAACATGTTTGGAATTGGCTTTGAAAACTAGGCGAACTGACACTTGGGGAAAATGAAAATTGGGGTGTTGGTTTGCTGTCATGAAGACAACACAAATCTTGGATTAGGGCTCATGACGAATAATGAGGCAAATTCGGCGAATGGTCAAAGTGAGCTACTTAGAATTTGTAGACTAGAAACACTGACATAAAAGCATTTTTTGCAAATGGAATTCACCTAGGAAAGTGTGTAGATAGATTCATCAGGATTTGAAAATTGGCACGCTTAGAGTATTTTTAGAGTAAAACATAGTGGTAAAATCCATTAAATCTCACCTATCACAAATCTCAAGTTCTAACATCATGAACAAGGGTACAGACAAATTTGCAGTTCTTGACACCAGTAAAAAGTTAGAAATTGCACTTGGAATCGCATTTGAAAACTAATCAAACAAATTCGTCATAAGCTCAAAATTGAAACATAGCAATTCTTTGACCTCTAAAATGCAATGGAAAAGGAATTTTAGCATTTTAGTCAACTAGGTCAAAGTTATAACAAGTCAAATAGGGCCTCCTAGAATTTTGAACAATTCACATTAGCATGAGAACAATAGTGACGAACTTTGAGGGATTCAAAACCTAGTCAAACAGATTTGAAATAACTCAAAACCTGAAACATAGGCTCTTTGGTATGGACACTAAACATTCCCAAAGTGGCAAGTCATGAAACATTACTAGGTGCGAGATATTCAATTACAAACACAACCTCCTGTCGCTATTTGACGCTTAGGCAAAAATGCAAATTTGACAATTGCTCAAAACGGGACTTCACAAAATGGCTCGAAATCACAATTTATCATCATGGGATGAGTATACATATTGAATGCAAGTTTTTAGAAACATTAAACATTGCTTAGGCTTCAAATGGATAGCCAAGTACATATGAATTAAAAAGCACTTATAGGGCTTGATTTTTTTAATGGTACTTAAAATCAGGGTTTCGATTTTGAGTCCCAACACATCCATCACCACGTATTATTTAGAAAAAATTATCATTGCAATATAACCATGGAGTCCTTCAAATCCATAGCCACAACCAAGCAATCCATGTGAACAAGCATGAATCCACACATCCCATGCCATGCTTCCAACCTTCACAAATGCTCCCTTGGCTAACCTGTCAAGCCTTGTCCTACTCAACTCTTGCCTTTTTTCCTTTTGTCTTGTTCTTCATCTCTACAACTAACCTTGTGGTTGCTAATATAGTAGCAAGTCCCATAAAACCACCAAGTGGTATTACATAAACCATGAGCTAAAACCATGTGCTACCTAACCTGTTGGCCCCACATTTAATATTGGAATTTAATTTTTTTCTCCAATGTTTAATAATTACATGAAATATTATTATACAATGTTACAATACAACTCATCAAGTATATCCCATGGGAATCTTTACATGTTGCACGTTCATCTAGGTGCAACATTACATAATAAAATAAAATAATACAATATAAAAATATTATGCAATGTGTGCAACACTTGTTATCTCGTACATGAAGATCCTTCAGGTCTATACACACACAACCAAAGTGTTAGTACCAAGTGAAACCAAGAAGATACAAACCAAACCAAAAACTAATCCTGCACTATCACCTCATCACTATCACAAGCTCACACTAAACTATGTATCCAAGCTATCCATGACATCATGATGAAAAACCATCATCTAACCATGAGAATTAACCAAGGCATAAAACCATCAAAGAACTCAAAGTGCACATCATGAGATCCTCAAAAGAAACCAAATAACCATGATCCTCAACCAACAAGATATACTACCATAACCAAAGCAAAAATCCAAACCAATGAACATCATAGATGTACCTGTATATCCAATCATGTCATGCCAAAATCCATGGCACCATGATCACATCCATGAACCAAGCAACTAACTCTCAATATGTCTAACCTGTCAACATAAAATAGTCAACCATAGTCCTCCACCATGACTATACCTAGTAACAACATCCTATTCATTCTACATGAAGAAAAAATAGCAAATCATGTGACTTAGGGCATAGGCAGCCCAAATCCAAGCCACCAATCTAAATATGCATCAATAATGAAAGATCAATGGGCAAAGATAACCAATAACCAAGCTATAAATGCAACCTGTAAGTATAGACCACTTACAACTCTGCACAACTTGTAGATCCAACAAGTCATCATACATATCGAAACCAACACTAATAACCATTTCATCATGAGACCAATCTAAAATATGAACTGAGTATACAATGATGTCAAATCTTAAATCTTCAATCATACAATGTCATAAACTCATAATGCTACCATAGTAAATATATATCATAAACTATTCAGATCAATATATCACCAAATAAACCATGCCAAACTTGCACCAAATCTAAACCAATATGTAAAGCTCTCCAAGAGCTTTCTGTTGACTACTTGAAGTCTAAAATCTAACTCCATATGCCCAAGTTATGCCCTAATATGTGTTCATAATAAATAACATCTAACTTTATGTCTCTTGAAACCTAACAAAATATCAAAATCACATAACCAAACCTACATCAAGTTGTAGTGCTCTAAATTAGCTTTCCAATGCTTATAAGAAGTCTAAAATTTGATATCGTGAGAGAAAGTTATGGCCATTTTACCAAGATAGTCTTTTTACTAGTTTCAAAGCAATTTATTTTTATTTTTTTTAATGAAAATTCTGACGGGATTAAATTTGACAGCCATCATGGGCTGAAACTAAAAAACTCTTTCATTTTCTTTGGTCTTGGCCAAACTAGGGCATATCATATATCAAAATTTATGGAAATGTCAACCCGGATCCAATGGTGAGGTTTGTTTTTACCTAGGAGGTCATTTCTACAAGCTCCCTCTTAAAACCCTCATTTAAATTAAACATCCAAAATACCCTTTTGTCTAACAATTTCACATGCCCAAAATCTACTAATATCCCATCATAACAACGAACCCAAAACCCTTTGATATGCAATAAACAACTCATATATATTGCCCTTTCTTGTATCCACTCATGCATTCATATGGATTCAATCTAGGGTTACAACAATACAACCATAGCTCTGATACCACTCGTAAGAAAACTTGCAACAAAAAATATAACTATTTTCACATAACCTATAATAGATCTAAAATAAATATGTAATTAATATCCACATGCAAGAGAGTAGACAACATACCCACAAAAATGTGGCACAAGATATACCGTAGGAAATCCTCACTAAGGGAAAAAACCTAGCCTCCAAAAGCATCCATCACCATGTATTATTCAACAAAAATCACCATTGCAATACAACCGTGGAAGCCTTCAAAGCCATAGCCACAACCAAGCAATTCATGTAAACAAGCATGAATCCACACATCCCATGCCATGCTTCCAACCTTCACAAATACTCCCTTGGCTAACCTGTCAAGCCT
This sequence comes from Cupressus sempervirens, assembly GCA_028749045.1. NCBI lineage: Eukaryota > Viridiplantae > Streptophyta > Pinopsida > Cupressales > Cupressaceae > Cupressus > Cupressus sempervirens. The sequence continues at coordinate 962,090,915 of CM053785.1, read as the reverse complement.
TGTCCCACCCGACTCTTGTCTTTTTGCCTTTTGTCTTGTTCTTTTTCTCTACTACTACCCTTGTGGTTGCTTATTTAGTAGCACATCCCACAAAACCACCAAGTGGTATTACATAAACCATGTACTAAAAACATGTTCTACCTAACCCATTGACCCCACATTTAATATTAGAAATTTAATTCTTTTCTCTAATATTAAATAATTACATGAAATATTATCACAATCTTATAATACAACTCATCAAGTATATCCCATGGGAATATTTACATGTTGCACATCCATCTAGGTGCAACATTACATAATAAAATAAAATAATACAATATAGCAATATTATGCAATGTGTGCAACACCCGTTATCACAACAAGAAGCATTGAAAAAGAATGAACATATAAACTAATTCACAGGTTCAATGAATTCCTGATTCTGTCAAAAGATATTGAAATTTGTGGTGTAATCAAATACAAATGCATGGAAGAACATCTATGGATTGCATGTTATAAAGCCTACTGAGGAGGTTGTACAAGTAGATGATTTTGATGATGAGGAAGATGATGATGAGAAAACTGATGAAGAAGATGTGGATGATCATATAATCAGTGAATATCTACCGAAGATTCAAGATATCCAAGATTTTGATCCTGAAAAGATAGTAGCAGAGGTAATGTCCTCCCTTCCTAACTCTTTGAGCAAAGCCTTAATGACATCTAACTCAGAGAAGGTTGCTACCAAGTCACAATCAATTGAGGTAAACATAGTTCCATCAAGCACCCAATTAACTATTGGAGTTATTTTACATAGTGTAATGATGAGTGTTGTTTCCACCACTTCATCTACCAAGCAGCAGGCTCCACTCTACATAGCAACAACACAGATCGAGTTTCGACAATGAATAGTAAGTACTCCTACTACATTTATTGTTTCTCCATTAAGTAATGTTGTTTCTACCATTGTTTCTTTTGTTGAAAGTGCAATGATAGCTAAGGTTAAGCCTCAACCAAGCACAAAGGATTTGAGTAAAGGAAAATAAATTATTCATTTTATTGTTTAGAAAGAAAAGGGTAAAGAGGTAGAAGCCTCCAATGATGAGATTGATCTAGAGGAAGAAATAGTCATACTAGATTGGGATCTCTCCAATCTAAATCCTGATAAGATGGACACTCTAGGAGAGCTTTGGAAGAGAAGGGCAAGATAGAAAAAGTTGAGAGCAGAAAAGAAGAAGAGAAATCAAGTGCTTGAAGACACGAAGGGTATATTTTTTGATGCACTAAGAATATAGGTTGATGAGAAGCAATCTATATTGGATCAACTTGTTGACATTGTGCACGAGTTTAATGAAGAATTGAGTGGACAAGAAAAACTTTTATAGAGGGCATAAAGGAAATTTGAAAACAAAGTTTTGGAGAAAGTGACAGAGAAAATTGTCATTGATCAAGTGGAATTGTCCACTATTCTTGTAAATTTTGAAAAATTTGTTAATAATATTGTTTCATTATTTGTAAAGTTAAGTGACACTACTAATTTTACAAAGGAAATAAAGGAGAATTTCTCAAAATTTGATGTTCATCTAAAGGCAAGTGTACACTAGTTGTCACTTGACCCTAGCACTAACTCTACACATTCTATGAAGATCAGGTATCTGATAGACTTGTAAGTAGAATTGTTGAGGGAAGGAGCCAGAATAAGGGCTACACTAGCAGATATTCAGAATATGATTATTCCCAACATGGATGTAATGCAAAAACATATTGCGCATGCAAAAACATTAATCCATGACAACAACTTTTCAATTGTGTATCACATCATGGAATTATCAGTGGAAGTGTAGATAGATTTGCATGCTTCCAAAGTTTTGCAAGAGAATTGAAACAAAACCATGTCCATAATTTTCAAGATACATAGTGATTTCCATTCACATTTTGGTATTACTTTGTAAATATTCATTTTTTTTGCATTTGCATCAAAATAGAGGGGGAAATAGTTATTATCATACTATTACTTGCATATGTATATATGGAAGGGCATCCAAAGGGAAATACAGAAAAGGGGAAATGAAGTTATGTACAACAAAGCTACAAAAAAAAAAAAAATAGAGTCAGTGTTTACCGAGTTGTCAACACAATAGTCAAAACCGAGTTGCAGACCCAAGTATATTGATAGGGGGAGTTTTGACTTATATTTTGAGTATTCAAAATTTTGGTATGATAAGTATTTTTGTCACTAGTGCCAAAGGGGGAGATTTTTGACTTGATGGTCAAATCATTTGTCAGTTAGTGACTAAGCACTTAATCGGTTTGATTGGCTACATTGTTATTGAGCTTCATAGAGTCTATTTAGCCTCGCAGTGTAAACCAAACAGGATATAGTGTTAACCATGATTATAATTGTCTACCGAGTCAATAATATTAACCAAGTAGAAGGAAGCTAGGGTTGACTGCATTGTAGTGTCAATCAAACCCTTCAGTGTCTATCGAGTTCTCTAGTGTTTGCTAAGTCACCAAATGCTATCAAGTATGTGCCTAATCTCGAGTGATCAATGTGGATTGAGCACCAGTATCAACTGAGTGCCAAAGCTTGCCAAGTTCACAATGTTGCAGAGTGTTAGAATATTACCCAAGTGATCTTTAGAAATTGAGTTACACCAGTAAATAGACTTAGTGAAGATTGTTTGAATTTGTTGTTGTAGCCAACTCCAGAAGATAATTAAGTTGATTGGTATGTATGTAATACATCTTATCATATCCAAGTATGAGTTCATAATAAGTAAGAAGTAGAATCAATGTGAATTAGAAGACAAAGGCTACAAACAATATAAGAAAAAGTAGAGTCTCATCCATCACATAAAGGTGATCAGTTTACATCAAAGGAATCTCATACAACAAACCAAGTTGCAGATCAAAGATCAACTACTCGTTCATCCTAATAGGTGCATTAGTTAAATCCTCTAATAAGATGGACTTAATAGTCTTATGCTGAATCTCCTCATTTTATTGTATAAATCCTTTCACAAGGTCGACCTAACAATCGTTATTGCTCCTAACAGGGAAAATCACCAAAAGTGATCATTAGTAAGCCTTAATAGGCCAACTTTATATTGTAGTCATAAACCTTGTGGGTATCATCCCCACCCCATATTTACTTTCTATTTGGAAGGCTTTTGGGTTACCAAATGTTATGTCAAGTGTTATGAATATTTTATTGCTTTCAGTCTTGAAAGCATGCAATTAGATTAGAATAGCTTATGAAGGATTAATTGGTGAATCAAAGCTAAAGTTTTATTGGTTCTTGATTCACCCCCCTCTCAGTCACATGTGCCCACATACATTTCCAACAATAGAGGACCTATCCTAGATTCTTGTCCTATGTTCGCATACTCTGAGGTTTTATACTTTTCAACTCTTTTCTCATTCTTTGTGGTCTTTATTTCTTGCAATCTTCATCAAGTGAGGGACATTTTTTTCTTTGGCAATGTTTCATATGATGATGTAGCATCTTTCATAGTTGGGAGCCAACTCTGAACTCTTGTGTGGAACTATCCGTAAGAGTATGTGATATTTTGTTGTACTTTCTTGGGCTTTAGTTTATTCTTCCAAGACTAGACCTATAATTTAATTAAATGCTCGACTAGACAACTTGTGGCTTAGTTGGCTATATAAGAAGCATGGTTAGATGTAAGAAGCAAGGAAATTAAAGAAAAGAAGATAGAAGATTCAAGCTTGGACTCTAGTTTCATAATTTTCTTTGTATAAGGTCGCAACTTGGAAGGCCTCACAATTGGGCATGTTGTTATCTTAATATGTGAAGTGAAATAATTACATCTATTGAAATGTTACATAAATGGCCTCTTGTTCCCTATTGTCTTCTTGAGTAAACATTATGTGTGTAACTCTTTGCAAGGGGTTGTTTGTAGGTTTAAGTTGGGTTTATTCCATATTTATCTTGCCTACTTCCTCCTTTGCATCAACATGTGACAAAATATAGAACAACTAAGATACAAATAGAATAATGGTATGATAGGTGGATTCATTTATCACCTTGCACCAATTTAGAAACAAGGGTCATATAAAGAAATATAAATAAACATATAGCAAGAACTATATGAGGGAAGCACATCACAACAAGAAAACATGCAAAAGCTACTATGCTAGAGCAATCACTCAAGTGCACTATCCACCTCCCCAATCTTAGTCTATATCAATTAGGGAAGGTGGACAACTTTCAAGAAGAAAAACATCCTAAACAATAGAAACAATAGCTAACTCTTAACAAGGACCCCCTTGAGAGTCATTATGTTCAACACTAGATGTTAGTGATTTTTTTATAGAAAGAGTGTTAGGAAAATCATTATCAAGATCAATAGTATCATATATATCATCATTAGAATTAGGAGGATCTATTAAAGTCCACCAAGATAAATGAGAGGGCCCTGAGGGTGGAGGTGAATCATTTATGTTCTTAAAATAACTCTTAATAACTTTATCAAATATAAAACATGAAATCAAAAGATGCAACAACTATAGAAGGATAACCATACACAATAACACTAGATATGTTAACTAGGGAAATTATTGAGTAGAGGGAAGACCCCGATGGGAAAAATGCCCACAAGATAATGAACTAATATAGAAAGTTCCTTGTTAAAGGATATGACCCTATTAGGAGTCCAATGGAATATAATTAGTAGGTATGAGTCCTTGTTAGGAGATTTTAAATCCCTGTTAGAAGACTATTAGGAGTTGTGCCAACCCTATTAGGAGTTTAAAAGAGGATAACTGAACTCAATGTTCAAATAGCCTCAAACTTGTTGATCTTAGATTGGTTTTGACAAGTGAGTGTCAACACACTTAACTTATTTACTTAGTTCATGTCGAACTAGTAATGCATGTCGAGCACAACATGTAAATATTAGACCATGTCGAGTCATAGTGAGTGTCAAGCCACTCATGTGCTGAGTCACTCAAGTGCTGAGAAAATAGACCATGTCGAGTGATTTAGGAGCCAAGTAAATAATGGATGTTGAGAAATATAGGTGTTGAGTCACAATAGAAAGATTAGTGTATGCCGAGCAACAGAGACTTCAAATGCCAAGTAAAACTATTTTGACATATTTGTTTGTAATGGCACAAATAACTATGTAAATCATTTTTGAGTTGACTTATGATTGTATTTTGATATTTTGGAGATAAGGATGAATCTCTAGTTGGATTCCTTATGCAATTAAATGTAGCCAATCAGAAAATGGGAAGGATTAAGCAAAAAAATGGATGAATCTTAGCCGTAGATTCATACCTAACCCTAAGCCACCAAAGTCTTCTTAAGGAGGACAAAACCCTAAACTCTTCACAATGAGTGCGTAAGGAATTGAAGGAGTGAAAAGGATAGTTTGCATGTGCAAACAGAGCATTCATAGTGACTTAGAAGTTATGAAGTGAAAACACTTGTAGAATTAGTTAGAGCATAACAAAAGATAGAGAAAAAGATACAACAAAGAGACATCTAATCAATAAGGATCAAGAAGACATCATTTAGATGTGATATGTTATCAGGAAAGCAAGTGCCAATTGCAAGATCTATGTTGAGACATTCTAATAGGTGATTTCAGTCAAATCTCTTAACAGAATAGTCCTAATAGGCTATATGAAATCCTTTAATAGGGTGCTTACTTAGTTGTAAGTTAAAGTCCTCTAACTAGGCACACTTCTAATAGGGTGTTGAAATCCTCTAACAAGGTGAGACCTAACAGTCTCTGTAAGCCTTTAATAGGGTAGACCTCTTAGAGGGTAGACCATGTTTCATGGTCAAAACATTGTAACCTTTATTGGATAAACTTTATTGCTACAGTAATGAAGATTTGTGGGTTTCATCCCCACCCCAATTTTACCTTCTCACTTGGAGGGTTTCTGGGTAATCATATCTAGAGTTATGTGTGTGAATGCTTACATGTTTGCATGATTTAGATGTATATATACTTTACATGTTATTTCAGTTTACTCATTGAATGCATGAGATAGATATGTGATGAAAATTTTATGGGTCCAAGTTTAAACTACTGATTCACCACACCCCCCCCCCCCCTCTCAGAAGTTTACCTTTACTATTGTAATTCCAAAAATTGGTATTAGAGCCTTATTCTATGAAAGAGAAGCTTTGCAACTTTGAGGAAAGATCTTGAAATGGAAGTCTACAAGTTGGGAAAGATCATTGAGAACTAGGAGATTGATATACATCTCATTCTACACCAAATGAATCAAGCAAGAGAAGACTTAAAGAATTCTTTAAAGAGAAGGAAAGAAATTTCTATTGTAGAGAATGACACACAATACAAAGAGATAGATACTAAAAAGCTATTTGAAGATAGAGACTCAAATGAATATGATGTAGCAGTTGCAGATCTAATGGAAAAGAATAGAGTCCAAGTTGACGAAATCAAAAATCTCAAGTTAGAGCAAGAATCACAAGTTGTACTACTATGTGAAGTGGTTGACCAAACAAATAAAGCTATGGAAGACAAAGCAATGAGTGAAGAAGGTAAACAAATTTTGTCCAATAGATTGGAAGAGAAGGAAACAAAGCTAACCAAGATTTCCAACATGCAACTGGACACTCTAAGTCAAATGGTGAATGCCAACTATGAGTTAAATGTCAAGGACATAGAGATAACTACATTGAAGTTGCAAAATGAACAGTCACAGAATGATCTAAAGAGAGAAAAGGAATTTTTTGAAAGTTTCAACAAACCAAATGAAACCATCAAATACTTTGAGAAATTATTGAGATCCCCTAGATCCAAGAATGATACATCAGGACTAGGTTACACAAGCACTGAAGAAGGAGAATCACCCAAAAATGTAGAAGAAAGGACTAACATAGGTAAAAACTCCAAACCTACTTGTCATAGTTGTGGTAAGAAAGGACATACTACTAATGTGTGTAGGAGCAAGACTACAAATTAGAATGTCAAGCCTAAGAACATGGTTCACTGCCATAAGTGTAACAAGCAAAGTCATTAAGCACATGAATGCAAAATCAGGACCATGCATGCACAAAGATTTGAAAGATACTACTACAATTGTTAGAAGTATGGACATAGAGATTTTGAATATAGATCCAAACTAATGTGGTCATCAAACAAGCAAACAAAGGTAAGGAACAATGACAACTCTTATAATTGGGATTATAATACAAGATATAGCTATCATTATTGTCAAGAATATGGACATGTTCCTAATAATTGTATTAAGACACACTTCAGTGGTAATTACAAAAGGTGGTTGAGTCAAACTACATGTTTTAGCTATTTGAAGACTAGTCACATCAGTAAATATTGTCTAACTAGGTCAAAGACACCAAGTTGTGAATTTGATAAAGGCAACGGCAAGGCAGATGTTGAACACAACAGAGATGAGATGAATAAAACATGGAAGAGAAAGGATGTTTGTAGCACATAAAATGGAGAAGGGATCACTTCACCCAATGGTTCAGGTGATCACACTTCATCAAACTAGGAAAGTAAGAGGTATGCGAGACTGATATTTAAAGGTTATATCATACATCAGTTCCAAAAGGAGATAGTACTAAAAAGATTACATTAGCATGAATAAAGATGTAAGATGTTGATAGGAATTCAAAATAAATCTTTAAGTTTTTCATGTTGTTGTTGCTAAGCATTAAATATTTCCTATATTTGTCAAGTGGAATGTTAGAAGATTCTAAGATATCAAATTAGGTAGTTGATGTTGAGCTCGTAGTGGTTTCTGAGTGATGGAAATGTGAATGGATGTTGAGTGAGCCTGGAATTGGTTGATGTTGAGCTTACAGTTGTGTAAGCACTCAACATTAATTGTAGGGTTTTCAAGAGCATTTGATCAATTTTAGCTCATTTTTCATCATTTCAAATCTGAGAAAGGGTGAGCAGAGCAAAAGGCAATCTGGAAATCTGTTCCAATTGTTTGCAGAAGATTCTAGCAGTGATCTTACATCAATTCCTCAAATTTCAAAAGGTATTTATCAAGAGCCGAGCTATGCAATTTTAATTTTCATAAACCCTAGTTTCACACAATGGCATTGAGTTCAAAGAATGTAGAGGGGAAGGAAGTTTTAAATATTCAGTTAGAGAGTAATGAAGTTAAGTAGCCCATTTTCAAAGCTATTCCTAACATTGCATATAAGCAAGACCCCTTTGACACATTGTCAATGATTCTACCAAATGTAATCATGGTGCAAGATGTGATAAAATGCTATAACTGCAAGATAGGAAGCATTGGAGAAATGGAAATTAGGGATGCATACAATAGGTTATGTGATAATTATGTTTTAAAAGAAGAGTTCAAAATTTTTGAGAAAAAGGGATTGACACGAGCCCTAGGTTTTCCAAATGTGTTTAAGATAGAGTGGATCAGAATAGCGCTTAGCCGAATCCATGATGGTTCCTTATGGCTAGAGAGAAAACCTATCAAAATAACTAAGAGAATAATCTATAGGGTCACTGGCTATCCAACCCTAGATTGGCCCAAGATACTAAGAACTGATTCCAAGGAAATGATTGAAAAGAATACCGAAGGTATCTAGAATAAAAGAGGTATGACAATAGAGACAATAACTTATCCTCTAATAAATTTTGTTGTAAGGGTAATATAACACAAGTTCTATCAATCTAGTAGATTGAATAGTGTACCCTATATAACTATGGATGTTGGATAATTGTTTAAAAAGATCCCACATATGATCTAGCAGAGCTACAATTGCAACAACTGATGGAGAACCTTTGAGCAATCAGGAAAACTAAGAGTACACAATGCAAATTTGGCTCTATATTGATTTGTATATTCTTTTATGTACAAAACACATTCCCCTCATTTGGTATTGTGGGATGGAAGACCAATAGATTAGTGAGTACATTGGACAACTAGGAGAGAACTTTGAATCCTTAATGACTAGTTACTTTGAAGATTTCAAAAATTTAATGAAGGAAATACTAAGAATTCTAATATCTTTAGTTGAAAACATTATAATGATATATGTTTTCTTGTGGACGTTGATTATACTTTTGTGGAAGCTACCACACCAAGGGTAAGATGGTTGAGACCCTTAGGATATGAAATAAATGTGGATGAAGCCTCTGCAACTATAACAACTTTACTTGCAAAAGAGATAGATAAGACTGCAAAGATCTTTAGAAATTATGAAGTGGCAAAGTCCAAGATCACCATGGAACTGAAAACTACTTCAGTTATCAAGAAGAAGGACAAGCTAGTAAAGAAGTTGAAAGAAAAATTTGGAGAGGGTGTCGAGGAGGAAAAAGAAGAAGAAGAGGAGAATAAAGAGGAAGAACAAACTCAAAAACAAGAACCTCTAGCATTGAGACAGGGTATGGGAGAAGATAAAGAAGAGGAGTAGATTGAAGGTGTTGAGGGAGAAGAAGCTAAGGAAGCATGTACTCCTACTAAGAAAAAGAAGAGGAAGGCCAAGGCATAGCTTGTGGCAAGGACTAAGAAAATTACCAAAACAAGTTAGCCAAAGCCCACTACACCTACAACAAGAGCCAACACTCGTGCAACTACCCAAAAGGCCAAAGAAAAGACAAAGCAAATAGAACAAGGAGGTCAGGAGCAGAAGAGACAAAGAAGAAAATATGTTTCACAACTAGATTTTGAAGAGGAGAAAATAGAGTTTGATGAAAACAACCAATTTAAGGTGGTGAGTCATAACCCTCTTTTAGATCTTGAAAACTTATGTGAAAATGTTAAGAATAATGCAGATCTATTAGGATTTAGTTATGTTGATTTTGATAAATTGGGTAAAGAGGATAAAAACCAAGTGGAAGAGGCCCTATATGCCATGATGGAAAAATTCAAGACAACACCACTATAATTTTCCAAGTCTGTACCTAAGAGTCTATATGACATAGTTGAGCAAAAATGACATTATTGTCTAAATTTGGAAAGACAAATTAGGGAGACCACACTAGCCCAAGTAATGCCTGAGTTAACTAAGGGAAAAATTGATAAATTTATAAAGAAGTATGCAATTAGGTTCACACCTAAATACAGAGCCTATAGCATTCTACAAAATAATATTGAGGATTTTGTCAAGAAGTTAACACAGATATGGAAACTCATTTATGGGTTAACCATAATAAAGAAAGGAGAACCTGAACCTTCTAAGGTAAAGAGCAATGTTAAAGAATATGATGAAAAAGATAATACAATTGGAGGAGGAACAAAAATGAAAGAAGATGACAAGACAATAGCCGAGCCTAAGTAGCAATAAGAATAGAGTGTGCATGACACACAATTGTCGAGTGTCAGTCCTCCACATGACACAACTGTGACAAGTGAAACAATAATTTTCAATGATGTCTCTAATCTATCAGCTTCAAACATTAATCCTCTTACTAAAGAATATATAAAGAAGATATTAGATCAGTCTACACTACAAGCCAAACTTTGTGGCAATCTAGTTTTGGTAAGTGTAGATGAACTACAAAAGTCAGTGATTGATGTTGCAAGGGAAAAGGTGAATCCACAAGAACCACCTTCTATCATCCCTTTAGTCACTAATGTATAACCTTTGGTCCAAATGCTAGAAGCTACATCTACAAAGGTTGATACAATTGTCAAGATTGATACTGTTGAGAAGATAATAGCAAAAGAGCAAGTCACCACTGCAAGATAGTAGGAAATAGGTCAGATAGATTTATCTACACCTACTACACAAGGACAAGGTGTAAATCAAGTCATAGTGATAGAATAGGGAGAGCCTAAAGAGATAGAACTAACACCTAAGGTGAAGGAACAAGTTTATATTCAAGCTCTAGTAGCTTTACCAGCATCTAGCACTCCTTCCACATAAACTCTTCAGAAGTCAAGCACAAATGCTACTTCATTACAGATCTCAATGCCAAGCCCAATTTCATCCAAGGTTGAAGAAGCAATTCAATATGGAGATGTGAGCCTTGATGAAGAAATTTTTCTACCCAAGTTTTATTTTTATACTATGATAATAGAGAAAATGGGCATATTGCAATAAGCCCTAGCAAAGAAAAAGCATCACAAAATGGTTAGGAGAGAACATAGGCAAACACAGGCACTTCAAGACATTAAGGACATCTTTCTATATGCATTTAGTCCACCAACTCCTGATGAGACAAAGCCACTAATGGAATAGGTGAAAGATATAGTAGAGAAGGTCAATAATGATGACCTTGATTCAAATGCCAAATTATTAGAATGGTCATAAAAGAAATTCCAAAACAAAGTGAATGAGAAAATATCTGGTGACATAGCACTCACACAAGTTGCATTGGCAACTAAGGTTGAGGATGTAAAGAAGGTACTTGAGAACATATTCTCATTGCACACAAAATTATGTAATCCAACACTCTTCACCCAAGAGACTAGAAGTCACATTTTGAGTCTAGAAAGCCAAATTTATGCATCAAGTGCAAGACTACCAATGAATCTAGCTCAGAGTGAGAAGCATTTCATAACATTGCTTCAAACACAGAGTCAGTTAGCTATATTAACAATAGATGAGGTTAACATAAGAGAAAATTGACAAGCATCCAAGCAACCCTCACCCCACATATGCAAATATTGCACAAGGAGCTAGGCTATGCTAAAACTCTACGGAGGAAAGACCCCAATCTTTCTACTTTAGATGGTCTAGTTCACCTTGCTATCAAGCTTGCCATCCAAATCAAGTCAATGGATGTTGCATGTGATAAGTAGGATGCAACCCTCAAGATAATAATGGATGTCCATTAATATTTTCTAGACAAGCACACAATAAGTGTATAGCTCATTTGACATAAGTGTCAAAAAGGGGGAGAATAAGGGGGAGCATAGTAGTAGGGAGAAAAAGAAAGGGGGAGAATAAGATAAAGCTAGAAAGATATATAAAAAAGGGAGAGAGCGCCAAAATAAAAGATGTATCTGATGAAAGCAGTACAAAATTTTGGTTATAGAATAGACATATCAACTCGGGGGGAGTTATCAAATTTTGAGGTATCTAAATTATTACAAAATTTTGATGTTTTGAAGTTTTGTATATAAGCTGAGTCATGGATATGTTATGCTTGTAAGATTAAGAATGATAATGTATACTCAAGTGTTTTTGACACTCATGTCAAAGGGGGAGATTTTTGATCTCATATTGGTTTTGAAAAGTGAGTGTCAACACACTTAAGTTATTTACTTAGTTAATGTCGAACTAGTAATACATGTCAAGCACAACATGTAAATATTAGATAATGTCAAGTCACGGTGAGTATCAAGCCACTCATGTGCTGAGTCACTCAAGTGCCAAGCAGATAGACCATGCCAAGTGATTCTAGAGCTGAGTAAATAGTGGATACCAAGCAATACAGGTGTCGAGTCACCATAGAAAGATTAGTGTATGCAGAGCATTAGAGACTTCAGATGCCAAGTAAGATTGTTTTGACATATTTGTTTGTAATGGCACAAACAACTATGTAAACAATTTTTGAGTGGACTTAAGATTATATTTCAATATTTTGGAGATAAGGAAGAATCTCAAGTTGGATTCCCTGCAATTGCATGCAGCCAATTAGAAAATGAGAAGGATTAAGCAGCAAAATGGATGAATCTCAATTGTAGATTCATACCTAACCCTAAGCCACCAAAGTTTTCTTAAGAAGGATGAAACCCTAAACTCTTCATAATGAGTGTGTAAGGAATTGAAGGAGTGAAGAGGATAGTTTGCATGCACAAATACAGCATTCATGGTGACTTAGAAGTTATGAAGTGAAACCACATTACAGAACCAGTTAGAGAAGAACAAAGGATAGAGAAAGGGATACATCAAAGAGACATCTGATCAATAAGGAACAAGAAGGCATTGTTTAGAGGTGATCTGTTATCAGGAAAGAAAGTGCCAACCACAAGATCTATGTTGAGATATTCTAACAAGTGATTTCAGTCAAATCTCTTAACAAAGTAGTCCTAACAGGCTGTATGAAATCATTTAACAGGGTGCTTACTTAGTTGTAAGTTAAAGTCCTCTAACCAGGAACACTTCTAATAGGGTTTTGAAATCCTCTAACAAGGTGAGACCTAATAGTCTTTGTAAGCCTTTAACAGGGCAGACCTCTCACAGGGTAGATCATGTTTCATGGTCAAAACATTGTAACCTTCATTGGATACATTTTATTGCTATAGTAGTGAAGATTTGTGGGTGTCATCCCCACCCCATTTTTACCTTCTCACTTGGAGGGTTTTTGGGTAATCATATCTGGTGTTATGTGTGTGAATGCTTACATTTTTGCATGATTTAGATGTATATACTTTACATGTTATTTTAGTTTACTCATTGAATGCATGAGATAGATATGTGATGAAAATTTTATTGGTCCAAGTTTAAACTATTGATTCCCCCCCCCCCTTCAGAAGTTTATTGTTGCCATTTTTTTGTCTCCTGCCAAAAAATTCAAATTTGTATGCCCAACCTATCCAACAGTCACTTCTCGGTTTAATATTGTTTTAAGCATCCTAGGGATATTGAAAAAATTAAATGCTAACCTTATAATTCTTCTTTCCCTGCGCATGTTAGTGTTTTGGCAGGCCCACAAGTCCCCAGTGTCAAATCTTGGTAGATCGACGATAGGCATTATGTCACTATGGAAAGGTGCAAGGAGATTACCCATAGCAACATAATGCCTTTTGGCTGCATGGTAGGTGGGTCCATAATTCGTAAGTCGAAAGTGATATTGTGGCAAGGTGACAACACCAGAGGGCGCTATGGCGCTATCGAAAAATTCATGATTCTCATCGTTAGTGACATAGTGCCCAGTTGAAAAATGATACTATGGCGATGTTAGGCAGGTGGGGGTCCTACTTCCCTCGGCAAACCACAAATGAAGATTTGTCAAATAGTTGGCACGTGGTTAGTTCTTAGTGGTTAATACACTGACAGGACTAACCCATCTTGCTCGTTGCTTGATTAAGGAACATCTATGGTAGGTGTTATCATGCTATGGGAAGTTGCACGATATATACCCATAGCAACATAATGCCTCAGTGACATGTGGTGTAGTTGACATCATGGGCCCACTTTCTTAGAAGGTATCAACAAGTGGCTTTTCTTTCGTGGCAGTTGTCAGGAAGGTCAAAGTACGAAGGTAGATCTCATTGGCCCATCCAATTGACTAAGTATAAAGTCGTGCAAACAGTTTGAGCACCGTAGATGTGAATTTGATCAACGGTTGGTGCTATGTCACTTCTAAAACTTGCACAATGTTTTGCATTAGCAACATAGTGCCCTTCTGGCATGTGTCTCTATGGGATCAATTTCTCTATGAATCACCAGTTAGATGCCATGTGTTGCCAAGTGTGATACAAATTGCTGAGGTGGCACCGAGTATGATGGGACCAAAGCAAGAACAAGTGCGATAATACGATGAGTCTCCATAATCGTCAAATTTTAGGAAGATCAATGGTTGGCATTATCGCGCTATAAAAAGTTTCTATTTTTTTACCATAGTGACATAATGCCTTGTTGCCGCATGTCCCTGTGGGGCCTGTCTCTTTGGGGTCACCAGGTATGGTATGGTTGCTGAGTCAGAAGCCAAGTGGTTTGTGAGCCCAGAGGTTCTAAGGAGATAGCACAGTATTGTGGTGAGTCCTCACGATCATCAGATCAGTTCAAATCGATTGCGGGTGCTATCTCGCTATGGGAAAGTGCCTAGAGGATACCCATAGTGACATAGCGCCTCGATGACACGTGTCTTTGCAGGCTCGGCCAAGGTTGATAGTGAAGGGCTGGTAGTTGTGTCGTAAGCCATCGCAGTGAGGTTTTAATAGGATGATGTAGTTAGTTAGAAAAGCATGGTCAACTCAAAAGGACCCCATGAGGTAGCATAAAGATAAAAGGTTGTTGGTCCACATGGCTCGTCCTGGTGCCAAGAATAGGTTGACTAGGATAACCTTGCTAATTCATGAGATAGAAATGGGGAAAATCAAGAGTTTTGTGTGAATCTGATCTTATGATTGATTCAAACAACCCTGGAGTAAATATGAAACAAAGAGGAACAATCCACCCCCCCCGGATCCAATCTATCTACTTGGTCAGAGTGATTTAATGGTGTTGTTTCTATCTTTTCAAGGCCCTGTTCTGAATCATTACATCTAGATCTACCAAAAGATCAAATTTTCTTCATATCCCCATGATTGTTCTCTGTAGGACTTCAATGCAGTGGTTGTAGAATAATTACAGTTAGAGGACATCTCAATTATGCCTGAACTATAAAGACATTTTTTGTAGATTTTGAAAAGGTCGATCATTCTTTGTTGTTCTTTGTTGTTGCTCTGCAATTCCAGTGTAAAATTTCCTTTGCCTCTGAACTATATGATTTCTACCTTATCTCCTTCAACCATTGGTGTGAAGTGCAAGAACTCTTTGCCTCCACTAATGTTTTGTGCAAATCAATAATCTGCATGACTGTATCTCACTGACTTATGAATGATAGTATAAGCGAATCTCTCTTTCCTTGTGTCATTCATCTTGGTCTTCTAATCTGCATGTGAATATTAGATTAAAGCAAGTCTAAATGTATATATCATTAGTTTCATTCTACTTCAATAGTGCATATATGGGAAAAGATTGGTCTAAACACTCTATTTTGGTGCATCATCTCTTTAGATTAGATTAGGTAGATTTGCTTTCATGCTCTCCTTCTCCCTTTTCCTCTCCAAGAGTAGTTAGGTGCATCCTGATAGTAAGAGGAAGCCAGCCTTCTCCAGAGCCTCAACCTCATAGTTCAAGTCCCATAGCTTGGAGGTTGTTTTCATGTTTCACTAGGTTTTCCTCATGCATAGGCTTTGGACAAGGGTGCAAACCTAAGTGACAACAATTTTTAGCACGCCCAGTGAGACAACTTTTTAGAAAATTTCAAGCCTACTGGTGTCAAAAAGGAAGATTTCAAGATTAGTACTGAAGAGATAGTATTGGCTTCAGTGTTCAAGGAAGCCTTAAAGGGGCTCATTCTTCAAGTACTTGGTGACTCTGAGCTTCAAATATATATCTGGTTCCAGACCAAAGTTGCAGTGATTCATGCCCAAAGCTGAAACAAGGGCATCTTCTAGAGGTAAGTTTTAGTATCAAGATCTTTCATTTTCAAACCCTAGAAGAAGGAAGACTAGAATATCTTTATCACCAATTAGGAGTGCAATAGTAACAAATACACCTACAAGATCTATCTCTACTCCTCCTGCTGTTGGATCTCAGCCTAGGCTGCCATCAATACATATTAATAGATCACTTATCTATATGGCTTTTCCTAGAGCTCATACTTTTGCCACCTTTAATTGTGGGAGCCCTCTCTTATTAGCCCAAAGACATGACATACCAGTAGCTGCACTCAAAAGTATACCAGAGTTTACTATTGAAACTTATATCTCCCCCTTAGAACACTTTCAAGAGGTTGCAAATGTTTGCAATATCCATGGTATTACAGAGGATGATGTTGCAGTTAGGCTCCTAGCCTCATCCTTGAAAGGAAAAACACTACAATGGTATAGAGGTCTAGCTCATGGTTCTATAACAGATTGGGATGGATTAGGAGAAAGACTGTGCAAACATTTTGAGGATAAACGTGACTATTTGTCACTTTTAGAGCATTGACTACTATAAAAAGAGCCCCCCATGAATGTATGACTAATTTTAATTATAGATTTTAAAAGACATGGGATAGAATACCTACTTTAGTGAAGCCTACCCCTGGTAATGCCTTCTTGCATTACCTTAGAGCTTTTAACAGTGATATTGTCACTACAATCCAAACTATGGGAGGAGATACCTTGCCTAATGCTTATGACATAGCAATAAAATTAGAGAACATCCTAATACAAGGAGGTAAACTAGCTCCAAGGCCTCCTATGCCTTTCTTCCCTAATGTTCCAAATCATCAACTAGCAATGGCTCCTCTTCCCATAACTTCTCCATCACAATCCCTTGTCCCAGTCCCTCAAGCTTCCACATCTTCAAATGGGATAGATGAAATCAAAGAGATGATGCAATCTCTAATGAAAAACATGGATAAAAGAGAAAAGAACCTAGAGAAAATATTGCAAGATCAAGGAAAGAGGTTGGAGGATAATTTCTCTATGATGTAGAAAATGAGCAACAAGGTGGTGACTTTAGAAAGACAGCAAGCTCAAGGTAGTAAGCCTCATCAATTGAAATATCAAGCTCCCAATAGTGGTAGGCCTCCAAATCCTAATCATTGGAACAATTTTTTTGATCAGAATAGGTAGGGTGGCCATGCTTCAACCTCAAATGTAAACCAAAGTAGGGCCATAGTTCCTCAAAACAATATGGCTCAAGATCAAGATTTTTGTCCCTCCTGTAACTACTCTTATGCCTATTGTATGTGTCAAAAGGCTGAATCTTTTATGGCTTTGATAGTCCAAGAACTTGCAACAAAACAATCATACAAGGAGGGCCAATTTAAAGATACCTCAGATATGCAAAGATAGGGTGATTGCTCTTTTATGAATCATCAGATAGAGGAGCATTGTAATGTAAACCAGGATTTTGTTGCTCATAACACTAGAAGAAAAAGAAGAGCTATCAAAAATGCTATCCCTCCTCCCAATCAGGCCTCAACTTCAAATGCAATATCTCATTAACAAATAGAAGATAATCAATCAAGTACCTTTCAGCAACAAAGGCAAAATCATGGCAGAAAGGATGCAAGTGATCCTCAAGTTACTCCATCTCAACGTCATACAATTGCAACTCCCAAAGCTTCTACCAAAGCACCTACTATGACATTCAATGTGGTAGAGCAAATGAAGAAGACAAATGTGAATATCTCTATGTGGGATGTTGTTACTACTATACTCGTGAAAAAGAGGTTGCTGCAGCAAGAATTGGAAAGAATTGAACCAAAGGATCAACCACTCAGCATGGAAAGTGCCACAAGCCTAGTACAACCATCAAGGGAGGTAGAAACAAGTAAAAAGGTTAGACCTCCTCCATTCTATGTTTCTCTAATCATAGAGGGCAAACTAGTCCATAATTGCATGATTGATTCAGGGGCTAGCAATATAGTGATGCCTAGGTGTGTTGTTGATGCTTTAGGAATGAAATATGACCCCATTGTTAGGGATGTATTATAGTTGGATGGTAGTACTATCAAGACTGTAGGGATCCTTAGGAATGTGGAGATGGCCTTACATGCATGCCTTGGTTGTACTGTAACCCAAGATATCTCTATTGCTGAAGTCAAGCCATATTTTGCCATTTGTCAGTCAAGAGATTTCACTACCCAAATAGGTGGTTACATATCTTCTGACTGGTCATATATGTCTTTTAAGATGAGATATGGAGCCAATGCTTCAATTAGAGCAGAGCCTCAAGCCCTCCATCATACTAAACCCTACACCCCTAATCTCATCAACATGAATTGTACTATCCTAAAAATGGATGAGAATTACATAGCGAAGGAGCCCACCACTCCCCTGGCAGAGATACCTAATTTCTTCTTGGATGAGTGGGTTGATGCATATCAATTTGACCCTATGTCAAAGATCCTTGTGACAGGTCTCAATATATATTATATATTAGAAAAGGATGCTCTAGTTCCCAATCTTGTGGAGACTGAAGAAGATATGAGTGGGATATGGAGTATTTACTTTGATGGCTCAAGAAATAAGGTTGGGTCAGGGGCTAGTGTGATGTTAGTTTCCCCTGCACAAGTAAGGTACTACTTTTCCTTTAGGCTCCAATTCAGTTGCACTAATAATGTAGCTGAGTATGAATCTTTTATTCAAGGTCTCCTACTTGCTCAAAAAAGAGGAATCCAAGCCTTAAGGGTGTATGGAGACAGTGAGTTGGTGGTTAATCAAGTGAGAAATCAGAATACCACCAAAAATGGTTTGCTCAAGCCTTATAAACATAGAGTACGAGATTTTCTTGAAGGTTTTAATGCATTTAATATTCAAAGCATCCCTAGAAAAGAAAATAGGCATGTTGATAGACTTGTAGCAATAGGTGCATCTTATGATGTGCCAGTGAATCTTGAGGAGGAGAAGAAGCAACAAATCAAAGTGGTGGTAAGGCCTGCTATCCCTAATAACAACATCCATTGGCAAGTGTTTGAGTCTAATTAACAAATTGTGAGCTTCTTGCAGAATGAGGTAGAATTCTCAGAGAGAAATCAGTCAAGGCTGCAAGATCAGTATGGTGATTAGATCATTCATCTCAGTTCTAACAAGTTGCCTAAGGGTCTCATTACTCTAGAGAGTGTTTTTAATCCTGATGACCAAGCAAGAGGCAGGGCCATGAACCTAGCTATTGATGAAGATGATAATATTCCAGTCATGGTTGCTGATGGAAAGTCCTTGAACGTGGGGAAGGTATATTCTGAAATTGAACAAGAAAATTTTATTCGTCTATGTCAAGAATTTAATGATGTATTTGCTTGGACATATGATGATCTAAAGGGTTTTGACCCAAGGTTATTTCAGCATACTATAGATTTAGTTGATGATGTAAAACCAGTAAGACAAAAATAGAGGCCATTGAATCCCAGAATTGAACCTTAATGAGAAAAGAGCTATCCAAGTTGATTGAGGCCAATATAATTTTTCCCATCAAAACTCATCATGGGTAGCAAACCTTGTCCCTGTTAGGAAGAAGAATGGAGAAATTAGATTGTGTGTGGACTTTAGGGACCTTAACCAAGCTTCCCTTAAAGATCACCATCCTCTCCCTTCTATGGAGCAGATTTTGTCCAAAGTTAGTGGTTCAAAGAGATTTTCATTTCTTGATGGATTCTCTGATTACAATCAAGTACTGGTTAAAGAGTCTAATACATACAAGATTGCATTTACCACTAAATGGGGTACCTATGCTTATTGTAAGATGCCATTTGGGCTAACCAATGCAAGTGCTACATTTCAAAAGGCAATGGAGATGGCCTTCAAGAATTTGATTGACAAGTTTGTCTTAGTTTACCTTGATGATATCACTGTGTATTCAAAAAATGTAGAGGATTATTTTAATCATCTAAGACAGGTATTCCTAAGATGCAGAGAGTTTGGGGTGTCTCTTAACCCAAGCAAGTGTGTCTTTGCTACTAACCAAGGGAAATTATTAGGACATATTGTATCTGAGGATGGCTTAACCATTGATCTAGAGAGAACAAAAGCAATACTTGCCCTTTCTCTTCCTGAACACAACAAAGGGTTGCAAAGTTTCCTTGGTAGGATAAACTTCATGAGAAGGTTTATCGCTAATCTTGCTACCATGGTGAAACCTCTTATAGCTATGCTCAAGAAAGGTATGGTCTTTGCATGGACCAAGGAAGGGAAGGAAAGTTTTGAAGAGATTAATATAGCCATAGCCTCAGCCCCTACTCTCATGAATCCAAATTTTGAGAAGGATTTCATTCTTTATACCTTAGGTGGTGAGTCAAGTATCTCCATTGTCTTGACTCAAAAAAATGACAAGAATGAAGAGCAGCCCATAGCCTTCTTTAGTGAAGGGCTCAAGGAGTATGAAGATAGGTACAATTATGTAGAGAAGCAAGCCCTTGTAGTCATCAGATCTTTAAAGAAATTTAGACACCTCCTATCCCATAACAAGATTCATTTGTTAGTACCCCACACCAGTGTGAAGGAGTTCCTTTTGAACAAAGATATTAGTGAGAAAAGAGCTGGTTGGATTACAAGAGTGATGGAATATGATGTTGAAATCCAAATCACCAAGCTGGTAAGAGGGAAAGGGCTATGTAAATAGATGTTATCATCTCAAGAACCTGATGAGGAAGCTGCTATGATACTGATAGAGCAACAAGAGGTAAGAAATGGTGACCCAAGGAGTTGGATGGATGACATGAAGAATTTCTTATTAGGAAATGGATACCCTTAGGGATTAGATAGAACTAAAAAGAGACAATATAGATTGCAGTCAATTCCTTATGTCATAGTTGATGGTATCCCTGTTCAGAAGAGATTTCAATGGAGCCCTACTAAGATGCATTAACAAAGACCAAGATAAAAGGGTGATCAAAGAGCTTCATGATGGTCCTGATGGTGGTCATTTCTTGGCAATGACAACTGCAATGAAAATCATGAGGGCTGGTTATTACTAGCCATCTCTATTTCATGACTATCATAGGTATGTGAGGAAGTGTGAAAAATGTGCCTTCTTCTCTAGCAAGCAAAGGCTTGTAGCTCTTCCCCTTCATCCTATCCAGGTGGACCAGCCTTTTGCTCAATGGGGATTGGATTTCATAGGCCCTATCAGTCCTCCTTCCAGTTTGGGTCACAAGTGGATTTTAGCTACTACAGATTACTACACTAGATGGATAGAGGCAGTTGCATTGAAGGATGCCACAGAATCTTCAGTTGTTGAATTCCTTGATGGGATTGTGACCAGGTTTGGTGCCCCTTCAACTATTATTTCAGATAATGCAAAGTCTTTTGTTGGAACTCATATTTGTGCATGGGCAGTGGATCATAATATCTATTTAAGCACATCCTCAAATTACTATCCTCAGGGTAATGGTTTGGCTGAGTCCTCCAACAAGAACCTAATCAGAATCATAAAGAGAATAATTGAAGATAACCAAAGGTGTTGGCATAAAAAACTAAAGACTGCACTATGGGCTGACAGGATAACACCTAAGAGATCATTAGGGAATTCACCATTTGTGTTAGTCTATGGTAGAGAAGCAAGGCTTCCAATTTCATTAGAGTTCCCATCCCTAGAGTTAGCTCATCAGTTGGAACTAATTGAAGATGATGTTATGACAGTGAGAATGGTTGAACTGATGGAGCTAGAAGAGAAGAGAAATAAAGCCATGCAAACCCTAGAGACACACCAACAATAGGTCAAAAAGAGTTTTGACAAAAGGGCTAGGGTCAGGATCTTCAAGGAAGGAGATTTGGTTCTGAAATGGGATGTAGATAGGGAAAAACTAGGAAGACACTCAAAATTTGACACACTGTGGAGTGGTCCCTACCTGATTGAAAGTTATAAATAGGCTAATGCTTTCTAGTTAAGCAGGCCTGGTGGTGAAATTTTGCCCATCCCAATCAATGGGATTTATCTTAAGCCATGTTTCTGACAGGGTTTGAGGTTCCATGTACATATTAGAGTAGTTTTCTTTCTGTTGGCTTCTTGCTTTCCAAGAAGTGCATGAGCAAAGGCTATCTCTATGTTAGATAGCCATTTTTCAAAATTTTGAAGGTTGTAGAAGAAAGTTTTGGTCTTTGATTCTAGTTGCAAAGATAGGGGTTTCAGGTTTTCCCTCTTAGAGGTAGGGTTAGGGTTTCACAGTGCTCAAAATTTACATATTTTATGACTTTGTAGCCCAATGGATGCTTCAAGCCACTAGTCTTATGCACAGTAGGCTTGCATCCCCTGTGAGTTACTAGAAATGTTACCATTTTTTGTCTCCTGCCAAAAAATTCAAATTTGTATGCCCAACCTGTCCAACGGTCACTTCCCAGTTTAATATTGTTTTAAACATCCTAGGGATATTGAAAAAATTAAATGCTCGCCTTATAATTCTTCTTTCCCTGTACATGTTAGTGTTTCGACGAGCTCGCAAGTCCCCAACGTCAGATCTCAGTAGATCGACGATAGGCGTTATGTAGCTATGGAAAGGTGCAAGGAGATTACCCATAGCGACATAACACCTTTTGGCCACATGGCAGGTGGGTTTGCAATTCATAAGTCTGAAGTGATATTGCGGCAAGGTGACAGCATCGGAGGGTGCTATGGCACTATCAAAAAATCCATGCTTCTCACCGTTAGTGACATAGCGCCCAGTCAAAAAATGATACTGCGGCAATGTCAGGTAGGTGGGGGTCCTACTTCCCTTGGTGGACCACAAATAAAGATTTTTCAGACAGTTGTCATGTGGCCAGTTCTGATTGGTTGATACACTGACAGGACAGACCCATCTTGCTTGCCGCCTGATTAAGGAACATCTATGGTAGGCATTATCGTGCTAAGGGAAGTTGCACGATATATACCCATAGCGACATAATGCCTCGATGACACGTGGCACAGTTGAGGTCATGGGCCCAATTTCTCAGAAGGTATCAATAGGTGGCTTGTCTTCTGTGGCAGCTGTCAGGCAGGTCAGAGTACAAAGGCAGATCTCATTAGCCCATCCAGTTGACTAGGTATGCAGTCATGGAAAAAGTTTGAGCACCGTAGATGTGAATTTGATCAACGGTTGGCGGTAGGTCACTTTTGAAAGTTGCACAATGTTTTGCATTAGTGACATAGCGCCCTTTTGCCACATGTCTCTGTGGGATCAATTTCTCTGTGAATTGCTAGTTAGATTCCATGTGTTGCCAAGTGTGGTACAGATTGTTGAGGTGTCACTAAGTATGATGGGCCTAGAGCAAGAACAAGCGCGGTAATACGATGAGTCTCCATGATTGTCAGATTTTAGAAAGATCAATGGTTCACATTATTACGCTATGAAAAGTTGCTCATTTTTTACCATAGTGACATAACACCTTGTTGTCGCGTGTCCCTATGGGCTTGTCTCTTTGGGGTCACCAGGTATGGTACGGTTGCTAAGTCAGAAGCCAATTGGTTCATGGGCCCAGAGGTTCTAAGGAGATAGCACAGTATTGTGGTGAGTCCTCATGATCGTCAGATCAATTCAAATCAATGGTGGGCGTTATCTCGCTATGGGAAAGTACCCGGAGGATACCCATAGTGACATAGCACCTCGATGACACATGTCTTTACAGGCTCGGCCAAGGTTGATAGTTAAGGGCTAGCGATTGTGTTGTAAGCTGTCACAGTTAGGTTTAAACAGGATGATGCAATTAGTTAGAAAAGCATGGTCAACTCAGAAGGACCCCACGAGGTAGCATAAAGATAAAAGGATGTTGGTCCACATGGCTCGTCCTGGTGCCAAGGATAGGTTAACTAGGCTAACCTTGCTAATTCATGAGACAGGAATGGGGAAAATCAAAAGTTTTACATGAATTCGATCTTATGATCAATTCCAACCACCCTGGAGTAAATACGAAACAAAGAGGAACACTCCACCCCCCCTGATCCAATCTATCTACCTAGTTAGACTGATTTAATGGCACCATTTCTGTCTTCTCGAGGCCCTATTCTGAATCATTGCATCTGGATCTGCCAAAAGATCATATTTTCTTCAGATCCCCATGATTTTTCTTTGCAAGACTTCAATGTAGTAGTTGTAGAATAATTGTAGTTAGAGGACATCTCAGTTATGCCTGAACTATAAAGGCAATTTTTGCAGATTTTGAAAAGGTTGATCATTCTCTATTGTTCTCTGTTGTTGCTCTACAATTCCAATGTAAAATTCCCTTTGCCTCTAAATTGTATGATTTATGCCTTATCTCCTTCATCCATTGGTGTGAAGTGCAAGAACTCTTTGCCTCCACTAATGTTTTGTGCAAATCAGTAATCTGCATGACTGTATCTCACTAACTTATGAATGATAGTATAAGTGAATCTCTCTTTTCTTGTCTCATTCATCTTGGTCTTCTGATCTGCATGTGATTATTAGATTAAAGAAAGTCTAAATGTATATATCCTTAGTTTCATTCTAGTTCAATAGTACATATATGGGCAGAGATTGGTCTGAACACTCTATTTTGGTACATCACCTCTTTAGATTAGATTAGGTAGATTTTCTTTCATGCTCTCCTTCTCCCTTTTCCTCTCCAAGAGTAGTTAGGTGCATCCTGATAGTAAGAGGAAGTCGGCCTTCTCCAGAGACTCAACCTCATAGTTCAAGTCCCACAGCTTGGAGGTTATTTCCATGTTTCACTAGGTTGTCCTCATGCATAGGCTTTGGACAAGGGTGCAAACCTAAGTGACAACATTTACCTTTCCTATTGTAATTCTAACAAAACTGTCTTCACTAAACAATATTTAGGGTAACATATCAAAGCCGCCGAACTAAATAAACAACATCTCCTTAACCAATACAATTCCTTTGAAGCTCACAATAGATCAACAATATCAATATCTTCTCCAATCTTACATAATTCACATTCAAAGCTCACATAACATAATAACCATCCACACTGGATCACATGTACATTTTTCCATAAGGAAATAAACTTTCCTTTGTACTAAGTCATAATAACCAATTTAGTTAGCCTTGAGGCTTTCCCAATTTATAATTAATAGTATAGGACCTTATTAAGTTATTACATTTATATGTTACATCACAAATAATACTTTGCATAAAGATATTAACAATAGATGGCTTCCTAAGAATAATATGTTGAATAGACTTCACAAATCATCATAGAGAGAACATTTGATTCTACCATGTTAATTGAAGCATTTTGAACACATCTCCTATCAAAATCTAATCTTGCTAAACAATCCTTAGCCTCTTTTAAAAAAAAATTAAAATTACCAAAATTTGTTTATTAGAAACTTGCTCTAAGAGTAGTCTCCACAAAAAATTTTGTGACTTATGCAAATCTTCATGTTTCTTTTCAAGAAAATAGACATAGCATCACAACACATTACTAAATACTCCTCTAGGTGCACATAACATAACTCTTTAACCACAAACCTTGCCAAACAAATACTCCCTTGTAACTCTGGTTGAATTGTCTAGAAAATTGATATGTTGACATCAATGACAAAAAATTTCATGAATGCAACACATAAGTACTCAATCAACTCTCTAACATACTGAAAAATTTCCCTATATAGTAACATCAAGCATTGATTCTTAATAGGACCATCTAATGTATCTTCTTTATCAGTATTAATAGTAATAGAATTAGGTAAAAGCACAAATCTATCTCACCTTTTATAAAGAAAAATGATGACAACAAGTAAACTATTCAAATTTAACAACATAAAATTAGTGTTGTTTAAAAAATTGAGCAAATTGTTTTTTGCATTTTTTAATTTTTGAAGTCCTTTTTTTATTGCAAAAAATATAGGGTATAGTTCCAATCAAACAAGTAAATGCAAATATTCTATTTTTCTTCGATTTCAAAATATGTTATAGATGACATGTATATCTAGTGCAAAAAAAAAGTTTTTTTTGTTTTTGATATATATTTTCTCGATTATAAGTACTCAAAGCTCAACTTATCAGAAACCAATAGTTTTTTCTCCTATCAAAATTTCCTTATCAAATCTACACCTTCTTTTAAAAAAATCACATATTCTTGAAGATGATTCTCTCCTCTAGTGCCAAATATAAGTTTTAGATTTTTTGATATGATTTACTATTTTATTTTCTATTTTTGAAGTAGCGTCTTCTTGAATGTGAAAATATCCACTTAAATTATTTTGAAATTATATCATAAAATAACTAATCAAAATACTATGAAATATATATAATGGGGATCTTGAATCTAAGATCTATAGAATGGTTTTTTTTTTTTTGAAGAAAGTTGAGTTATAATGGAGAAATGTGATTTGGCCAAAATAGGTTCTAATGTTCTACAAGGTCTTATAGATATGTGCTTTTAACAAATCCAAAATATGAATATCACATTTATCTATCTTATCATTATTATGAACTTCCTCTATAGAAATGGGTTGATCAAAAAGAAGGAGAAGAAGAATGAGAAGCACTCACATGGGCCTTAGTGTGATCTTGATGCTTCTTTCACTGATCATGAGAATGTTGGTTATGATTAGTCTTTCTATAAATTGTTGATCACATGATGGAATTATCAACTAAAGTGCAAATAGCTTTGCATGATTCCAAAGTTTTGCAAGAGAATTAGGACAAAACCATGTCCATAATTTTGAAGGTACATAGTGATTTCATTTCACATTTTGGTGTTACCTTGTAAATATGCAATTTTTGGCATTTGTGTCAAAATCAAGTGGGAAATAGTTATTATCATACTATCACTTGTATATGTATATATGGAAGGGCATCCAAAGGGAAATACAAAAAGGGGGAAATGTAGTTATGTACAATAAAGCTACAAAAATATTTTTTTTGAAAAATAAAAAATAGAGTCAGTATATACCGAGTTGTCAGCATAGTAGTCAAAACTGAGCTGTAGACCCAAGCATATTGGTAGGGGGGTTTTGACTTATATTTTGAGCATTCAAAATTTTGGTATGATATATGTTTTTTTCACTAATGCCAAAGGGGGAGATTGTTGACCTGATGGACAAATCATTTGTCAGTTAGTGCCTAAACACTTAATCATTTGATTGGTTATATTGCTACCGAGCTTCATAGAGTCTACCAAGCTCATTAATGCAAATTGAGATTTCTAGTGTTAACTGAGCTTATCATTGTCTACCAAGCTAGTCATGTTAACCAAGTAGAAGGAGGGTATCATTGACCAAGTTGTAGTGTCAATTGAGCCCTTCAGTGTCTACCAAGCTCTCCATTTTTCATCGAGTCATCAAATGCTAACCAAGTTCATACCTACTGCTAAGTGATCAATGTGGACTTTGCACCAATTTCAACTAAGTGCCAAATATTACTAAGTTGATAGTGTTTTTGAGTGTCAAAATATCACCCAAGTGGTCTTCAAAACCCAAGTATCAATAGTAAACTGACTTAGTGAAGATTGTTTGAATTTGGTGTTGTATTTGACTCCATAAGGTAATTAATTGAATTTGTATATATGTAATACATCTTATCATATCCAGTTAAGAATGAGTAATATTTAAGAAGTAGAATGAATGTGAATTAGAAGACAAAAGGCTACAAGTAGTATAAGGAAAAGAAGAGTCTCATCCATCACATAAAGTGATCATTTTACATCAAAGGAATCTCATACAACAAACAAAGTTTTATAATAGAGACCAACTACTAGTTCATCCTAATAGGTGCATCAGTCAAATCCTCTAACAAGGTGGACTTATCAGTTTTATGCTAAATCTCCTAACCAATTGCATACTTCATTGTATTGTATAAATCCTTTCACAAGGTGAGCCTAATAGTCCTTATTGCTCCTAATAAGAAAAATCACTAGAAGTGATCAATTGTAAGTATTAACAAACCAACTTTATACTTTAGTTATAAAGCTTGTATTATCATCCCCACACCATTTTTTCTTTCTATTTGGAAGGTTTCTAGGTTACCAAATATTGTGTCAAGTGTTATGAATGTTTTATTTCTTTCATTCTTTCATGCATGCAATTAGATTAGAATATCTTATGAAGGATTAATTGGTGAATAAAAGTTAAATTTTTATTGGTTCTTGATTCATCCCCCCAATCACCTAGGCCCACATACATTTCCAACATAGAGCACCATTGAACACTATAGGAAGAAACCAAATACAAAAATTCCTAACATCAGAGAATATATAAGATGGTTCATAGTATCATAAATAGTTACCAAGGTGCTTGCACCAAGACAACAACATAAGGGGAGAAAAGAAGAAATTTTTGTGGGCACATAGATAATAGTAGCACACTATCAAAATAAAATTTAAATCTTGCCTCTATCTAATAACCCTCCGAAATGATGCATGGGCCAACCAGAGACAAAGACATTATTGCCAAGAATCATTACAAGTTGCACAATAAAAAAGGGTGAACGTCATCGACATATTTGCTTAACCATTGATTGCATTGTAAGAGAAGCCTTTGCTATAGTTAGTATAGGGACAAAAAGGAATCTATACATGTAAGGAAACAACTAGATTGTGGGGCCAATGTAAGGATTTTTTAAGGAGTTATTTGACTCATATAAAAGTTAGGTTTGAATAATTTAATGAAGAAGAGACTTCTATCATAACATATTTCTTAAAGAAGGGAGGGAGGTCTCCTCTATATCCAATGCATTTTTTTTGGTTAGAGGAGAGAAAGATCTTAATTTTTCTCAAGGCCCAGAGGATAATCTTGTCTCCTCATTAGCATAAAGTGAAAATGTTTTGGAGGAGCCTAAGAGAGGGAGTTTGCAGAACTCAGGGGTAGAATTTTCATCGAAGGATGGAGTGGCTAATGTCTCAACGTCTCTTCAGATTGAGAAGGGTAATCTTGCTAAGTGGGAGGATATTTCTAGCACCCCAAGGAAAGTGACTATTTCTAGGTTGCTGGGACAAAAAGGAATTTGTACATGTAAGGAAACAACTAGATTGTGGGGCCAATGTAAGGATTTTTTAAGGATTTATTTGACTCATATAAAAGTTAGGTTTGAATAATTTAATGAAGAAGAGACTTCTATCATAAAATATTTCTTAAGGAAGGGAGGGAGGTCTCCTCTATATCCAATGCATTTGTTTTGGTTAGAGGAGAGAAAAATCTTAATTTTTCTCAAGGCCTAGAGGATAATCTTGTCTCCTCATTAGCATAAAGTGAAAATGTTTTGGAGGAACCTAAGAGAGGGAGTTTGCAAAACTTAGGGGTAGAATTTTCATCGAAGGATGGGGTGGCTAATGTCTCAACATATCTTCAGATTGAGAAGGGTAATCTTGCTAAGTGGGAGGATATTCCTAGCACCCCAAGGAAAGTGACTATTTCTAGGTTGCTGGACACTAAATTGGAGAAAGAAGCCTCTTCTTCTCCAAAGCCCAAGAAGAGAAACATTAGAGAGTCTTCTCTTGCATTGCCAGTTGAGACAAGAAGTAGTAGCAAACCGGATGTGAGAACAGTACCAAGAAGAGGTAGAAGGTCTAAAAAGTAGGCCAGAGAGGAGGAGACTAGAAGATGTTTGGCAGATGGGCATCAAAGAAATCTTTTGGAGTGTTCTGTTATTTTCGAATGAAGATAATTTCATGGAACATAAGGGGCCTAAATGGAGCCCACAAATAGGAAATTATGAGGAATATGATCAGAGATTAGAGACTAGAGATATTGATGATCCAAGAAACTAAGATGAAAAGGGAGAGTTTGGGGAACATTAAATTTAGTAACATCATGAGTGGTGAAGCTTTGGACTCAGAGGGTGCATCTGGAGGACAGTTGACTTTATATAACAACTAGCATTTTAGGTTGAACTAGAATATAATGATGGCAACATTCTCTTTTGTAGAGTCTATCATATGCATTCTAATGAAAGCTAGTTTTTCTGAATTTATACGCTCCTAACAACAAAAGAGAAAGGAATAATTATTGGGCTAAAGTAGGAGAGTTGGTGTAGTCTAGTAACTTAAGGAAAGGTATTATGATGGGAGATTTCAATACTCTACTTGTGGATGAGGAGAAGATGGGTGGCCTGGTGCCGGATTGTGATAGTAAATAGGATCTCTCCAATTTTATTAATGGTTTGGATTTTTTGGATTTATATCTTATGGGAGGTGCCTTTTCTTGTTCTAACAAAAGAATTGGTTAGTAGTGTATTTAGGTCAGATTGGATAGAGCTTTAATTTCTCCTGATTGGTTGCAGTCTTTCTCTTGTAAGCCATATGCGTTTCCCAGAGTTGCTTCTAATCACTCTCCTATTTCCCTTTCGGTTGTTCCTATTGAACCAAGAAGGAATTTTCCTTTTAGGTTTGAAAAAATGTGGACTTCTCACCAGATCTACTTGAAAAGGTGAAACTCTGGTAGGGGATTGATGTGGAAGGAATTGCTATGTTTAGAGTTACTAGATATCTGAGCAATGTGAAGAGGATGATTAAAGTATGGAACAAAATGGACTTTGGTCATATCTTTCATGATAAGGAGGATCTATTTGATAAATTATCTTCAATTCAAGACAATATTCAATAGGAAGGCTATAATGAGATAAATAGGGAGGTTGAGCTGACTATTCTTTCATATTTGCATAATATTATCATTAAGGAGGAAAAGTTCTAGAGACAAAGATCAAGGATAAATTGGGTTAAGGATGGAGATCAGAATATGATTTTTTTTCACCTTTCCACTCTCAAGCATAGAGCTAATAATAGAATCTCTGGAATCAAGAAGGGGCAGGTGTTGCTATCTAAAGATAATGAAATCTATGTTGAGGCAGTGTCTTTCTTCTCTTCTCTTCTATCTTGGGACCCCTTGTTATCAAGGGTGGATCAAGATGATATTGTTTCTTGTATTCCTCAAATTATCCAACCGCACCACAAAAAAATGCTTCAGGCTATACCTAATGCTCTGGAAGTTAGAGAAGCTCTTTTTTCCTTGCATGTTGATAAATCTCCAGGTTCGAATGGGTTTCCTACCTTCTTTTTTCAAATGTACTGGCAAGTGGTTATGGATGATGTGGTGAAGGTTGTTTAAGAGTTCTTTAGAGCTAAAAGTATTCTCAAGGAGATACATTCCACTTTCTTGGTCCTCATTCCTAAATCTCCCAGGGAAAACTCTTTGGATAAATTCAGACCTATCAGTTTATGCAACTCTTTTTATAAGATCATCTTGAAGGTGCTTACTTCTAAGATGCTCAAAATTCTCCCCCTGATTATATCTCAACAACAAACTGGCTTTGTCCCTAGAAGATAGATTTTAGATTCGATAATGATGGTTCATGAAGTGATTCATTCTATGGAATATGGTGAACGTGAAGGTATGTTGCTTAAATTGGATCTCTCTAAAGCCTATGATCAGGTGGACTGGTCTTTTCTTGGTTTGGTCCTTCAGGCTTTTGATTTGATTAAAAGGTCTGTAAGGTTATCTCTGAGCTTGTCTCAACCTCTTCTCTAGTTGTTTTGGTTAATGGATCTCCTTCAAACTTCTTTAAACCTTCTAGAGGTCTTAGATAGGGAGACACCCTATCACCTATTCTTTTCATTATTCTGGCTAAATGTATTGGTAGGCTTATTGAGCACAAAAAGAAAGATGGCAGTCTCAAGGGGATCAAGCCTTCCTCAAAATGTGATCCTTTCTCCCACCAACAATTTGTCAATGATAAAATAATGGGGGGAGGCTTCTGTCAAGGAGGCTAAGGCTATGAAGGAGATCCTTGATATTTACACTAGAGGGTCGAATTAGCTAATTAATTGGGATAAGAGCTCAATATTCTTTGTTAATACCCTAGAAGCCAAATAGAGAAAAATTGCTAGGATCCTTGGCTATGGAGTGGGAAAGCTTCCATCTACCTATCTTGGGTTCTCTTTGGGAACTTCTCCCCCTAACTCCTGGAATGAGATTTTGGATAGATTCAGTAAAAAGTTGGTTGGTTGGAAAGGTGCTTTGCTCAGCCAGGCAATTAAATGTCAACTGGTCAAGTCTACTCTATAGAACTTGCCTATGTATGCTTTGAGCCTGTTTGGGATTCCAGTGAGATTTGATGAGAAAATGGAAAAAATTTAGAGAGACTTTCTATGGATAGGCCTTGAAGGCAGAAAAAGGTATCCTCTTGTTGCTTGGGAGAATGTTTGTCTCCCTAAGAGGTATGGAGGTCTTGACATAAGGAAGTTAACCCATCTCAATAAGGCTCTTCTAGAAAAGCAAATATGGCGTATTTTCAATAGCACTGGTGAATGGAGGCATATCCTAGTTAATAAATACATTAGAAGGCCTTCTCTTTATTTTATTTTTAACAATGAGGACATTCCCAAAGGATCGATCATTTGGAATGGTATTCTGAAGGCTAGGGATCTAGCAAGGGCCAAAGTTTCTTGGAAGTTGGGCAATGGGAAGGATATTTAGTTCTAGTCTGATAGTTGGTTATTGAAAGGTCCCCTTATCAACAATCTTGTTTATGAATTTTGGGTGAATGAATGTATGTGAAAATTTGGGTTTAAAGTAAACAACTATAGGATTGGCCATGGATGGAGAGATCTTCCCCTCATATCTAAGGATCTAAAATGGATTATGATAATGTTAAACTCTATGGTTCTAAGAAACAAGAGAGATGAAATGATCTAGGGGGATAATCCCAATGGTAGTTATTCTACTGCTTTAGGCTATAACTCTCTTTGGTTTTCAAAGGAGAAACCCCCTTGGGTGAATACTTGGCTCCCTAGTCTTCTCCAAAGATCAACATCTTTTATTGGTTGGCCCTTCAGAATAAAATCCTCACTCAAGATAATCTTATAAAGAGAGGACATGTTATGCCTAATAGATGTACTCTTTGTAAAAACTAGATGGAGTCGAGAAACCATCTTTTCATTCATTGTGTTTTCTCTAGGGAGGTTTGGGAGTTCCTAACCTAGGATTTTGAGATTTATTGGTGTATGCCGGACAATCTTCTGGAATTTTTTAGTCAATGGAAAATTCTATTTAAATCTTCTATTTTGCAGGAATTAAGCACTTGGATTTTGCCTCACTTTTGTTGAAGTATCTAGAAGGAAAGGAACAATAGAATATTTAGGGATAGAGAGGAGCTGGCTCTTGTTCTTGGGAGGAAGATTTATAAAAACATAAAGGAAAACTATCAAGTCAAGAAGGGGGGAGAAATTGAAGTTGGTGGTAGAAAGATGGAAAAGGAAAAAGATAGGAAGCCAAATGGCTTCTCCCCCAGAGGGATGGTACAAAGCCAACTTTGATAGTGCCTCTAAAGGAAATCTAGGTCTCGTGGGAAGTGGTGGAAAAATAAGAAATAATTTTGGTGAGGGATTCACAACTTTTACTCTTCCATTGGGATTCCAAACTAATCATTTTGCGGAAGCCAGAGCAGTGTGCTATGTAGTTAATCTGGCTTTTGAAATCATAAATACCAAACTCTGGTTAGAAGGGGACTCTAATAATATAATTAATTGTATAAATGGAAAATCTCTTCCTTCTTTGTCAATTTCCAATCTTATTGAAGAGACACGTGACACTTGCAAAATTTGAGACTATCCACGTCACACATGTGTTCAGAGAAGCAAATCCAATTGCGGATTGGTTTGCCAACAAAGGTGTGGGATCTAAAAAGTTGATCACATGGAAATTCAAAAAAAATATTCCAGTGGAAGCCAAGACCCTTATCGACCTGGAAAAAATCCAGGAGTGTACGATGGAGATCTAATTGCAATAATGACTATTAAAGGAACTTGGGAACATAAAGGCTTTCTTGGATTCCACAAGCAACTAAGGTTATCATTGTCTTTTTGACACATTTTGTGGCTCAAAATCATCATTTACTGCTTGTGTTTTTGTAAGGTATATTATTTTGGCTCCTATCAAAGAAACAGTGCCAAAATTTTGTCTACGAAGGAGTTGTAGAGCTCAAAGTATATGAGAATTGTAGGACCTAAAAGTGAAGATATGGTGGGAGAATACTGCAGAAAGGAGCTAGTGGGGGAAGTGAAGAAATGGAGAAATAGGGGAAAACTTTGGAAAAAGTTGGAAAAGGGAGGGGTTGCAAGTTACATTGCAAAACTTCATGGTTTCAATCCTAAGGTCACCAACAACATGGTGAATTCGTGGAAATATGGCAAGGTGAAGGTGAATGGTGTCTCATTTTTTATCACAAAGGAGGTGATGAGTCTAAAAAATGCCTTTATTTTGTTATGTTTAAGATACTTTGTGATACTCTGTTTATCCTTCTTTTAAAACTTATAAGCCTATGTTTGATAAACCTTTGATGATTTATGGGGTAGAAAAACTATGTCATCTTTTGCCTAAATTATATCTAATATGCAGTATTTCATATAAATATCCAAATGTGCGTTCTTATGCTTGAATTTAGTTTGATGGATGTTTATTTGCAAATATGTCTTATATCATAACTAACCTAATGATAAGGATTAAAGGATGAGAGGAGGAATCCATAAGTTGTTTGCCGACAACATTCAAGGAGAAACGAGCATCAAGGAACAACCATGAAAAGGAAGTTATAACCACTCCATGAAACATGGCAGCGAATAAGGAGGAGCTTTTACGAGCCATTGCCTTCTCTACATTTACGTTGTAACAAGCGCATGCTAAGACTTCATTGCTCCCTCCTCAATTCTGTTATCCTTCCTTTCCGCTTTCAGTTGTTCTCCTATATTCTCTCCTACAGACTTAACTTAGGACAGTTACTTTTTTGTTATGTAATAAAGAGTAGATTCCCTATATATGTCAGGATCGACTCTTGTGTGTGAAATTTTTGGTTTTTGATAAGTTTTATCGAGTAAGAGAGAACACTGATTCATAGTTTGTTGCAGTTGTGTTTTACAATTCTAAATCATGTAATGACTGATTAATGAAATGAATTAGTTCTCTTTAGCTTCTATCCTACGTTGGTAGATTAGAGAAGCCAACCAAGGGGGCCCACTTGGAAGGTGGATTAGATTAGGATAGAATAGATTCATTTTACTAGCATTAGCAGTATTTTAAGTAAGACATAGCTAGTTAATTCCTTCTTGTAGCATCACACTTCATAAACATTCCTATGGCATCTGCAAGAATAGACTAGTGGATGAGTCAAGATGGAATCTCTGTTATCTTGTCATTGTGTTTTCAACATTCATAGATTCAGTATTTTCCTTTCCACAGCAGTAGTGTAGTTTCCTTCCTTTGCATTTTTACTTTCCTGCAGCACAAGCATAGTGACTCATCAAGGTACCTAGTGCACATACTATGCCGACCATTTCAAGTATACGTCCTTGGGTTGACAATCTAAATGCACCTCATGGTAGGGGAAAAGTAGTCCTTAGCTTGAATAGATTATTCCTAAGCTAGGCCTAGTGCATGACTATGGAACACTCATTGTGAGGTGGTTTAGGAGGTTATTGTTACGATTACTGATATTCCAATGGAGGGTTTCAAGTTTTACAAGGATTAAAAACTCTCAACCAATGTAGTGAAAGATTTTGTGAAGAGCACTGAAGAAATGAATGAAATAATTAAAAGTGAGACATTTTATGTGATGAAATCCATCAAGAAGCTCTAGAGGGATATTTTGTGTGCTATCATTGAATATATTACTCTAGACCCTAGGTTTGATCGAGTAAGAACCCATCATTTCATTCTTCTTAATCAATTTCACCATGATAGTAAAATTTATTTCCCTTACTATTTATTTACCTCCACAAGTAAGGCAATTTCTAGCTTTAAGAAGAACCTTTTTCAACCCTACTTTGCATGAGGGTTTGTTGCTTCTTATCCATGAGCACTTCAAAGCTCAGACGGTAAGCAACAATCCCTTTCTAGATGCAGATGCTAACAATGGTAGCTCTAGCTACTCTTCTGATTATGATGATATTTAGAGAATAAGCTCAAAGGGGGAGGGGAATGTTTCTTCTAGTAAGAAATTTAAGGGTCATGTTAAGAAGCCACCCTCTATTATAACCCCAAGAAGAAAGAGTCCAAGGGGCCATGGCCAAACCTCTAGTAACGATGATATGGATTATAATGAGGATGAGGAGGACATGGCTTATGATGATGAGGGCAAGGAGATAGAAGAGGAGAATAAGGAGGAACATGTAGGGAAGAAACAGAAGAGGGATGATGTGAATGATGAGAGGATTTTGAATCAAGGGCCGAATGTTATGATTCTCCCTCTCTCCCCTGTTCATCCTCAATCTCATCTTGAGGAGAAGGAAAAGGATAATTCTAGTGGTAAAGAGGGGGAAGTGATTGTCAAAAATAGGAGAAAATCTTGGAGGAATTTCAATGTTAGGACTACAACAATGGGAATTTTTAGAGAAGCAATGAATCCTCATATTCTGGTGGATAACTAGGAATAGCCCCAGCTTGAAGAGCTCATTGACCCTGTTATTTTGGCCATCACTGATAATGCTAGGGAGACGGGTATGAATATTTTGAAAAATGCTCATAATATCATGATTAATAATTTTAAATCAATCAAGTGGCTATACCATGAGCTAGAAGAGGTCAGAGAGAAGGTTTTTCAGTTGGAGGGCAACAAGAAGAACATAGAAAATAAGAACTAGGAGGATCAGGAGGAAAGAGTCAGTCTAGTTGAGAGGATACTTAAGAATCTCAAAAACTACAATCATAATTTAGCTAGTAAGATGATCTCTCTACTCAATTTGATCAATGAAAATATTCTTTCCTTAACTGTTGTGCTCAAAGACAAAGGCTTGCTGGTAGGTGAGGATGCAAAGGACAGAGGTAGAACTAGGTCTGATGAAGATATGGCCACCGATATCACCTTTACCAGTTTGGACTAGGATATAGAGAAAGTCTAGGAGCAGATGACTAAGGAGCACCAGAAGATTTATGAGGCTGCCCAGACCATGTCGGATCTCGAGAAGAAGAATGAAGAGTAGCTCTCTTGTTCTATCTTTTTGTTTTTTGTTGTATCTTTTTTGGATTTTGGTTCTAACTTTTGCTAAGTTCTGTTAAAGACAATTGGTTTTCTAGCCTTTTTGTTGGCCTCTATTGTTCGTTGGGCCTTTGTGCTTATTATCAGCATTAGACTTGTTTTATTCTGGCTGGGGTTCTATTGTTTATTTTTAGCCATGTTTATGTAACTACTTTTGGGTTTCAAAGTCCCTATAAAACCTATTTATCTTATCAAAAACATATTTCTTAATCCATTCTAGTTCACCAATTCAAAGGAAATTATGAAATTTCCATGGTGGAAGACCCTTGAATATGGGGAAGGTGAACAAGTCCACAAATAATGTAGTGCCTCTTGTATTTGTAGTCTGTACCTTGTTTTTTATCTAAGAGATACTTTTTACTCGTTATTTTTTTACATTTGAGATGACCTAATGGTCAGGTGTTATACTTTGATTTCCAGTATCATAGATGTTAGATTACTGTGTTGTTCAGTTGATCATATCTACATGATGATGCCTTTTTTGAGATGACAATATATTTTATGATGATATGTGGTTATTTGGTATTTGGACATATCCTCTAATTTTGTTTATATGTTGGATTTGATGGTATGGTTATTTATTGCATTCTTGCTTTGTGATGCTTTATGCGAAAGTGAGTGATATAAATGGATTATTTCAATATAAGTAAATAAATGGTTAAATTAGGCTATTTAATACATTTATTTCTTTGGCTATGTTATCATATGCAATTGCACTTGATTGTGTGTTTTAGTGTTCAGGATTTATATCCTTTGCAATTGTGCATGGAGTTAGTGATTTAACTGTTCATTTTTTACCAATGTCATCCATGTATGGTCGACATAGCCTAGTTTATTGTTTAAATTAAACCCTCTAGTGATTTAATAAATTTGGACTCATTTACATTATGTGATAAGACCTGTGAGCATGTCTGTGCATTTAAAGGTTTAAATTTGTCGCCAAAATTATTAAGGATTTCTGTGATTTTGGTTTAAGGGGATTTTGAGCTTTATTTAATTTAATTTAATTCCTAACAACTTTGTAGTAGATGAATTCCAATTACTTGGAATACCCTATTTTCATTTGGGTTGAATTAGGGTCTAACTAGGTGACCTAGTTATTTGCCCTAATCCATTATTCACTTGAAAACTAAATGCAAAGATGAATTTTATCCCTCAGTTCTCACTTTCTAAAATAAGAAATTTGAGAGCAATTTCCAAATCCTCTTATGTAGGATTATGTTTCTATTCTCTATAGGAGCTATAGGGATGGGGTCGTCATGAGATCAGTCTCATTGGATCCATCTTGGGGAGACCTTGGATTGCTGTGATTTTTAGCAACTTCTGGGAGATTTTTATTTTATTGTTTAGATTCTTATTTTTGCCCTTTTGGTTGTCAGGTAGGGATCTCCTATTTTTTTGTTTTAGTTTTGTTTCTGCTTCTATTTTTGGTAGTTGAATGAGTTTTATTTTCATTGATTTTCATCAAAGTTGGGTTTTTGAGGTTTTCAACTCGATTTGTGTGTCACCCAGTTTTCTCGGGTTTTCCTTGCATGGTGTTGGTTGTGGATTTGGATTATCTAGAGGATGTCAATTTGACCACAGTTTCACTTTTATGTTGCATTGGGATGTGTGTCACATTCATACTCCCAATCTTGTATTCGGTTGACTATTGTTATGCTTGTGTTCTCATCCAACCCTTGTTTGTTATGATCTTCACGGAGTTGGCATGCCCACACACAAACACGTGCACGTGTATTTGTCAGTTCTTGTGAGACCTGAACTCCTAGGTGATTTTGGTAGAGTTATGTTCATTGGGGTTGGTTGGGTTGGGAATATGCATTGCCTAGCACCCATTGTGTGATGAGCAAGGGTATGTTTGGTAGGTAGCGGATGGGCTTCTCTTGCAACCTCGATGACTATTTCCCAGGTTGGTGTCAAGGATTTTCTAAGTAAGTGATAACTAAAGAAATAAATTGGGTAATATAACTAAGATAATTAAAATCTAATGCATGTATGGTTTATTCTGAGGGTGAGTATCTTATGATTTGATTTAGAGAACACTCAATGAAGGCCTCCAAGGGAGTACCTTGAGAGTGTTTCTACACTAGTGTGATGGCCTCCAAGGGAGTACCTTGAGAGTGTTTCCATACTAGATTTAGCTTGGGAGTACCAAGCATATTACTCTTCATTATAGTCCCTACATAGTTGATGTTAGAATTGCTTTAGAATAACTGAGAAGGGGGGGGGGTGTGAATTAGTTATTCAAGGTCCAAATGTCATATTCAAACTTTTTCACTAAGTGTAGTGAACCTGTTCAACCATTCATTCATCCAAGCATTAACTTTTCTAATTAGCAAGTTATTGTAAATCAACATGAAAGCATAACACATAAAATATCAACACATAACATAGTGATTTATGTGGAAACCCAATTTGGGAAAAACCACCAGTAACATGCTACTCAATTCTCACTCTTCTAAAGTGATGCTCTGTGAAAGGCATGCCCTATTAAAGGCTTACAACACACTGTTAAATGTGACCTTGTTAGAGGATTTAACCACCTTGTTAGAAGTGGGCCTGGTTAGAGGACTTTTAAATATTCAACTAGAATGCCACCTTGTTAAAGGATTTACAAATGGTTGTTAGGCCGACCTAAGTCCATAGGATTTTCCCTCTATCCCAACTGATACAATTTCTAGAGAGTAACAATTAGGGATTTTGACCTAATTACAACATACAACTTAACTCTTAGGTCTCGGATCACTCTTTAGCTCTTCTCATTGCCTAGCCTTGAATCACTGCAACTCTTGACAACTTGCCTTCCTTTCAAGCTTAGTCCCCTTAAGTCTCCATCCTCAATGTACCAGTGCAATCATCTCTTCTTGACCACTTGTAGAAGTAGAGCCTCTATGCTCTTCCTTCTCCTAGATGCCTTCTCCTTGACACCCTTCTAACGACTTCACAATTTGGCTCTTTGGCAGTAGCAACATTTGTTTCTTGGTCTATGACTCCTTAAATAGAATTCTTGGAGTCCATTTTCCCACTCAATTCTTCCATTCTTTGATTTCAATTCATATGGATTAGGTAGGATTCATTGTATCTAACCCATATTTTGTTTCCTCTAGAAACTTCTTGAATAATCCTTTTGAATTTTCCTAAAAATGGTTTACATAGAATTATGTGCCACCAGCTTGTCATCCTTATCCTCCAACTAGTTCACAAAATTCAAGGTAACCACTTTATTAGCTTACATTTGGAAAATCTTCATCATTTAAAATAATGCAGTAGCTCGACACTATTGGAATACTGGTGCTTGACACATACTATGTTGCTCGACATCAATTGTGTTTTTCCTGATGCTTGGCACCTGAAGATCACTTGGCACCAACTAAAATTTTCTAATGCTTGGCACCTAAACTTTACTTAGCACCTACAGATTACTCAGCACACACTAGAATTTTTTGTTGCTCGGCTCCAACTAAGAATTTTCTCGACTTCAACTAGCTTGCTCGGCACTCACTGATGAACTTAGTTTAAGCTTTGCAGTCAACCTTGTTACTACTTATTCCTCCAATGTTTCTAAGTGTGACCAACCTCTATATCTTTGAATATGTTATCAATACATCATTTAACCATTGTCTTAGCTGGTCCTTGCACTTCATTACAATATCATAACTCAACCTTTCTTTTAGGTGTTCTTGTTACATCTTGTTGATCAAATCCTCTTTATCAATTGACTAAGTGATACTACTTGGATCTTATAAGCAAATGTCATTCCTACAAATAGCAGATTTGGCATCAATAACAAGACAATGATTGAAAACATTCTTTATCAACATTCTTCCTTCTTTGCAACAATCTCCCTCTTTGATTTTCAACAATGAGTTTTTCAATTAGATTTCCAACAATCTCCTACTTTGGCATTGATGACAAGCCAAACTGATCAACTATCATACTACACTATTCAACCACAAGCTAACTAGGTTAGAACAGTAAGTCAAATGGCAAAAAGTAATTATATTACCACTAGTTTTCACATCTCCCTCTACTATCCTAATTGCTCCATTACTACTTCTCGCTCTTAGTTTATGTATCCTTGTTCTTTGTTTCTCCCTTTGTATTGCTCATCCTTTGCTATTTTGATCAACTTCTACATCTTCTCCTATCAACTTTTGATTATTTTTGTCTACTTCTCCCTCTATCTTTATTTGATCAGATTCTGCATTTTCTTGACATTTCTCCCTCATACTTTTAATCACATGTTGTTGATCAGTTTCTTACAACTTCACCCTCTTTGATAACAATGCTAAAAACATGCAAGTGTAGCATTTATAGGTTCATTCAATTTCTCCCTCTATCACCTTGCATGTGACTAATTTGGAACTTCTACACTTTGATTACTTCAGGCATGAATCCTAAAGTAAATATCCTCTGCATCAATGTGTAATTTCTTCAACAATCAGCTCATTTGATGTAGGGAAATCTTTTCTTGTTCTTAAGTAGCCTTGGCCAAGGGTATCACCCCTAACTTACTTCTAAGATACTCAAGCATCTTTAGGTAGTGCTTTTGTGAAGATGTCAGTGATCTGTTCCTTTGAGCTAACATATTCCATCTCCACTTGTTTGTCTTCCACCAACTCTCTTACATAGTGATACTTGATTACAATATGCTTGGTCTTAGCATGCATTACAGGATTCATTGATATGTTGATAGCACTTGTATTATCACAATAAAGTATCACGAGCTCATTTACCTCTTCCTTCATACCTTGTAGTAAATGTTTGATCCATAAAATATTAGTGCAATTGATAGCAACTACAACATATTCAGCTTTAGCAGTGGATTGCAAGGTACAACTTTGCTTTTTTCTGGTCCATGTAATCAATCTTTTTCACAAGAAAAGCACTCCTCCACTGGTGCTTTTTCTATCATCAATGTTACCTCCCCAATCTACATCAGTTTAGGCTCTCAGTTCAAATTTTTCACTCCTCTTATAGTACAAACCAAAGTCATCAATTCCTTTTAGGTACCCCAGTATTCTCTTCACTACCATTAAATGAATTTCTCTTGAATTTTCAAAAAAAAATTCCACTATTCCAACAACTAATGCAATGTATGGTTTACTATGTACAACATATTGCAACTTTCCAATCATTGATCTATACAATGTCTAGTTTACTTCAACAAACTCATCATTCTTGGATAGTTTATGTTTGATTGCCATTGGTGTGCTAATTGGTTTTGAATCTTCTAATCCAAATGTCTTGAGTCTCTCCTTGATGTATTTGTATTGGGTCACAAATATGCCATTCTTTAATTGATGTACTTGCAATCCAACAAAGAATTTGATTTCTCCAAACATTGACATCTCAAATTCATGTTTCATTTGATCATCAAAATCTTTGCATAGAACATCTTTTCCTCCAAATATTATATCATCAACAAATATTTCTAATATCAAAATGTCTTTACCTTTTTCAACTTTGATATACAAGTTTTTTTTGTCATCTGTTCTCTCAAATCCTATCTTCACAAGATATTTGTGCAATCTATCATACCATGCTCTAGGTGCTTGCTTCAATCCATAAAGTGCCTTGTGCAGTTTGCAAACCATATCCTTGTTCTTGTCATTGACAAATCCCTTAGGTTGTTCTATGTAGACTTCCTCTTCCAGTATGCTATTCAAGAAATCAAACTTGGCATCCATTTGGTAGACTTTGAAACCTTTGTAAGCAGCATATGCAAGCAGTGTTCTTACTCCTTCCATTCTTGAAATAGGGGCAAATGTTTCCCCATAATCCAATCCTTCTTCTTGTGCATAGCCTTTGCAAACTAATTTGGCTTTGTTCCTTGTTATCTCACCATTCTCATCAAGTTTGTTTCTAAACACTCATTTGGTACCAATTACATTCTTATCAACCGGTCTAGGAACTAGGGTCCAGGTTTTGTTCTTCTCAATCTGATCTATCTCCTCTTTGATAGCTTTATACTAGTCATCATATTGTAGTGCATCCTTCATTATTTTAGGTTCAACCTTGCTCAATAGACATGATTCATTCCTGAGCCTATTCCTTGGTATCGGTCTGGCATCCTTGTCACCAATGATTTGATCTGTAGGGTGATGTCTTTTTACATACTTTGCTAACCTTGGTTCTGTCCTTCTTTTCATGTTTGATCCTTCAATTTCAAAGTCATTTTGATCTTCTCCATTTGGCACTTCATCA
Organism: Cupressus sempervirens; assembly: GCA_028749045.1. NCBI lineage: Eukaryota > Viridiplantae > Streptophyta > Pinopsida > Cupressales > Cupressaceae > Cupressus > Cupressus sempervirens. The sequence goes on along the minus strand of CM053785.1, from coordinate 962,047,650 downwards.
TTTCTCTCATGTATACTAATTTTAGATTCAGAATGTGCATTTTCTACATTCAGCAACTTGGCTGCTAAATGCAACTTGACATTCACTAGCTATGACTTAGCTAATACTAAGATTTGTTGTTGACTCCCAACTTGATTTGCAGCATTTTTTTTAATAGTCATTCCTTCATAGAAATATACAAAGGATCTATAATCCTCTAATTTCTTGGACTCATCAACTTGAACTTCTACATGCTCATCAAAATTTACATTTGCACTCTCCACAATCTTGTTAGTGTTAGTGTTCAAACACTTATATGCCTTACTTCTAGTGGAGTATCCAAGGAATATGTCTTCATCACTCTTTACATCAAACTTGCCATTTCTAGTATCTTTAAGAATATAGCATTTACAACCAAAGACTTTGAAATGTTTTACATTAGGTGAGTGACCATACCATAATTCAAAAGGTGTTGCATTTGTACCTATCTTGACTTGGACTCTATTCAAGGTGTAAATAGCAGTACTTATAGCTTCTCTCCAGTATTTTATAGCTACATTTTTCTCCATCATCAAGGTTCTAGCACAGTCAATCACTGATATGTTCCTTCTTTTAGCAATACCATTTTTTGGTGGAGTCCTTGGTGTTGATGTTTGTCTTTTGATGCCTTTGTCATTGTAGACTATCTCAAAATCTTTTGATGTAAACTCACCTCCTCTGTCTGACCTTAAGCATTTTAGATTCTTTCCTATTTCCTTCTCAACTTTGGCCAAATACCACTTGAACATTTGAAATGCATTAGATTTTTTCTTTAAAAACATAGCATTCATCATCCTTGAATAGTCATCTACAAATAGCATTATGTATCTATCTCCTAGGTAGCTTTGCACTTCTATTGGACCACATAAGTCTGTATGGACTAACTCTAGTACTTCTCTGAAAGTGTATGTTTTTCTTTTGAAACTAGACTTAGTCATCTTCCCTAGTTGACATTGTTTGCACATTGTGTTTTCAGGTTTCTTCAATTTGGGCAACCCTCTAACTTTCTTCTTTTTGTTGATGTTAATTAGATTGTCAAAATTAACATGACACAATCTTTTATGCCATAACCACACATCATCAAGTCTAACAAAAAGATAGGTTACATCTTCCATATCTAGGTAAAATAGATTAATCCTAGTTTGTTCATCTTTTCCTATCAGATTTTTGTCAGTATCATAGATCTTGGCAGTTTTGTTTCCAAATTCAACTTTGCAACCTACATTGCCTAACTATGATACACTCAACAAGTCATAATTCAATCCTTCTACATAGTATGCATTATCACATGAAATTTTCTTTGTAAGTTTAATAGAGTCTTTTCCTTTGATTTTACATGGAGAATCATTACCAAATCTAACACTATTTCCATCATATTGAGTAAAGGTAATGAACTTACTTTTATCTCTTATCATGTGATTCGAGCATCAATTGTCTATGATCCACTTGTCATTCTTGTTCACATAGCTAACCAATGTTGTTGCTTCATCTTCATCTATATATGATTCATCCTTCATGGCCACATAGACTACTTCATCATCATTCTTATCATAATCTTCTTCAACAATGTCGCATCTTTTGCCTTTTTCCTTGTAGTCTTTGCTATCATCTTCTCTCTTGTTTATGTACTTGTTTCCTTCTTTGTAGTTCTTCTTTTGTGTAAACCTTGCAGTAATATTACCTACTTCATTGCAATTGAAACATATGATAGGGAGCTTACCTTTGAATTTACCTTTGCCTTTATGGAATCTCCTAGCCAGTAGTGCTTCCAACTATTCCACATCTTCCTCATCTATGTTGCTAACACTGGATGCATGCTTTCCTTTTCTTCTCTTCTTGCTTGATGTCTCCTCCTTAGTGTCTTTTATAGTCATCTTGACCTTGAAAGAAGATTCAAGGTTCTCAAGTCTGTAGTTATCAAAATTGGATAACTCAAATGCAGTAAGTCTTCCCACTATTCCTCAAAGGTTAGTGTGTTTCCTTGTACACACCTTAGCTCTTGGATAGCTGAAACTTTAATAGCATAGATAGGGAGTAGAGTTCTTAAGTATTTGTTGATGATAGCTTCTTCTTCCAATTGACCACCTAGACTTCTTATTGCACTTACCACTTCTTTTATTCGAGCAGCATATTGAGCAAGATTTTCACCTTCCTCCATTTTCATGCCATCAAAATTTCCTCTAAGGCTTTCTCTCTTTGCTCTCTAGAAATTCTAATCTCCTCCATAGATATCTGTTAGGGCTTTCCACATCTTGAATGCAATGTCACAATCTTTGATATCATCATATTTTGCATAGCTGAGTGCAGAGGCAATCTCCAACATTGCTTGATTTTGCTCCTTCCTTTTGCTCAAATCATCTATAGTAATAGGTCCTATTGGATTTACATGTTTTGTTCCAATTGAGGTTTTTGCATAGTCACCTATTGATCCAAGGTGTAATTTCATCAGACCTTTCCATGTAGCAAAATTGTCTTTGTTGAGCTTGGGAACTTCTCTCTTGGACATCTTGATCTTCCTACTTCTAGTACCTTGAAACTAAATCAGTAGATGGCTCTGATAGCAATTGTTAGAAATGCTTTAGAATAATTAAGAGGGGGGGTGAATCAATTATTCAAGGTCCAAATGTCCTATTCAAACTTTTTCACTAAGTGTAGTGAACCCATTCAACCATTCATTCATCCAAGCATTAACTTTTCTAATCAGCAAGTTACTGTAAATCAACATGCAAGCATAACACATAAAAGATCAACACATAACACAGTGATTTATGTGGAAACCTAGTTTGGGAAAAACCACCAGTAACATGCTACTCAATTCTCACTCTTCTGAAGTGATGCCCTATGAAAGGCCTACCCTATTAAAAGATTACAACACACTATTAAATGTGACCTTGTTAGAGGATTTAACCACCCTATTAGAAGTGGGCCTAGTTAGAGGACTTTTGAACATTCACTTAGAATGCCACCTTGTTAAAGGATTTACAAATGGCTAATAGGCCAACCTAAGTCCATAAGATTTTTCATCTATCCTAATTGATACAATTGCTAGACAGTAACAATTAGGGATTTTGATCTGATTACAACATACAACTTAACTTGCAGATCTCAGATCACTCTTCAACTCTTCTCATTGTTTGGCCTTTAATGACTACAACTCTTGATAGCTTTCCTTCCTTTCAAGATTAGTCTCCTTGAGTCTCCATTCTCAATGTACCAATGCAATCATATCTTCTTGACCACTTGTAAAAGTAGAGCCTTTGTGCTCTTCCTTCTCCTAGATGCCTTCTCCTTAACACCCTTCTATCCACTTCACAATTTGGCTCTTTGGTAGTAGCAACATTTGCTTCTTGGTCTATGACTCCTTAAATAGAAGTCTTGGAGTCCATTTTCCCACTCGATTCTTCCATTCTTTAATTTCAATTCATATGGATTAGGTAGGATTCATTGCATCTAACCCATATTTTGTTTCCTCTAGAAACTTCTTGAATAATCCTTTTGAATTCGCCCAAAAATGATTTACATAGAATTCTATGCCACCAGCTCATCATCCTTATCCTCTAACTAGTTCACAAAATTCAAGATAACCACTTTATTGGCTCATATTTGGCAAATCTTTGTCATTTAAAATAATGCAGTAGCTCGACACAATTGGAATACTAGTGCTCAACACATACTATGTTGCTTGACATCAACTGTGTTTTTCCTGATGCTCAGTACCTGAAGATCACTCGGCACCAACTAAATTTTTTTGATGCTCGGCACCTGAACTTTACTCAGCACCTAACGATTTCTCAACACACACTAGAATTTCTCATTGCTTGGCTCCAACTAAGAATTTGGTCAACTTCAACTAGCTTGCTAGGCACCCACTGATGAATTTAGTTTAAGCTTTGTAGTCAACCTTGTTACTACTTATTCCTCCAATGTTTCTAAGTGTGACCAACCTCTATATCTTTGAATATGTTATCAATACATCATTTAACCATTGTCTTAGTTGATCCTTGCACTTCATTATAATATCATAACTCAACCTTTCCTTTAGGTGTTCTTGTTACATCTTGTTGATCAAATCCTCTTTATCAATCAACTAAGTGATAGTACTTAGATCTTATAAGAAAATGTCTTTCCTACAAATAGCAGGTTTGACATTAATGACAAAAAAATGATTGAAAACATTCTTTATCAACATTCTTCCTTCTTTGCAACAATCTCCCTCTTTGATTTTCAACAATGAGCTTTTCAATCAGATTTCCAATAGTTGACCCATAGAGCGTCTGACCAAAACCTATTGTACTTGCATTATCTCATGATATTGGTTACAGTCCTCTTTACTATTTGGCATGAGTGTTAGTCAAGCACATTTATTTTATGTGTGTTTATGGTTAGATCATTACCTCTATCAGCATGGTAGGATTGGACCAATAGGTTCCACGTGGTTGGGAGGCATAGCTACCTACACCACTACTAGGGATTAGTGTACAAAGAGGGTCTAGTTCCAATTGAGACTAATGCCTGATGTTCACTTGATATATTCAAGTTTCCAGAGTATTTTTCCCTTGTGATTTATGCTTTAATTGGAATGCTTGGATATCATGTTTAGATGATGTTAGTTTCATTAATGCATTCCATTATTATGATGTTTCAACATATGGTTAGATGATGTGATTCACTATTAGTTGGAATCTCTATGCTTTGTTGGATTAGCATGTTAGATCTTCTTGTTCTTATGATGTTATTACATTGTAGTAGTGATGCCTTCATAAGATATCTTTGACTATCTAGTTGGTAGTTTGGGATCTTACACATGGGGGATGGCTACAGCCTTTAAGGTCTCATGATGTTATTAGGTTGGAAGGAACCATGCATGATTTTAGTTGTTTATGTACATTCTGATGTTTCTTTCCACATGGTCTTCATATGCTACTATTGATTAGATGGTTAGTTGTGCTTTCATCTGGTGTTCTTTATTTCAAGTTTCCATGCCTCAAGTTTATGGATCTAGTACTCCCTAGTGTCTTTGGATGTCTGTCAGAATATTTCCTTGCATTCCTAGTTGACAGTGCTTCAACATTGGGCAATATTGATAAATTATTTATGTCATATGATACTAGAAAGTTTCCAATATCACATGATAGTATTGAGTTCTATTGTATGATACTAGAAGAGTGTCACATGACTATAGTGAACTCTATCACGTGATCCCTGAAAGTATCACATGGTAGTGGTGAGAAATTTCATATGATACTAGACAAGTATCGCATGGCTATTTGAAAGTATCGCCTGACTATTGTGAGAAATATTGTACCACTATAGTGCAAAGTATCACATGGGTCTATGAGAAAACCTGCTCAAGTGACCAACGAGCACTTTTTCACTTGACTAAAATGTTTTGAGAGGTGACTTGGCTACCCATTATGAAGTTCTCAAACTCTAGTGTTTAACTTTTTGAATTTGGTATCTTCCAGATATGAATGTGTTTGTAACCTCAGTAGCATTGTCATTTTGGTTCTAGTGTCACTTGGAGATTCATTGGAAGCCTAGATTAGTTGGCTAAGTCTTCCATTGTGATCTTATAATCGATTGCATGTTGATATTTTTGTATTCCATGTTTGAAAAAAATGTTTCATCTTTTATGTATCCCTATTCCAAGGATCTCCCCCATTACAACACAACACATCTATAAAAGCATTTTCCTCAGAAGGCAATAAGGATAATGTAAAAGAAAAAATATAAAAATGATATTTTGAAGAAACAGTGGGCTTGTTGTAGTCTCATTGATGGTCATACTCTTTGTGCATGTTGAGCACCACCACTTATGTAAGATGAGGATAGTATCACCCAATGAAGGTGGGGTTATTTTGGTGACAAGACTGTAATTAGGACCAAATAAGTATAAAGACCACATGGGGATTAAAGAGTGTAACACCCCACTTATAATATAGTAAATTAAGTAATCCTCGAAAATCAACATAGGAAGTAATGTGGAAAGGCATTGGTTAATAAGAAGACCACATTGGGAAAATAGTATTTTATATTTTGACTTTTGATTGGAGCGTTGTAATGTGGCAGAATATGTGAGCCAAACTCAGCATCAGAAGTAGTCATACTAGGTGTAAAAGGGTCTACAAGAAGGTGTGAGTGAGAAAATTAAAATCCACATATTTATATTGTATATTATCCAATATTGGTATCTTTGTCATCATCTAAGCACATTGCGAGAGAGGATGGTTCTTACATGGAGATTGTGCACTAATCTCATTCCTAGAGATAGGCATGGTATTGTTCAGAGAAATTTGTACTACACATGTTTGTATGGATAGGAGACCCATGTATATAAAGAAGACGTAGGATGAGCAATGGGGAAGGTGCTTAAATAAAAGACATCCACATGGCATCCATGTGATACATTATCTAACAGGCATGTGGGTGACAAAAGGACTTAAAAGGCACTATCACCTTACTTCACTTTAGAAGCAATGAGAAAATTATTATTGGTCAATTAAACCAAGGTAAGTCAAATCACAATTATAGTGATATCCTTGGGTACCCACCCAATATGGTAAGTATAAAGGTATGTTATCCTTTCTTAAATATTAATCTTTATGTGATGATATTTTGATAAATAATAGGAAGTGTTGTCACAAAAGCTTTCACCCTTACCTAAATTTTTTACCTAAAGGAAACCCTCTGAAACATGGAAACAATCTTCAAGTTGTGGGACTTGAACTGTGAGATTGAGTCTCCAGAGAAGCTCAGCTTCCTTACTATCAGGGTGCAACTAATTAATTTTTGAGAGGAAAAGAGAGAAGGAATGCATGAAAGCAAACTACCTAATCTAGTCTAAAGGGGGTGATACACCAAAATAGTTTGTTAACCTTATTTCTGCCTTACAATGCACTATCCATCAACATATTCCCAAGATACACTAATTCAATCCAACAGCCACAAGTAGATCTAAAACCAAATGAAATGGTACAAGGAAGGAACTTCATTCTATAACATCCAAGGCAAGATATATATTGTTATGCAAATTTAAGGATAGAAAAAAAAAAACATCAACAAAGGCAAGGAATTTTTGCACTTATATTAATGGGAGAATGAGGTAACACAGAGAATACATTCATGGATAGACAAAAGGAAAATTATAGCAGCAGAGCATAAAATGCAACACTAATGAATCAGAAAAAGGTTGACCCTAAGAAGAGTTTCAAAATTTCCTTTTATAGTGCTAGCATAACTCAAATAGCTTCTACCTCAAGGCAAAACACAACAACTACATTTAAGGTTATAGAGAATAATCACTACAAAACTGGGAAATATCTAATCATGGTACACATCCAGATGCAGGAAAATCATATCATTCACCAAAAAAAATCCATGAGAAGCCAGAAATGGTGGCCATTAATGTTTTAATTGAGTAGATGGACAACCAAGCAGCGATGGAGTGTCCCTTTACATTTATCATGAATTGAGAATGTAAAAAGGGTGGTTATAGGTGATCAAAATATTGATTCTCCATTAAAAGTGCTACTTGCTTCATTCTCAACATGCCAAATCAAATAAATCAGCAAGTCAATTAGATTTGATTGTCTATGTTAGAATTACAAATGGGAAAGGAGTAAACTTCTGAGAGGAGGGGAGGGAGGGTGAATCAAGAGTTTAAACTTGGACCCATAAAAATTTCACCAATCATACATCACATGCATAATAAATTGAAATAACATGTAAATCACATACACTTAAATCATGTAAACATGTAATCAAACACACACACTTAACACTAGATATGATTACCCAAAAACCCTCCAAATGAGAAGGTAAAATTGGGGTGGGGATGACACCCACAGATCTTCACTACTGCAGCAATAAAGTATATCCAATTAAGGTTACAATTGTTTGACCATTAATAATGGTCTACCCTGTGAAAGGCCTGCCTTATTAAAGCTTACAAAGACTATTAAGTCCCACCTTGTTTAAGGATTTTAACACCCTGTTAGAAGTGTTCCTACTTAAAACTAAGTAAGCACCATATTAAAGGATTTCATATAGCCTGTTTAGACTACTCTATTAAGAGATTTAACTGAAATCACCTATCAAAATGTCTTAGCATAGATCCTACGGTTGGCACTTCCTTTCCTAATAACAGATCACCTCTATCCAATCTCTAGTTGATCCTTTATGATCTCATGTATCAATGTTGCATCCTCTATCCTCTATTCTTCACTTAACTGATTCTACAATTCACTGTTACTACTAAGTCACCTTGAATGCTCTGCAAACTATCTTGTTTGCTCCTCCAATTTGATCATTCACCCCTTTGTAATGCTCTCAACATTGTTAAAAATTTAGGGATTTTTCCTCCTTAAGAAGACTTAGGTGGCTTAGGGCTAGGTATGAATCTACGACTGAGATTCATCCATTTTGTTGCTTAAACCTTCCCATTTTATGATTGGTTGCATGTAATTGCATAGGGAATATGCATATAGATTTGTCCTTATCTCCAAAAGATTGAAATATATCTTTAGGTCAACTTGAAAATGGTTTACATAGTTGTTTGTGCCATTACAAACAAATATGTCCAATCTATGTCACTTAACATATGAAATCTCTGATGCTCGACATACACTATAATTTTGTTCTAACTCAGCACCTGAACTACTCGACATTCCTATTCACTCAGCACTTGAATCACTCGGCATGGTCTATCTTCTTGGTACTTAAGTGACTCGACACTCATTGAAACTCGGCATGGTCTAATATTTACATATTGTACTCGACATACAATACTAGTTTGGCATGAACTAAGTAAATGACTTAAGTGTGTTGACACTCACTTATCAAAGCCAATCTGAGATCAACAATCTCCCCTTTTGACATGAGTATCAAAAACACTTGAATATGCATAATCAATCTAATCTTCTAGAGTGTAACATATCCATGACTTGGCTTATATACACAACTTCAAAATTTTCAAAATTTTGTAATAACCTATATACCTTAAAATTTATAACTCCCCCTAAGTTAATATGTCCATTCAGTATCCAAAATCTAACTTCATTCTGGGTAGATTTTTCTCTGCTAACTGATATTCTTTGGTTCCAATGCACTTCTACTCTTCCATGTTGCTCTGTTTCTATCTCTGCATTTTATTGCTCCCCCTTTCTTTATTCTCTCACTTTAATATGTATGTTTCATATCCAAAATCTACTCTCCATTCTAAGTAAATTTGTCTTTGTTGACTAATACTCTTTGACTTCTGCATTTTATTGCTCCCCCTTTCTTTATTCTCTCCCTTTTGATATCTTCCCCCATAGGACATTTCCCCCCCTTTTTTGACACTTATGTCAAATGGGTTATCAATGTATAGTTTATTTGTCCAAAAATGATTTATGGACCTCCATTATAATTTTAAGAGTTGCATTTTAATTGTCACATGCAATATCCAGTGACTTGAGTTGGATGACAAGCTCGATAGCAAGGTGTACTAGGCCATCTAGAGTAGAATGATTGGTGTCTTTCTTTAGTAAAGTTTCTGCATAGCCTAGCTCCTTGTGCAGTATCTTCATATGAGGGGTGAGAGATGCCTGTATACTTTTCAATTTGGCTCTTATTCTAGCCTTTTCTATTGTTAACACAACTAATTGACTTTGTGTTTGAAGCAATGTATGAAAATGCTTCTCACTCTAATTTGGGTTCTAAGGTAACCTTGTACCTAATATGTTGAGATTTCTCTCCAGGCTTAGAATATGATGTCTGGTCTCTTGGGTGAAGAGTGTAGGGTCACACAATTTTGTGTACAATGAGAATATATTCTCAAGTACCTTTTTCACATCCTCAACCTTTGTTGCTAGTGCAACTCGAGTCAATGTTATCTCACCAGATATCTTCTCATTGACCTTGCTCTAGAATTTCTTTTCTGACCACTCTAAAAGTTTAGCACTTGTATCAATGTCTTCATTATTGACCTTTTCCTCTATGTCTGATAGTTGCTCTAGTAGTGGCTTGGTCTCTTCAAGAGTAGGTAGACTAAATGCATCTAGAAAGATGTCTTTTCTATCTTGAAGAGCTTGCTTATACCTGTATTCTCTCCTAAGCATTTCTTGATGCTTTTTCTTCTCTAAAGTTTTTTGTAAAATGCTTATTTGATCTAATGTCATTGTGTCATAATCAAACTTTGGAATAATAATCTCTTCATCAAGATTACTATCACCATAGTGAATTACCTTTTCAATTTTTGAAGAGCTTGAGCTTGGCATTGAGATTTGCAATCGTATAGCTTTCGCGCTCAACTTTTGAAGAACTTTTGTAAGAGAAGTGCCAAATGTTGGTAGAGTTACTATGCCTGGATAGCTTCTTGCTCCTTTACCTTAGGTGTTTTCTCACCTTCTTTAGATTGGCTCTTGTCTAATACAATGACATGAATAGCACCTGGTCCTTGTGCTTTAGGTACAGATGAATTTGTCTATCCTATTTCTTGTTGTACATTTGTCTCTTTTTTTTCTTCCTGCTTCTTCTCAAGAGTAACAACTTTCACAATTGTATCAACCTTAGTAGGTGTATCTACTGTGTTTGAAACAAAGGTTGCACTGGAGTAACTAAAGGGATGGTAGATGGTGGTTCTTGTGGCTTCACCTTGTCCCTTTTGATGTCAGTTACTACCTTTCAGAGCTTATCTATACTAACCAAGACTAAATTATCACATAACTTTGCTTGTAGTGTAGATTGGTCCAATATTTTCTTCAAGTCATCTACAGTTAATGGATTGATGTTTTGAGCTAAAGCATCAGGAACATCCTTGACAATAAAAGTATTAGTTGACTTGACTGTGCGATGTGGGGGACTGACACTCGGCACTTGTGTGTCCTGCACACTCTGTTCATCTTGCTATTATTCAATTGTAGCCATGTCATCATCTCCCTTTTGTGTTTCTTCCCCAACTATATTATCTTTATTCTCATCTTCCTTATCATCTTCTTATTTTTCATCATCTTCTTTATCATCATCTCTACCCTCAAAAAGGTCAGCTTCTCCTTGTTTTACAGTGGTTAACCCATAGTTTTGTTTCCATATTTGGGTAGACTTCTTGACCATATCTTCAATATTGTTTTGAAGAATGTTGAAGGCTTTATACTTAGGTGTAAACCTAACTCCATATTTCTTAGTAGCCTTAGTAATCTAACCTTTTGTTAGTTCTGGCATTACTTGGGCCAAAGTAGTTTCCCTTATTTGTTTTTCCATATTTAAACAATAATGCCATTTTTGCTCAACTAAATCATATAACTTCTTGGGTATTGAGATAGAAAATTCTAATGGCATAGTCTTAAATTTATACATCATTACATATAGGGCTTCTTCAACTAACTTCTATTCTTCTTTCTCAAGTTTCTCAAAATCAATATGCTTAAATCCAGATAAATCTACATTATTTTTGACATTTTCACACACATTTTCAATACCAGAAAGTGGTTTTTGACTCACCACTTTGAATTGAATTAAATCATCTAATTTAATCTTTTCTTCATTTGAGTTAGGTTGTGCAACAAATTTTCTCCTTTGTTTCTTTTGCACTTGGACTCCTTGATCTATGCCTTAATCTTCTCCTTGGCCTTTTGTGTGTTTGCATGTGTGCTAGCTCTAGTGGTAGGAGTAGTAGGTTTGGTTGTGCTAGGTTTGACAACTTTCTTTGTTTTAGCCACAAGTTGTCCCTTAGCCTTTCTCTTCTTTGGCTCAGCTTGTGTGGGTGCTTCCTCAACTCCTTCTTCCTTGACACCTTCTATTTCTTCTTCTTCCTTGTCCTCTCCCATGCCTTGGGTCAATGCAAGAGGTCCTTGTGTTTGTTCTTTCTCTTCTTCATCATCCTCTTCATCTTCTTCCTCTTCTTCCTCACCTGCACCTTCACCAAATTTAGCCTTTAGCTTCTTTACCAACTTATCTTTCTTTTTAAGTGTGGAGGTAGTTTTTGATTCCATTTCAATCTTTGATTTCATCACATCACAATTCCCAATAAAATTTGTAGTCTTGTCAACTTCCTCTGCTAGGAGTGTTGTGATTGTTGCTAATGCTTCATCAACATTGATCTCATATCCAAGTTAACCATCTGACTCTTGGTGTGGCAACCTATATAAAGGTGTAATCAGCATCAACAAGAAAGAATATATCACTGTAATTTTTCTCAACCAATGAAATAGGTATCCTCTTTCTTTGCTTCATTGACTTCTTAAAGTCCTCAAAGTAGCTAGTCATCAATGTCTTAGAATTTTCACCCATCTATTCAATAAATTCATTGATTTGTACTACAAATGACCTATTGGGCTTCTATCCAACTATGCCAAAAGAAGGGAATGCATTTCGTACATAGAAGAATATGAAAATTAGTATTGCACCAAACTTGCATTGTGCATTTTTGGTTTTCCTTATAGCTCCAAGGTTCTTCATCACTCGTTGTAGCTAGAGTTCTGCCAGATCATATGTGTCATCTTTTTTCACAATCTTGTAGGCAACATCTACTGCAATATAGGGCACACTATTCAATCTGCTAGATTGATAGAATTTATGTGAGATTACCCTAATAACAAAGTCCAGTAGTGGACCAATGATAGTATCAATTGTCATCCCTCTTTTGTTCCATTTTTTCCCTTGTTTTTTTCTTTATTAACTCCTTGGAGTCACTTCTCAGAGTCTTGGGTTGATCTAGGGTTGGGTATCTAGTAACCCTATGAATTATCCTCTTTGATATCTTAATCAGTCCTCCTTCTAGCCACAAGGATCCATCATGTATTTAGCTTGACACAATTTTAATTCATTCAGTCTTGAAAATAGTAGGAAAATATAGGGCATGTTTCAAACCCTTTCTCTCAATAGTTTTATATTCTTCTTTTACAACACCATTATCACACAATCTATCATAAACTTCTCTAATTTCTAGGTCTCCAATGCTACCAATTTTACAATTATAACATTTCCTTACATCCTAAACTATAATAACATTAGGTAGGATCATTTAAAGTGTGCCAAAGGGATCTTGTTTGTATGCTATGTCAGGGATGACCTTGAATATGGGTTGTTTGACTTTGTTACTTACAAGTTAAACATTTAAAACCTTTTTCCCTTATACATTCCTTGAACTAGATGCCATTCTTGTCAAATTAGAGTTTGTAAAAATTAAAACTACATAGCTTGGCTTGTGATAAATACTTTGTAAAATTTGTATGCTAGTGTGAGATCATCCCTAAAATCTTTGCAAATATTTTAAACAAGTTTCTAAGTTGCCTTCTGCTCTATTTGTTCTTGCTCGAATTCAAAATGATGAAAAATGAGTGAAAACTAATCATATACCCTTCAAAACCCTTACATTTAATGCTTAGAGCTTGTACAATTGTAAACTCAGGTTAAACTTGATTTCAGAATCATTTAGCATTCATTACCATCACTTGGTAGCTTCTACAGACTTAACATCAGCTAGCTAGTCTTGCAGCTCAGCATCAACTAGCATTCCACTCATCATCCATTGAAAACTTTCCATGCTCGAAAACAAATAAAAACTTAAAGATTTAATCCTGAATTTTCAACAACATCTTGCGTCTTCATTCATGCTAATGTAGTCCTTTCAGTACTAACTTCTTTTGGAACTGATGTATGATATAACAGTTTAAATATCAATCTCACATATCTCTTGATTGTTTAGTTTGATGAGGTGTGATCACTTGACCCATTGGGTGAAGTGATCCCTTATGCATTTGATGTACTGCAAGCATCTTTCTTTTTCCATGTCTTTTTCATCTTATCTCTAATGTGTTCAACATTTACCTTGCCTTTTCCTTTACCAAATTCACAACTTGGTGCCTTTGACCTAGTTGGACAATGTTTACTAATGCAACCAATCTTCAAATAGCTAAAGCATGTGGTTTGACTCAACCACCTTTTATAGTTACTACTAAAGTGTGTCCCAATACAATTCTTAGGAGCATGTCTATATTCTTGACAATAGTGATAACTATATCTTGTATTGTAATCCCAATTATAAGAGTTTCTATAGCTTTTTACCTTTTCTAGCTTGTTTGATGACCATATGGACTTGGATCTGCACTCAAAAGCTCTATGTCCATACTTCTGACAATTGTAGCAATATCCTTCAAACTTTTATTTATGCATGGTCCTAGTTCTACATTCATGTGCATGATGACCTTGTTTATTGCACTTATGACAATGAATCATGTTCTTAGGCTTGACATTTTGATTTGTATTTTTGCTCCTACACACATTAGCAATATGTCCTTTCTTTCCACAACTATGAAAAGTGGGTTTGGAGTTCTTACCTCTATTGTTCCTTTCTTCAGAAACTTTGGATGATTCTCCTTCTTTAGTGCTTGTGTAGCCCAATCCTAATGTATCATTGTTAGATCTAGGGGATCTTAGTAATTACTCAAAGTATTTGATGGCTTCATTTGGCTTGTTGAAACTCTGAACAAATTCCTTTTCTTTTTTTAGGTCATTCTATAGCTTCAATGTGGTTATCTCAATGTCTTTGACATTCAGTTCATAATTGATTTTCATCATTTGACTTAGAGTATCCAATTGCATGTTATAGATCTTGGTTAGCTCTGTTGACTTTTCCTCTAATCTATTTTCTAGAATTCTCTTGTCTTCTTAAATCATGGATTTGTCTTTCATGGATTTCTTCTTTTGTACAATCACCTCACATAGTAGTATAGCTTGTCATTCTTGCTCCAACTTGATATTTCTGATTTCCTCGGCTTAGATTCTATTCTTCTCCATTAGATCTGCAATTGCTGCACCAAATTCACTAGAGTTATCATCTACAAATAGCTTGGTGGTGTCTATCTCTTTGCGTAGTTTGTCATTCTCTGCAATAGCAATTTCTTTCCTTCTCTTCAAGGAACTCTCTAGCTTCATTCAATTGATGTAGTATAAGATGTATTTCAATTTCCTAGTTCTCAATAGTCTTTCCCAATTTGTAGACTTCCATTTCAAGATGTTTCCTTTAAGCTTCAAAGCTTCTCTTTTAGAGAACTAGGATTTCATACCAATTGTTGGAATTACAAGTGGGAAAGGAGTAAACTTCTGAGAGAGGGGGAGGGAGGGTGAATCAAGAGTTTAAACTTAGACCCATAAAACCTTCACCATTCATACATCACATGCATAATAAACTGAAATAACATGTAAAGAACAAACACTTAAATCATGTAAACATGTAATCAAACACACACTTAACACTAGATATGATTATCCAGAAACCCTCCAAATGAGAATGTAAAACTGGGGTGGGGATAACACCAACAAATCTTCACTATTGTAGCAATAAAGTGTATCCAATTAAGGTTACAATGGTTTGACCATGAATCATGGTCTGTTAGGCCTGCCTTATTAAAGGCTTACAAAGACTGTTAAGTCCCACCTTGTTAGAGGATTTTAACACCCTGTTAGAAGTGTGCCTAGTTAGAGGACTTCAACTTACAACTAAGTAAGCACCATGTTAAAGGATTTCATACAACCTATTAAGACTACTTTGTTAAGAGATTTAACTAAAATCACTTGTCAAAATGGTTCAACATAGATCCTGTGGTTGGCACTTGCTTGCCTAATAATAGATCACCTCTATCCAATCTCTAGTCTATCCTTCATGATCTGATGTATCAATGTTGTATCCTCTATCCTCTATTCTTCACTTAACTGATTATGCAATTCACTTTTACTACTAAGCCACCTTGAATGCTTTGCAAAGTATCTTGTTCACTCCAATTTGATCATTCAACCCTTTGTAATGCTCTCAGCATTGTTAAAAATTTAGGGCTTCATCCTCCTTAAGAAGACTTAGGTGGCTTAGGGTTAGGTATGAATCTACGACTGAGATTCATCCATTTTACCGCTTAAACCTTCCCATTTTCTAATTGGCTACATGTAATTGCATAAGGAATCTGTATATAGATTCATCCTTATCTCCAAAAGATCAAAATCTATCTTTAGGTTAGCTTGAAAATGGTTTACATAATTGTTTGTTCCATTACAAATAAATACGCCCAATTTGTGTCACTCAGCATGTCTTTGATGCTCGGCATACACTATAATTCTATTCTGACTTGACACCTAAATTGCTCGACATCTACTATTCACTCAACACTTGAATCACTCGGCATGGTCTATCTACTTGACACTTGAGTGACTCGGCACTCATTGCAAATTGGCATGATCTAATATTTACATGTTGTACTTAGCATACATTACTAGTTCAACATGAACTAAGTAAATGACTTAAGTGTGTTGACACTCACTTGTCAAAACCAATCTAAGATCAACAGGCTAATCTTGCCATGTGGCCCAATGTCATTTGAATATTTTGCCATCCTATCTAGCTTTCCATTTTATATTGACCAGTTGATTTCCCATTGTTCATGACTTTGCCACATTTTTCTCTCAAGTTAAGCTTAATTCACTTAATATTTCCTATTGACTCTTCAACCTTTTTGGGGCATGCTACATGGTGATGTTTGATTTTCTTTCCTTCATTCTAACTTTACCACCCAAGCCATTACGAACACATGTCAACCTATTGTTATGTTGCTATGACTAAAGATCTAACAGTTTTTTATAGCGACATAACAACAACCCTCGATTTGTCCTCAATTTGACAATGGAGAAAATATAACATCTTATAACTACAATGGGCCCACTAAGACACGTGTTCTATTGTTTCTATCTCTCTATGCAAATTCATTGTACATTTTTTCATAGTGACATTACGACATGCATTGATCTAGGAAGATTGAATGTCCAAGGGAGAACCACAGTTTACCATCCTCTTTAGTATTTTTGACTAATCAAGACCTTGCCCTATGCCAACTCATTCTAACACTCTCTCACTTGTGGCCCACAATTGAAACAGGTTCCACATGTCCATGTGTCACATCGTCACTATCTCGCTATAAAAATTCATCGTACATTTTTTCATAGTGATATAGCAATAATCATTGATCATCTCCATATCAATGATAAATGAGGAGACGTCAAGAAACTAGCCCACTTCAAAAGGTATTGAATGGAATTTTGACAACTGTTACCTCATCTAATAGCTCCACCAATTGAAAAGAAGAAAGGCCCACCTAGGAGACATGGCATGCTATCATTATGTTGCTATGTATATTCTTCATAATTTTTCTATAGCCACATAGCGATATCCATAGATCTATTTTCAATTTGTGTTTCCCGGTGTTTCACTGACTATTGTGCATAACACAAATGAAGAGGCCCCACATGGATGCATGTCACATTGTCACTATGTCACTATGAAAAATGATCGATGAATTTTCATAGTGAGAATGCGACGTTCATTGATTTCTTTACATCAGATGGTTGAGAAGGTGCAGGCCCACTGAGGTGTTTATGATGTGAAAAAACTTGAAGATCTAGTATATAAAGATAACCCAAGGTTTTATATGTATCCTTATAAAATTTGATCATTTGAATATTTGAAATTATTACCATTGGCCTTGCTTGACAAGCAAAACTTAAATTTTGGTGGGAGGGAAAGTGTAAGAATTTGGTATAGCGCTGATACCATGTAAGAATTTTTCTTAGGGAAATATTCACCCAAGATCGTAGAACTCAACACAAGAAAAACTATAGACCAAAAAGGGATATGATCAATTAATCAGAGTATGCCCTCATACATTTCTCTGTATTGTATATCCAAACACACTAGAAGTGCTTGTATATAAAGGCCTCTCAGGAAGCACCTAGAATGTCTCTAGAAAGAGCCAAGAGATAAGATAAGCATGACAACAAAGCACACATCTTATCCATCATTCTAGATGATAGGATAAGAATGATGAGTTGTATCTCAAGTGGAGATGTTGTAGACACCATGTGCTTAATTAGTGTGCTAACTCTTGTCTTGTAGACACCATGTGCATAAAAGAGGTGCGAACTCCTATGTTGTCAACATGATAACTCACAAGAGTGCACATACTCCTAGGTGACTAATAAATAAATATTAAAATAATTCATTAACCTAAGTGAACTTAAATAAGTGTAAATAGTGAATAATTATTTACACCAACACCCCCCTTAAGTGCAACTTAGGAGAATGCCCTTAAGCTTATGAAAACTATGATGAAATGCATGATGGGTCTCGGCTACTAGGCCAAGTTAGGTACCCATGTACATAATGAAATGAAATCTCTCATAATGAA
Source organism: Cupressus sempervirens (assembly GCA_028749045.1). Classification (NCBI taxonomy): domain Eukaryota; kingdom Viridiplantae; phylum Streptophyta; class Pinopsida; order Cupressales; family Cupressaceae; genus Cupressus; species Cupressus sempervirens. The sequence continues at coordinate 962,029,426 of CM053785.1, read as the reverse complement.
GAGAAAGAGGGAAAACCTGATGGGAAAAACCCTCCCCCAAAAAGAGAGATAAAAAAAACTAGATGCATGGATGGATGGAGTAATCAAGACCCCCCCATTACAACATACATCAAGTATATACAAAAGAGAAATGGAAGAAGGACAAAACCCCTTAAGAGGAAAAAATCCCCACCAAAAAGAAGAAGAAGAAGAAGATAAGGTAGTCCCCCCCCCCCTAAAAGTAAGGTGTTAACCAATGAGAAATGCTCCAATGTAGAATTTGCTCCATGACCGTTGAATGATGTTCCTCCCATTTGGAAGAAACACTAGCAGAGGTACTAGTGAGACACTTCCCCTAGTATGGAAAGAATCTCGATGATGAAAGGTGTCTTTGAAACTTGTTCAAGTGTCCCTGTGTCGATATTAATGGTGGCTCCTTCCAAAACTACTAAGAAGAAGTGCAAATCTAGCAAGAATTGTTGTAGAACCTATTTCAAAGAACCAAGAGTCTCCTCAAATGAAAAAGAGACCTCCTGCAAATGTTGTACATAAGGATCCACAATCACATCAATCTGCTAAGATTGATCATGTAGAGAATGGACATGAGGGTTAGAGTGAGCCCTCACAACAACTAGAGAAGGATCATCCTCATTAAAGAGAAGAGATATATCATCAAAGAAGTCTCCCAAGTCTGCGATGTGTGACTGCATGAACAAACCTGAAATGTCAGTAAAGAAGTCATCCACTGATGTGGGAATGTGAAGAAAAAGTGTACCCTACTGTGGTGAAGTACATAAATCGATCATTGTGGCAATAGATGAAGAATTCTCCATAAAGATAAGATGATTATCATCAATAATGTCCCCCACATCTTCAATGTGAGACTCCACGAATAGGCCTATAATAGCAGGAAGTCAGTCATCGCATGATGGTAAATAGGAAGACAAAGGGTCCTACTGCACTAAATCTGAAGCATCTATGGCTGAAACAAGATTGGTAGGAGCAACAAGAGAATTTGAAGGTGTGATCTCATCTGGAGAGGATGTAGCTACAACTGGAGGTAATAGATCTTTTTGGAATGGAGGAATATGTGGATCTCCATATGTCTCCCAAAGATACATCCAATGAACATATGGATCAGTTTCCTTAAGGTCAATAAGTGAATCCAAAATGTCCATATCCATATGTAGAAAGAGAACACTACTAATGAAGGAGAAAGTCTCAATATCATATTTAAGTCCTCTCACATATGGTAGTGGATTGTGCTGACTAAGATATTTGATAGCCAATTGACTCCATTCCTGATAGTCGTTTGGTGTCATGTAAATCAAATCTTCCTCTTCCATGATGGACTAATCAATGTAACTCCCAAAGATGCAAAAAAAAAATCAAAGAAACCCCTCACCCTAATGGATGACTCAAGCACTTTATAGGTAGTGCATGTACAATAGCCAATTTAGGGCCTATTTTTGAAAGCAGTATTTCTATCCATAGAACCTATAATCTGATTGTAGATCTAGAAAGTGGACCGAAAAAAAAATGCACTTTCAAAAAAAATGGAACTTGATTATGTGTCCAAATGAGCCCGTACTAAGCATTTGAAGTGGCAAAAATTGAGATTTGTAAGTTGCAAAAAAGTTTAGGAACATAGATGTCAAACTTCCTAAACCAATGTGTAGATCATGAAATCCTACCCCAAAATTAAAAAAAATTGCTCGCAAAAAGGAGTATGTATGAGGGAGATATCGCTATTTGAAAATCATTGTTGTTATTACTTTTCTTGAATTGTCCTCATCACTCCTCCAAAAATCAAATGGCTCTAGATTTTTCCTTAGATGTCCGATTTGGATGAAACAAAATCTGATATGGGGGTTTTTTGAACTTCTGAATGTGATGCAAATATCTAGTTTGCACCAACAAGCTTCAATCTTCACCTGCAAAAAATCTCTTCTACAAGCCTGATGGCCAATTTTTCTAGAAAAAATAATTCAAATCCCAAAAAATTGTATAGGTGTAGATGAAAAAAATGTAGATCTGAAAAATTAAATGTACAGTTCTAAAATGATCATACCAATTATGCAAATCGGTCCTTCGGGTGCCGATTTACAAAAAAAATTTGCCTCACAATCAACTTTGGCCTAAGGTAGGAAACTTTATAGTTGACTTTTCATTGAATCGATGTTTTAGATGTAATGACGAGCTCAGATTTGGTTCTAGACACTCCCACTTTCTACAATACTTTGGATTCGGGTCAAGGTGCTAAAGCAAGAAGACAATCTCGAACAACTTTATGAAGAGAGATTCTCCAAGAGCTCTAACACCATGTAAGAATTTGGTATAGCTCAGATACCATGTAAGAATTTGCCTTAGGGCAAGATTCACCCAAGATCATAGAACTCAACACAAGCACAACTGTAGACCAACAAGGGATATGATTAATTAATCAAAGTATGTCCTCATACATTGCTCTATATTGTATGTCCAAACACACTAGTAGTGTCTATATATAAAGGCCTCTTAGGACGGACCTAGAATGTCTCTAGAAAGAGCTAGGAGATAAGATAAGCATGACAACTAAGCACACGTCTTATCCGTCATTCTAGATGATAAGATAAGAATGATGAGGTGCATCTCAAGTGGAGATGTTGTAGACACCATGTGCTCAATTAGTGTGCTAACTCCTGTGTTGTAGACACCATGAGCATAAAAGAGGTGCGAACTCTTGTGTTGTCAACATGAAAACTCACAAGAGTGCACATACTCCTAGATGACTAATAAATAAATATTAAAATAATGCATTAACCTAAGTAAACTTAAGTAAGTGTAAATAGTGAATAATTATTTACACCAACAACAAGAATGACTAACAGGAAGGTTTTAAATATATTTAATAATAATATATGTATTATTATTACATATAATGGAATTGATAATATAAAATATATTAAATAATATAATTTATTTATTATATATAATGAAATATAAAATATAATTATAAACAAGGAAAATAATGAAAATTAATAAGATGTCATCTTGAATAGAGTAATTATGTTATTTTGAAGGAATAATATTACACTATTAGGATTATTATGAATATCTTATTGTTCCTAATATTATCATTATCTTTGAGTATTATAGCAGTCATACTCTTACTTTTGTATTTGTATACATACTATAAGAGCTATATGCTTTGATCTTTTTCCTCTAAAAATGTTATTGTAGGCAAAGGGAGATTAAGATTTAGAGGGAGCTTGACATTTCATTATGGGAAACCTTGAAAGAGAGGGATTGAGATAGAGGATATGATTTAGTCAACCTTTGGTGATTTTGATCATTGATTTAGAGGGAGTAAACAATGTTGAGATGGATTGCTGTAGTGATCAATAAATTATCGTTGTCAAGAGGACCATGATTCATACATCATGACCATGTGATTTTAATGGGCTTACCCCTTGTGTACATCATGAGGAAGTGATGACTTCTAAATGATGTCACTTGTATTTTCAAAAGTTACTGTAAGGAAATTTTAGTTTTTGTGAGACAGTAATGAAGTTTTTAAGAATTCATTTGAACCATCTACAAGTCTCTCCTTGATGAATGAAACTTGACATATGAGTTGTAGATTCATTCATATCGCACAATCATACTTAATCAATATATTGGCGTATTGTGGAAGAGTTTGATAAAATGGAAGGACATGGCCACTTCTACTATTAAACTAAATGAATGTTTGGACCTTCAATCGATGAAAGAGCAAGTTGAAACTTAGAAAGGAATTTTCATATTTGATACAAAAAATTTCAACAATATAAAAATGAGTGGAAATTTTACATTGTGGGGGGAATAATAGTCAATTTTCCATTCCCACTTGAACCTTATTTAGTGGGGAGATGTTCCATTCTCAAGTAATATAAGAAGACAATTTTTGAATCTTCATGTGCAGATAAGTATTTTTATCTTCTACATTTATATACTCTTTGTAGACTCTCTATTATTTGTAATTCTATACATATTATAAGGGTTATTTGCCTTGATATTTTCCTTTATGTTTGAGGATATTCTTATAGGAAAGAAGGTTGGTACTTTACATATGCTACCAAATATTGTTCAAACTCAATCTAATGATAGTAGCTCCAAAGACCCTAATGATCAAGATGGATAAAGTGAGGCTCTTGAAGAAAACATCTTTGATGATTGAGATTATGAGATTCTTCTACATTAAGAGGGAGTATGACGCTTCTTCTAAGGTAATGTAGGAGCTTAGAAGATTGATACTCAGAGGGAGTCTAGAACTATACGTGTGTAACTGCATGATTATGATGGGCCCACTCTTATGTATATAATGAGGAAGTGACGACTTATCACCAAAAAATTAGATATTAGATTCAAAGTGAGTTTGACAAAGAATCTTTGAGGAAGAGAGTCTCTAAGGGAGTAACTATTGGACCTGACTCCCCAAGATCATTGTTTAAAGGGAGAATTTTTTAGGTACAATCCTTTATGAATGATATCTTCTCTCTAAGGAGAATTTCTAAGTGAAACTCCTTGTAATGCATTCTTCTTTGTGAGATAAAAATAAGGTGAAAGCCTTTGTACCACCCTCTGACTGGGTTCATGGTGGTTATTATTTCACATATGATATGTAATGAAAGGTGATGATCTTTTATTGACATATATAAATAGAAGTTAATAATTGTAAAATGACAATATTGTAAATGATAGACCTATTATCATGACAAACTTCATTAAATTGTTATCCTAGAGTGTTGGAAGTCATGATAATGAACATACAGAAGGTAACCATTGTAAGTTGGTGATCTTATAAATGGTAGACCTATTATCATGGTTCTTTGGGCTGAATTTTTTCAGACACTATGATAACCAAATCATAATGGTTCTTTGGGCCAAATTTTTTCGAACACCATGATAACCAACTTGTTATGTTTCTTTGGTCCAGATCTTGTCAGACACCATGACATAGTTACTATTATTGACCACACTTAAGGTGGTGTTTAAGCTTATATTATAGTTATGGAATTTATTTCAATTGTGTGTTACAAAAAGTAAGATGATATATCTTCATATACTTCAGAGTATAATGTGTTCTATATCAATCCTCCCTAACTAAGAGGGAGTGTTAAAGTTGTAGCTTCAATTGAATTGATTTGATCTAATATACTTTTTTTGTTTTGGCAAAACATTTTATATATATATATATATATATATATATATATATATATATATATATATATATATATATATATATATATCTATATATATATTAATAATAACTAGTTCAAAATAGCTCCAAGAGAAAAGAACCAGAAAAGAAAAACTTTAGTCATTGTCTGATACAAAAAAGATGCAAAAGAAAAAATACTACATCAAGAGAGAGTATCTATCAACACTAATGAATCTTGTCCTAGAGATTCCCAAATTGAGAATATAGTGATTACAAAGAGCTCAAAACTCATATGAATACAATTCATTATTTGGTGCCAGAGACAAAATCAAGAGCCCAGCCAAAAATTGTCATAAAGATTACCATCATTGATCTACATCTAAAACTTCAATTGAGACCATGGTATTAGAAATTCATCTGATGGAAGTGCAATCCAAGACCTTGACCTGCATACAATATCTCAAAAGTACAAGTGAGATCCATAAAAGAAGAAACATGTGAAATCATAAAGAAATCATGATTTACTATCGAATAAAATATGAGAAGGACTCAACCTTATTCTAAACATATTCTTTTGTCACAATATTAACCAAGTTTGGGAGATCAAGGAGGTTAAGTGGGGAAAGTAAAGAGTTAATATAAACCTTGTTAGTACTAGAATTAGCCAAACAATTAGCTAAAAGATTGCCTTCTCTGTAAGTATGCATGATATAACATTCAGAGATTGAATTAAGAAGAGACCATACTTGATGTAATATATATTGTATGGACCAATTATATACATGAAATTTAATACATGCATTAATAATAATGGATGAATCCCCATCAACATGTAACTTAGATATAGAAAATGATTTTGCAAGTTCCAAACCAAAAAGCGAGCCAAGGCCTCAACTTTTTTATTAGTACACTGAGGGAGAGAAGATGATTTTGTTGCAATCACATGACCTTTAAAATCTCTAATGACTATGCCATAGCTAGAGTTGCCTAGATTTCGTCTAGAGGCCCCATCAAAATTGATTTTGAAATAACCCTCACTTGGAGGAATCCACTTGGTTTGTGCTCGGATAAGAGGAATCTTGGATGGACACAATGGAGCAGCAAGATGAGGAAAAAGTAAACCCTTCCACCAATGAATAAGATAGCCATCCCAAGGAGAAAAAATATTTTTATCCTTATATTTACTTACTAAAGCATTAACAAGCTCAAAAATTGATCTCTCTAATCCTTCCAAAAATTGAGGGATTGGAGATAACATCTATCCAAAAATTCTCATGTTTCTTTCCTACCATATTGTCCATACTACAGATACAAGGATGCACTTCCAAAGACATGAAAACATTGATTCAGAGTATAGTATTGGCCATGCTTGGAATAAATCCCATACAGAATTAGGTAATGGTATATGGAAATTAAGCTTATTAAGGACAAAATGCCAACAATCTTGAGCAAAAGGGCAGTTTAAGAGGAGGTGATCTATTGTTTCTATAACTTGTAGACATAGCATATAGCTAAAGGGATAAAAAATGTTCAATCCATGAAGATGATCACTAGTTAAAGTTTGGTTCTTTAATGCAAGAGATGCAAAGCATCCTACTTTTGGTAGAACTGAGCTATTCCAATAGAATTCAAAAGCATGATATGTGGTCTGGTTAAACTGGTTGAATTGGAGATCTATGTATCCTAGTTTAATAGGGTATTTACTATCTTGAGCTAGAACCCAAAAGAGGCAATCTGGTTGATTAGACATAAAAACATTCCTTTCAGGTAGTACTTGTTTTAAAGAAGTAGCCTAATTGTGGGATATAGGAAGAACTAAGGGTTCTTACCTTCATCTCTCTAAGCGCATGATAGAAATGAAGTCTAAACTTGAGAAAACGTTAGAGGAGAAGATTGCATCATTACATGAATCTTCTTTAAGATCTTTACATGCATGTGAGTCACCTTCTTTGAGGTCATCCTCTTCTTCTAGGTCTACATGCTCTACTTCAAGACATCAAATGTCTTCATCTTCTAGATCTAAAGACCTCTTTAGAGAACAAGCAAGTGATACCTCATTTGAGCTTATGCCAAAATTTCATGATGGACCTATCTTTGACCAAGATAATGATGAAGACATGGATGCATACCATTCACTTGAGAAACAAAAAAAGGACTCTAGACATACTTTTGAGAGAAATTTTACTCCCTTGGGGAATTCTTATGATGACATTTTGAGAACACTTCTTGGCACCAAGCTCATCATGTTGCCTAAGTCTAGCTCCTATGGAAATCCATTCTTGGATACCTATTGTGCCTATCATCGATCTAATGACCATGCTACTTCATATTGCATTGAGCTAAAACATAAAATCCAAGATCTTATTGATAATGAAATTATTGATACCTATAATGATTCATGCAATGAGGATACTTTTCATGAGAAAGATTACATTAATGAACCTATGTCTAGTAGTAGCTCTATTACATCTTCCACTTCTTCCAACACTCGTGCATCTCCCAACACTTCAAATCTTTCCAACATGCCTCCATCAAATAAAGAACCTATCACTTTCCACATTGACTACCTGTATCCTCAAGGGCTACCTCTAAAAGAAACTCAAGCTAACTTTCACTTGGCTGCAAACCTTTTCCATGCTACTAATCCTAAACATCCTCAACCTTCATGCACTACTATGCCTAATCCAAGAACTACTCCATTCACTCTTCATTCTCCCTTGTCCTTAGAAGTGGCTCCATGTCAAGAGGACAATCAAAAAGAAAAAGCTATAAATGTCAAGAAAGATCAAGATCAAACATCCGTTCATCTCTTTCAAGAATTTTCCCCTCCATATCCTATGTCTTACCCACCTCCTAAATATGATGAAGACACCACTTCCACCATTTCCCTTGAGCTTATTGAAAATTATGAGAAAAATTCTTTTCCTATGCTATCTAAAGCTACTTGTCAAGATCAAAGCATCCTCTCATGTTCTACTTCTCTACATCCACTTCAAAATTGTGCTCAAGCTTCAAGTGCTTCTATTAAAAATGTTGTTCCTATAAAAGGTACTTATGAGTCTATTGATGACTTTGACCATGTTTCTCATTCTAAAGATGTTGATATCCCTTCCCACTATCCCTTTGCATCTTTTAAATCTATCCTTGGTCCTTATCCATCTAAGCTAAAGCATTCAAACCTTCCATCCATATTGGGGCCTTATGTTCCTCCATCTCCTACATTCACTCATAGCTCATTCCCTAGCTCTCCTATAATACCTCAAGATCAACAAAGACAGTCATCCTTGATGACTTTTTACCCATCTATACATCTAAACCAGTCATATCATCCTTATTCATCCACAAATCCCAAGTCCTTTGGAAGTGAGAATAAACATAAGAATCCATTGAAAAAGAAATATCACTATTTCCCATCTAATTGACATGTGAATGCTAATAAGGAGAATGCACAAAAGAGACCACAAAGGTCCACTACTCAAAGAGCTAAACCAAAGAAAATATGGGTTCCTAAATCCATCATTATACAAATGCACTCTCAAGCACCCAAAGAACGAGGAAAATCTAAAGCTATGTGGATTCCCAAGTCTCTTTTAAAAGACTTGAATATTGAAAATATTTCAAAGTTGACATTCAAGCTTCCAAAGGATTTCATTCCATCTTCTTCCAGAAATCTTCCTAAAAATATTCCAAAGCCTTCCACTCCACTTTTTTTGAAATCTTTTCTACCACCTCATACATCTAAATCTCAAGCTATTTCATCCATGATTCCTCCATTGTTCCAATACCCTTCAAGGTGTGTGTCAATGTTGATCTTGTCCAATATTTTAGCTACCCACATGAAATCCTCTAAAGCTTACACCTCCTTTCTATACATGAACTCTTATCCTCCATATACTCTTCCTACTACCATTTCTCTTTCATCACCCTATCAACATCTTTGAGCATACCTTTCTATGGTCTTGGCTTATCATGACTTATCTTTTCTATAGGAGCATTATCTACATTCAAACAGCTTCAGCTCTTTCTAAATATGAAAAAAAAAATATGAAAAAAAATGAAAATGTGCCTTGGTGAAAACCACTTCTTGTGGCACCTTGGTAGCAAAAGTAAAGAGAAATAAATTTATCCTATGGTGAAAACTACATCTTGTGGCACCTTGGATAAGTACCATGATGAAAACCTGGCAAATAGGCATCATGTGTAATTCTTCCACCATCCATCTATCCCCTCTTCTCTCTTTGATCTTCACAATGTTAAGCTATCTTTGCATATTGGCTATCTTATCCATGAGATTCTCTATTTGTGCTTTCTCATTCCCTCATAGTCTCCATCTTGAGCTTTATTTTTATTGCTCTATCCCATCGCTATCCTATCTAGTTGACCCCTTGGTCTTGATCATAATAAATGAAACATGGTTCTTATAGGCCTCTTGACATGTCTACTCTCTTGGATTTCACGCTTTCATGCTATCTTTCTCATTGGCTTCCACTACATATCCTACATGCTATCTTACTCATTAGCTTTTATCACTTATCTTATATGCTATCACACTTGTTGGCTTCACCACTTATCCTACATGCTATCTTTCTCATTTCTTCCATTGCTTATCCAAAACATGCTTCATATGACTATTTCACCTCTTTCCCTAGCTTGGGTACTCTTGAGGAGTCAGTCCTTGAGGATCACTTTCACTTGCTTCATACTCCTTTTTCATCCATCTTTGCTTATCCACCGGCTCGTTGCTCCATCATATCCTATACCTTGCTAGACATTGGGAGAAAATGATGTGATCTTGCTCGAGAACTAGTGATCTCTAAAACCTTCTAAAAAATCCAAAAAATCATATATGATGTTGAAAAAATCCTAAAAATCAGAAAATATCTTTTAAAAATGATCATCTTAGTGAAAACCTAGCAATAGGTGCTTTGATGTATCACCAAAAAAATCAAAAATTTAAAAATACAAAAAATTGAAAAAAAGTCCTGAAAAAATCTGTCAAGTGGTGAAAATCTGAAAACAGGTGCTACTTGAGACCCTTGCACCTATGTCTATTAGTCTCAATCACCTATTTTGCTACACATTTCCTAGCTTGAAATTGTTTCTTGTCCTCGTCTTGGGGGCACAACTGCTTAGCCTATTGAGGTATTCTTCTGCATTAGGGTTTCTTGGACAACTCACAAAATAGTGTTTCTCAACACTTCCCCCACCTTGACATCAAGTGTTTTTCAAAACTTTTCAAATAGTTTACCTACGGTCTCCGATGTCGCGATATTTCTCACTATCAGAATCAAGTCTTGAAGAAATGGCCAAGTGACTTACACACATGCACTTTAACACTTAAATGACTGAGCTATGCTGATCTTTATCTACTTTGTGTGCTATCTATGATGATTTCTTTGCCATGTATTCCCTCCCTTATAGTCTTTCGAGGATGGCATTGACTCGAAGACTGAGAGCATGGGACATATTTTCTTGATTTCTGCTTGTGGGTATACTTTGTTTATCTATAATGTTGTAAGCATTTATGCTTGTCCTATTCAACATGTTGACTTACAAATGTATCATCCTTGACTGTTTTGCAAGATTGCACTTAGGGTTTACCCTGGTGCTTATGCCTTGATACAGGTGTAATCTTGCTAAATTAAACTTAGGGAATCTAATCGTGTATTTATCTTGACTTACATGTCTCTGATGCTTAGATTGGATTTCCACATACCTATCTAATATTGATCATACTCATATCCTCATAGTTATACTAGTGATGGTTGTATGATCTCATGATGTCCCTAATAAATGCTCAATGATGAATTTAAGAGTCTAAATGTTATGTGCTTCTTGCTGGTAAACCACTTTGCATATTAGCCTGCATTTTAGGTTCACTTTCTCGCTTAATCTTGAATTATTGCATATGGGGAGAGCTCTCTCTTCATCTTTTTGCAGACATATCGGCTAACTCCTTTCATATATTTCTTTGCTTTCTTCTTGATCATGTCTTTTCACCTTCTTAATCTTTCACTTCATCTCTTTTCTATCTTATCATCACATTATATAAAGTTTTAACCTCTTAAATAATTTTGATGTCCTGGATTCATTTTCGGGATCAAAATCCAAATTTGAGTTCATCTTGATGGTCAAAATTGTCTTTTAAAATTTGACTTTCTTCTGAGTAGTTAGCTGACCGTTTGAGGTCTAATCTTTGAATCATCATTGGGGCATCTTCATTTCTTCATGACTTCATCATTTCTATGCTTCATATCTACTTCAATTCACTATTTCATGTCTAAAATCACTTTTCTACTCATTTTGACCTAACTTTTATGCTATATCCTTCAAGGTCAACTCTAGTCAAACTGGGGCATTTTATCAGTTTCTTATAGTCATTCTTGGGTTCTAATCATCTATCTATCATCTTGGACATTGCTATATTCTAATTTTCTCATGTCTAGCCAATTTTTGCATCCCCTTACATCATTTCAATTTTGATCCCGAGGGGGCAAAAATACTCTATCACTAATTTCTACAGCTATCTATTTCTTAGGAGCATTTGTTTGATCTTCTCATTTGTTCTCGATCTATCTACTTTGCTAAGTGTTAGCATTCTTCTTGAATTTTGACATCATCTTTTCCTAGTGTTCAGTACTACCACTATCAGGCTATGCACTCAGGACTTGCTATCTATTTTTGCATTTCACTCCTCAAAATCAGACATCTATATCTACCACTGCCTACTTGGCTTCGATTTTCTTTGACATAATGTGTTCCCAGATCGATCACACATTAGTCAAAGAGGGGCAAATGTAATCACCTAAAAATGGTCATCTAGACTATTAGCCCCCTTCTCAGCATTTTGGCTAAATTAATTTAATCATTTATCTAGACCAAATTGCTAATAATCAATTTATTTGATTATAACCTATAGTTTGACTATGCTATCCTAAGTTCATTATTTGATTAAAAGAACATGTCCCCTTTTAATTAAATAAAATACCCCATTCTTCTAACCCACTTAAAGTGCACACATAAAGTCCTTTTTTTATTTTACAATTAAAAGAAAAGGCTTGTGAGACTTTTGTCTTATGTGACAAGTCAACTTATATTCTATTGGTTGACTTGTGTGTGCACATGGATCACACCTATTTTCAAATTCCACTATTGATCATCCACCATCTTCATCTTGATCTCTACCATCCGTACGACTTTAAAAGGGAGAGAGCTTTCCCCCTCAAAGGATCCATCTTTTGAATATTTTTATGCTATAGGTTTTCTAACAGGTTTCTTTGGAGCTTTGTGTAGAACTTCTCATTTATTGTCTCATTCTCTCATTCTATGATATTAGCATAAGATCATATGGCATTTTTAGCATAGTTGCATGTTAGTTTAGCTTTGATTCTTGTAATAATCTCACATATTTTAAATAATGGTATTGTAACACTCTCATTCACATTCTAGCATAGTTGCATCTTGCATTTCCATTTAAGTTTAGTCTTCCATCTTGCATTGCATCTTTGAGGAACTCATTGTAGACACTTGCATTCTTGCTCTTGTCTCAAAGAACCTCCTGTTGCATGGTTTACTAGCAAGAAGCACATTTCTAAGGCTTGGCTGAGAGCCTTCATGTTTGAATACTAGCTTCTTGCACTCCGTGGATAGGGAGCTCTAAGCCAACATCTAAGCATTCCAACTCATGGAATCGTTTGGATAGAATGGTTTAGAGTGTGACACAATTCAAGTGTACAATGACCAGCCCTATGAATCTATGAATAACTGAGACATAAGTAGAAAAATATTTTCCCCAAGCTTGAATCACAATGTTTGAGAAATCGTTTAAAGAATCAATAGTGGCAAGGGGAGGAACCCATTCCATCAATCAAACCAAAAATTGACACTATCCTCATTATTCACTTGCCATGATATGAATGAATTAATATCTTCTTGAGAAGCCATCATGAAATCCCAAATGACAAACCCCTTTGGCAGGTCTAACACAGTAAGAACTCTAGAAGGTTCCAAGTTATCTAAATATTTCTCTTGTAAAAGGTGACACCATTTAGCAGAGGATTTTTCATACATTTGTCAAACAAGTTTAGCACCAAAAGCCATATTCCTATTGGTAATGTTGGGAAGTCTGACACCTCCTATTCTATAAGATGTTGACATGGCATGAAGAGAAATTAGTGGTATTTTCTTTTGACCATTCATATTATCTTACCAAAGAAAGGTGTGGATTAAAGTTTCAATTTGAGAGATGATACCTTTGGGGGCTTGTAGAATGGAGAAGTAATAATTAGGAATGGTAGAAAGAATAGTTTTGATAAGAAAAATTCTACCCAAGAGGGATAACCAGTGAACCCTCTAAGCACTAATTCTACTATTGATATGATCAATCATAGATTTCCAATAAGAGGGTTTGTTTAATCCCATAAAAAAGAGAACACCAAGATAAGTAGAAGGTAAATGATCGTGAGGAAAACCAAGAAGACAGATTATTTTTTGAGTAACCAATTGGGATATATTATAAACATAAATTTTAGATTTAGTTGTATTGATACATTGACCTAAAACTTATCTATATAGGTCAATGGATTTCTTCATACTTTGTGCTTCTTGATATGTAGATGATCCAAAGAGTAAAGTATCATCAGCAAAAAGAGAATGGGTTATGGATAAAGATATGCATACAATATTGATACCTTTCCACAACCCTTTTTGATTAAAAGAGTTAATAAGTCTATTGAAGGCATTTGGCATAATGATAAACAAGAATGGAGAAAGAGGGTCACCTTGATGAACTCCTTGGGAAGAGGCAGGTGCACCATTAATGAGAATAGAAAAATGTGCACCTAAAATGCAAGCTTTAATCCATTTACACCACCTAGAAGAAAACCAAACTAATGAAGGACTAGAACAAGAAAAGACCAATTTAGTTTATCATAAGCCTTCATCATATCTAATTTGGAAACAAAGGCTAGAATATTATGTTCTTTGATGGAATGAAAGGTCTCATGGGCTATTATAGCTCCCTCAGTTGTTTCTCAATCAGGAACAAAACCCCCTTGTTCTTTTGATATAATTTTTGGAATAGTGGGCTTAAGTCACAAATAAATAGGCTATGTAATAATCTTATATATAGTGTTACATAAAGAAATAGGACAAAAATTAGCAAAAGAATAGGGATCATTAACCTTTGGGATGAGAGAAATATTGGTGGTATTAAAGTTCTTCAAAATGGAAACATTTTTCTTGGATTCTTCAAGAACCTCAAGTAATTTAAAACAAATGACATCCCAACTTTTTTGAAAAAATAATGTAGTGAACCTGTAAAGGCCTAGTGCCTTATTAGCAGGCATAGAGAAGACTACAACACGTATCTCAAAAAGAGTAAATGGGGCCATAAGAATCAGATTTTCTTGTTGTGTAATCAAAGAAGGAATGGCATCCAAGATCTTATCCACAAGGTGAGAAGAGGGGGGATACTATAGTCGAGGGGGAAGTAGATTAGAGAAGAACCTTACACTCTCAATTTGAATGCCCTTAGCATCAAAAATCAAATTTCCTAGATGGTCATGCATTGTAAAGCTTGTGTTATTAGCCTTCTTTTTTTTGGTTGATGCATGAAAAAACTTAGTATTATGATCCCTTGTTGAAGCCACAATTCTCTAGACTTTTGTCTCCAATACTCTTCTTCTCACTTATATAATTCAGACCACTCCTATTGCAAATTATTCTATCTTGAATGCATATCAGCATTTAAACTATGGAGTAAAATATGTTCATTAATCTCAACTAGTTTTTCTTCTACCATCTTTTTCTCCTCAAAAATATTTTTAGAAACATGTTTATTCTAGATCTTGATAAGCCCTTTGACATACTACATTTTCTTGTGATACTAAAATATTTTGGTTCTTGGCTCTAGTGGAGCATCCTTCCACCATTTTTTTAAGAGGCCATCAAAGTGGGGATGACTATAGCATACACGTTCAAACTTAAAAGATGGTATAGAAAAACTAGTAAGAGGAGAATCTGATGGGAGAATAGACAATTGAATAGGGAAATGGTTAGATTCTGAAATGGTAATATATCCAATTGGATAGTATAATTCACCAATTTTCAAAATTTTGAACACAAAAATTATCCAATCTAACTACAATCCAGTGGAACCCAACTCTTCTATTAGTCCAAGTGAAAGATCTAGCTTGTGGGGGAACATCAAATAGAGCATTATTGCCAACAAAGTCATTAAAGTCCTAGGTAGGTCTAGGAGGGGGAATAATAAATCCATAGTTATCCCTAGGATGAAGAATGGCATTAAATTCACTAACAATAATAAATTTGTCACCTATTGATTGTTGGATAAGACCTGTAAGAGTAAGCCATAAACTTTGTTTACTTGACGTAGGGGTAGGGCCATAAACATTAATCAAATGGAATAAAAGTTCATATTGTTGAATGGATAAAATTTTCCAATTAGTTCCTTGATGAAGATTTTGAGCCTTGATAGTCTTAGGATTCCATAATACAACAAGGCCCCTAGAAGTACCTAAGCTAGGAACATGTGAGGAATTCCATGTTGACAAACATCCAACAAATTTTTGAAAGTTTTTTATTGATAGCTTAGTCTCTTGAAGCAAGACTAGAACACATTGGATAGAATCAAGATAATGTTTGATCCTATTACATTTTTCAAGGGCATTGACATTCCATGAGAGGATCTTCATAACTGATAAGGAGCACTCTTGGCACTCCTTGTCGGTTGTTTAGAGGTAGGAAAATTACCATCCAAAGTTGACTAGATCCCTCCATCAACTTATTTTTTAGCTATTGAATATTTTGATGGCCTACCCATAGGCTTAGAAGATTTCTTAGTTATATGAGATGATGAGAGGGGGGTTTTGCAGCACGAACAATTTTTGGGAGAAATCAAAACTAACATTAGTAAGAAGTGGATTAGAAAAGTGGGACCTAGTATGACCAGAACTATCTATTTGAGAAGGAGACTTTTTGACTGCCAAACCAAGATAAGAAACATTCATAAATCCCTCCATCCTAATTGAAGGGGGATCTAATTCAAAGTGTACATTATCCTCAGGTAGGTCATGAAGCATGTTATCTTTATCAAAGAATTTGGGAGGAATTGATGCACTACATTGTACTGCTAAATTAGGGCATATTCAGAAGACAATTAATGTCCTTGGGAAACTGATACAACTTCTAATCTAGACAAGAAATAAAGAGGTTGATCATTAAAAATGAGCTCATTAACAACAACATCCATCTGAGAGGGATAAATAACATCTTCTTCATTGGTAGTTGGATATGTAATTGCAAGTTTAGAAGATGTTGATGACACAAAAAGAGACTGATCTAGACTTATATACTTATCTCGATGAGTATTCCATTTAGAGAAAAGATGGGTCAAAAACAACATAAAGCTTTTAGCAAAATAAAAAGAAATAGACCCTAAATTGGGAAAAGTCATAAGAGAAAAATAATTCCCTGAAAATGAACGTTGAGAGTTATTAGGACCCGAATAGTCTCTGTGGAATTGATCTTTTTGTGTATAATAATGACCATTTGGTGAATGGTAAAAAACTAGATTTATAAATGAGAAATGATATGGGCCACTTGAAAATTTAGCTTAAGATACACAAGCATCATTAAGAGCAGAAGGAATGAACTATGTCCTAAAAGTGCACTTCAGGGGTCCAGAGTTATGGTTACTACAAACTATTAGATTAGAGCAACTTGGATCTCGACATTGATTAGTAAAATGACCCAACCAACCTACCATCTTAACATAGTTTGTGCATCTTGAATAATAATTGTTTGGTTCAAACATCCATATTTAGATGACGTAATTAAGAAAGAAGGTAATGGTTTATTCAAATTTAGCAAGGCACAAAACCTTATAGAATGAGATGGTTTATCAAAAGGCACTAGATCATGTCAGATGAATACCCCAATTTTATTTGCTATTAATTCGATAATTTTTAGATCTCTACATTACATTGGTAAAGTAGGAAGCTCAATTCAAAATGGCATAAAATCATAGGTTGTATGACCAAGTTGAAATTTTGGAGACCAAGCATTGGTATATATTCCCAACCCTTTACAAAACCAACTCTTAATTTGAAGAACATTATCCTGAGCAAGCTTAGAATCAAATATAGCAATAAAAAAAGAGACTCATGATCAATGTAGAATAAATTAGTAACACCATACTAGTAACTTCACCCAAGTAAGAAGATCTACAACTGGGAGGAAGGACCAAATCTTACTGGTGATTGTTGTGTCGAGCATGTAAGAGATCTATGGTTCGAGAAGTCCATCTTCCATCACAAGAAGTTGGGAATCACCATCTATGAGTGTGGCATTTGAACTATCTAGATTATTATTAGGACCTATTGATCTTACTGAAGATATAGACCCCAATTTTTCCTTTCAAACTCTGGTAGGCTAATTTCCAACAAAAATTTTTTACCTCCATGTAAAATATTATAGGGATAAGAAAAAAAAATTGGATCGGTAATGGAGACGTTATTTGATCATGATACATAAGAAGGGAATTGGAAGTTGAAATTTTCTATCTCCTTATAGTTTTAGAAAAAATAGGTGTGGGTTGCTAAAGTGGCCCATGAAAAATGTCAAAAATCAGTTGGATCTAGGGTTTGGTAGCCTTGAGACCATGTTTTTGCTTCTTTGCACCATGTCCACTACGGCTAGAGCCATATGATATGTTGAAATCCCTTACACCTATTTTTTCACCATGATGATGAAGAAGAGGAAGATGAGCTTGGTTTTAAAACCTCCCATGTACATCAAGAGATGTAGTTCCTTCCACCTTGCTCATGCTCAATAGAAAACTCAACCAATTCCCCTTCTGCCAGAGATCTAAATCCATTACAATGAATTGATGTCTTGTGAATGAAAATATATTTTTTTCATCATTAGGGGTAATGAATCCATAACCCTTTTACAAATCAAACCACTTGATCTTTCTAGCCCTTTTCCTTTTCCCATTCTGTGTCATTATGTCTAATAATATTACCATACAAATCTAGAGGATTTGATCTCAAGAAAAACTAACTCTGCCCTAGTGATGAATTGACAAATGTTGTTGGGCTTATTTTGCTTAGATAATTGACAAATAGTATGTTTTCCCACCAAATGTTCACAAATCTTAATTGCTTCTCATGATGCTTGCAACAGTATCCCACTCCAACAACACCAAGTCTATAATATAAACTTCAGATCTAGATTCAAAATTCTTCCACACTAAAATCTATGTTCTCCTTGCACTTTAGAAACTCACTGCCAGATAAGGACTTGCAAGGAAATTGTGAGCAATCCTGATTGAAATCAAACCTAACACTGGCTTCAATGATGGATTTGAATTTGGAAACCCTGTTCTTGGCCCTTCACTAATCTTCTTTTTCCCTTCGCACTCTTTTCTTGCCACACATGAATCTTCTTTATTCTCTTTCTGTAGTAACTATTTTATGCGGGTAAAAACCCTAAGTTCACTATTTGCTTTCCATCTATTTCACTTGAACTCCTATATATTCTTATTTATTAATTAATTATATTTGTCATATTCTTCTACTTATTTGATTAAATTTATTTAATTAAATAGTTTCACTTTCCTGATGTATTTGAATTTAATTTGAATGCTTCCCCCTAATGTGTTAAATTTATTTAATAAATAGTGCTCCATAAACCCACTTTTAAGTAAATTCTAATTTATTTAATTTCCCTCCACTTTATTAAATTCTATAATCTTATGATTAAATTAAATCCTATTTAATTTAATCCTAATCTCACCTAAAGCCTAGCCTACCACCTATCACTATCATCCTTCTAAGCCTACCCACTAGTTAATCCCACTTTATTATCCTAAAAACCCTTTTAGCCCCTAAGTGGTTGCTCACACTCAAAGCCCAAGAAACCCCCCTTTCATTAATTCCTCCAAAAGCCTCTTACACCCTTGTCCCCCATTCCTTTCTCCAAGGTTTCTCACACATGTACAAGCACACCTTGAGCCATCTTAATCACAAAAAGACTTATGTTGACCTTTGCATGTCTTTTCCCCTTAGCCCATGTGTCTCCCTTTTGGCACCTATGTGGATGCCACATAGACATCACCTCCTCAAGGTCTCCCTCAAGCCTATAAATAGAGCCCTTGTCTCAAGCATTTTTCATCTCTCTCATTCAAATTGTTATCATGCTAGTATAATTCTAGAGTTCTTAGTAGATTTATGCATTTTTCTAACCTTTGGTAGTTGCTAGCTTCATTTTATTTGCATGGTTAACTTAGTTTATTTTCTTGCATCCATCTTCACCATCCTTGAATGCTTTGAGCACAGTTGCATCCATAACCATTTTTTGAAGCATTCTCCTCACATCTTGTTAGATTCATGTATCTTGCACTTCATTTCAATCATCTTGGGATTCAACCATTATGTTTGGGAGAGCACATCCACATCCCTCCAACTAGAGCATATCAACAAGGTTCACACTAGTTCCCTTGTTGAGCTACTTCGCGGTTGTGTGGGACTCATATCTATCAGTTGATTAGCTTAGTAAAATGCAAGTAGTTTTAGTTGCTTTTATTATTTGAATCTTGATATATGAACATGTACAACTAACATTTGCCTTGTTTAAGTGTGCTCCCAATAGGTAGATTTTTCACATATACATTTTGGCACGCCTGGTGGGACCCATGTCCCTTTTTCACATTGAAATTTGACCAAAAACTCAAAGTTTCCTGTAAAAAACCATGCACTATTGTCTCTGTTAGGATGCAGTGTCATCTACGAAGATACTTCATCATCTCGATAGATCTGTGTCTCCATTGTTTGGCATCTCCACTAGTGAAAAACTTATAAACACCTAAAAATTACAAAAAAATCATGTTATGTCATCTTTTTTATTTTGACGTCTTCACAAACTTTATTTTCATCTTCTCAGCTTAATGTTTTTTCATCTCCATTGTGGGTGACTGAAAGTTTGTAGTTTCTGTTGATTGTCATCTCTATAGATTTTATGTTTTGTTGTCTACATTGTGGGTGGTTGAAAGTTTGTAGTTTTAGTTGATCGTCATGTCCACCTTTGAACTATCATCTTCACCTATAGATTGTTGTTTATGATTTCTGGTGTCTGCAATTTGCCAGCAACTCTTAGCTTTATCATCTATGTGGTTTGGCATCTCCACTCTGCTACTGTCATCTAAAATTGACTAAAGTATCAAGTATTCACTATTTCCTCTTCTATCATTTGCATTTATTTTTTAAATTGAAAATTCAGAATAATTTTTTCATAGTCAAGCATTCATTTTGGGGATTTTGGGTGATGCTAATTAAGTTGTTTTATGTGCAACATTGCAGATTGGAGCATTCTAGAAATAACTAACCATGTGTCTTGCATGTTTTCCTTAAAGTTTTGTTATTCTTGGGAATCAACTTGAATTCTTAAACACTTGTCTTTGAATGATGTTGCACTTAATTGGATAAATCAAACGCACTCTTGAATGGATAAACTTTAAAAAAACAAATCCAATCTTTATTTCATAATCAATTGAACAAAACCTTTCATTTGGATGAATGTAGTTACAACATAATCTTGAATGCTTAAAGGTTCAAAGATCATTTCAATGAACATTTGAATTTGGTGCTTAAAGTGAACACTCACTTAATCTTGAATGCAATAAAGGAATTTTCTCTATCCCTATTAAATATTTATGTTAACACCAAAAATTAATTTTTGTTGACAAACTCTCAATTTCTTATGTTGATGATGTTGTCAATTTATGTCTTTTAAACCCAAGACCACTTACGTATTCACTCCTCTCACGTAGGTTTGGGTGATCTTTAGTGCACAAGAAATAAGTGGCCTTGTTTTATAGTTTTTAGGAGGCCTACTTGGGGAATTCATTGCCCCTTGGGATGACCTCAACTCTAGCATTCTAGTGGAGTATAAATATCAGGAGGTGAATCAAAAGACACCTCTCTTGGAAGTAAAACATTGTCACTCTTTGCTAAGCCCCAAAGAACTTTATACCTTTGGGAAGTGAAGGTGGAGATTTGGGTTACCATGTCCTCCCGACTATGTGGCATTACTTTCTTTCATCTACAATTTTGGGCCTCATGTACCTTATGTATATTGAGGACACCCCTAGTTGAGTTTGTATATCCTAGTCAAAACCTTATAGATTTGTTGGTGTGTTTGAAATTCTTGAGTGTTTGAAACCCTCCCCATTTGAAGGGGACACATCATCTACACTTTTCTTATAGTTGGGAGACCAACAAAAATCTTATCGACCCTAAGTGGGAAGAAATGAAAAGTGCTCTAAAAAGCACTCGAGGATGGAAATGAATCCAAGACCTTCAAGTTTAAAATG
The DNA here is from genome assembly GCA_028749045.1 of Cupressus sempervirens. NCBI lineage: Eukaryota > Viridiplantae > Streptophyta > Pinopsida > Cupressales > Cupressaceae > Cupressus > Cupressus sempervirens. The sequence goes on along the minus strand of CM053785.1, from coordinate 962,007,872 downwards.
ACTATCCATATCCATTTGACAAGACTATAACAATGACACCCTTCCCCAAACACTTTGAAATCCCAACATTTGATAAATTTAGGGGGAAAGGCAATCTGGTTACACATGCCAAAGATTTTAATATGCACTGCCAAGAAGTGGCTTACAATGACATATTCCTCATGTGGATTTTCCCTAAAAGTCTAGGAGGCCCTGCTCTTAAATGGTTATATCGCATACCCTAGGGAAAAATTAGTACCTCTGTTAATCTTTCAGAAGCCTTTGTGGCCCAATATGCTCACCTAGTTGAGATTGAGTTATCTATAGTGGATCTAATTCATACCAAACAAAAAGGAGGGGAAAGCCTTGCAGATTACTTACAACAATAGAAAACTCTCACAACTCAGATCTCGTGCACCATACCCAAACATCACCTTGTCAAGATGTTCATTAACAACACACATCCTAGTCTTGCACACGACATTGTTATGAATTTCTTGTAAACATACAAAGACATCAAGGAAAAGGGGATGGGCCTCAAGCATAGAGAGATAGAAGAAGAATGCAAAAAACACACACCTAATCCAAGACTTGCCAAGCTAGATCAGATTAAGAAAGAAGGTGTTGAAATTTCTCTACAAATTGAGTTGGATCACAAAGTTTAGAATTTAACCATAAGACATAGAATCAATCAAAGCCTTCTCAACTATACTAGTTATACCCATTTTGATTAGGATCTTCTTCTTCCACACACTTTTCACTTGTCATATCATAGATTAGGTGTCTATCATTTATTTAGGTCTTTTTATAGGTCCTTATCCTACTTATCATTTTATAGATCCATCATCTTTAGATCATGCTTTATAAATCCAACCCCATCCACATCACAAAATCATGGGTCAAAATCCTACATCATCTCCTCCATGCTTAAGCATTTGATGTCACTTTGTTGAAAATTGTCTACCCTATATCCTACATCCATCACACTATCTCGATTATCCCTTAATTAAGCATTGTTTAGGGTAATCTATCTTTCTCATGTGTGTCCCTCATCACCTTGAGCAAAAGGTTGGGCTCCACACTTGATCATAATTTGTCTTCCAAAAGGTCACAAGTCTACCTCAAAGTTGACATCACCATCAAATCTTGAGCTTACCCATAGGGACAACATCCTCTCTATTACTTTAACATTACATCACTCATCCTTAGGCCTCATAGGTATCATATCATTAGACATAAGGTCATTCCTACACTGTTGGAAATAACAATGGGAAATTAAAATCTGAGAGGGGGGATGAATTAGTACTTCAAAACTTTAACCATAAAACATTCACCACACATCCATCTCAAAATTTAACATGTAAACTTAAATAGCTAACTACACATGTTCATCCATAGCATGAAACTAATAAACACATAACACAATAAATCTATTATCCAAAAACCCTCCAATGAGAAGGTAAAATTGGGGTGGGGATGACACTCACAAATCTTCACTACTATAGCTATAAAATGTAGCCAATTAAGGTTACAAGAAGTTTGACCATAAGCTATGATCTACCCTGTGAAAGGCTTTCCTTGTTAATGGCTTACAAAGACTATTAAGTCTCACCCTGTTAAAGGATTTAAACACCCTACTAAAAGTTTTCCTTGTTAGAGGACTTAAACTTGCAATAAAACAAGCACTCGATTAAGATATTTACACAAGCCTGTTAAGACTACTCTGTTAGGATATTTTATCTACATCACTTGTTAGAATGATTTAGCACCATGATTCTTTGGTTAGCACTATGTTGTTAGATTTCAATTTTTTTCTTTTCTGGTGTTTACTTGATCCTTCTGATTAGATATGTCTCCTCTGCCCTCTCTCTAATTTCCTATGTTCTCTCTAACTAATTCTACAATTCACAACATTATCACAACCTCCATAACCACCATGAATGCTCTCTACACTTACATTTATCTCTCTTGCATCTCCTTCTCTTCCTTTATGCACTTACAAACTATTTAGGGTTTATCTCCTTAAGTAAACACAAGTTGGCTAGGGTTAGGTTAGAATCAACAACTTAGGTTGATCCATTTTTCTGCTTAGAACATCCCTCAATTTTATTGATTGCATGTACTACATAGGGATTCATAATATGCATCTTTATACATCTTCTAGAATCATAAAACAATGATTAGGTCGGCCCAAAAATGGTTTACTTAGAAGTTTTTGCCATTACAAACAACTATGTCCAAGACTGTTCAATCAGCAATTGAAGTCTCTAATGCTCAACATTCACTCTATCTTATATGTTGTAACTCATTTCATGAATGACTAGGCATACTCTATTTACTTAGCTCCTAAGTGACTTAGTACTAACTGTCTGCTCGGCACATACTAGTGCTCGACACTGACTATGCATATTACTCGGCATGTATTATCTAGAAACTTATGCTCGGCATGCTTTGATCACTTGGGTTGCACTGTAATTTTTCTAAATAATGACTAAATATTTTGTCACTACCTTGTTAAAACCAATCTAAAATTAATAATCTCCCCCTTTGACATGAGTGGCAAAAATACATTGTCATGCATATACAATCTGTATTATGAGCATAAATCAAACAATATATCTGTGAATTGATGCTCATGCAAAATTTCAAAACTTCAAAATTTTGCAAAATGGATTAGTAATTGTCATACCTCATTCCTCCATTACTCCCCCAAAGTAAATTTTTCCTTTTTGTATCTAAATTTGATACTCCTGCTAAGTATATTTTTTGTACCCTATTGCTACATTGCTCACCTTCACTTCACGATATCCCTTTATAATCATTATCCCTTTTTTTTGACACTTATGTCATAGGTGGTACACTGATAGTATGTTTATCCAAAAATGATTTATGGATCTCCATTATGATTTTCAATGTTACATCCCAATTGTTTCACACTACCTCTAGAGATTGATACTGAATTTATAGCTCGATAGCAAGGTTAACTGAGCCATCATGAATGGAAAGATGAGAATATTTCTTCATCTATGTTTCAATATAGGCTAGTTCCTTTTGCAATACTTCCATTTGTGGCATCAACATGGATTGGATGCTGCTCAAAAGAGCTCGAACGTTAGCATTTTGTCCTTTCAGCTTAGCAAGCCTACCTTGAGTGGATAGTAGTCTCTAAAAATGTGACTAACATTGACCAGGAGATAGTTTTAAGGTATTACCTATAGTCTTTAGATCTCACTCCAGTTGGTCAACATGCCTCTGAATCTCATGTGTGAAAATATTTACATCACATAACTTAGTGTAAAGAGAGAAAATGTTCTCCAACACCTTATTCACACTTTCCATTATGGTTGCTAAAACAATCTGTTGTAGTGCAAGGGCACTAGATATCTTTTCAAGTACTTTAGTTGAAATAAGTGGCACTAGAGGTAATGCTACTAGTTTTTTAGTAATGACACTTAGTTTTTTAGTGCTTGCACTTTGGTCTTCTGACTCTTTTGTCTCTATAGATGTAGGGGGCACACTGGATGTGTCAATTTGTTTCTCCCTTGTTGTTGCCACGATTGCCTTTTCAATTTCATTTATTCTCACCAATAGACAATTTGTGCATAATTGTGCTACCATGGTAGAATCATTTAATATCTTCTTCAAATAATCATCAGTCAAAGGATTGATGTTCTAAGAAGAATTTCCAGGAACATCCTTGATCTGTATTGAGTTATGTTGACTCACTTGGTCTATATGTGGAGGACTGTCATTTGGCACTTGTACATCTTGTGCATTATGTTCATCTTGTTTCTTTTCTTCATATGTAGCCTCTTCTATTGTTACTTCCTCAGTGCCTCCCACACTACCATCCTTTACTAATACCTCTTGTGGTGTTTATGTTGTCACTTTTTCATCTCTCTTAGGATCTTGCATTTCTCGCTCACCTTTGTCTTTTATTGCAAGAGTGGATGACCCATAGATTGTTTTCCAAATTTGTGTACTATTGGTCACCACATCCTCAATATTCTTATTCATTATATTGAAAGCTTTATATTTTGGGGCAAATTTAGACTTGTTCTTTTCCATAGCCTTGGTGATCTTCCTTTTATCCAATTCTAGCATAAACTGGACTAGAGAGGATTCCTTGGTTTGTCTCTCTATTACTAAATTGTATTGTCATTTTTGCTCAACTCAATCATATAGACTCTTAGGTAGGGAGTTGGAAATCTCAATAAGATTTGATTTGAATGTAGCCATCATCACATATATGGCTTCTTCAATAGTATTTTGTTCAACCTTTCCTAACTTATCAAAATCTATATGTGCAAAGCCAAATAAATATGAGTTCGATTTAATATTGTCACACAAATTATCTAAGTCAGAGGAGGGATTGTGTCTTACCACCTTGAATTGACTCATGTCATCATATTTTGTCTTCTCCTCATCTAACTCATCCATTAGAGTGTATTTTCTCCTCACATATGTCTTCTTTGTTGGTTGGTTGAGCTTTGTTGAGGCAATAGTCCTCTTCCATTTAGGTTTCTTAGCAACCTTCACTTGCTTGGTGGTTTCCCTTGTGTTAGATTTGGTAGCAGGTATTATTGGCTTCTGTTCTGAAATTTTCACTAGCTTCTTCTTGGGTTTCTCCACTTCAGGCTCCTTAGTCTTTCTCTTCTTCTTATTCTTAGTTGGTTTGGGTGCTTCCATAGCTTCTTCTTACTTGACACCTTCTTCATTTACTTCTTCATCTTCTCCTTGTCCTTGAGTGAGTGCCAAAGGGGCTTGGACTTGTTCATCCTCTTCATCTTCTTCTTCTTCTTCTCCCCCTTTGCCGATCTCTCTTTCAACTTCTTCACAAGTTTATTCTTCTTTCTAACCAAAAAAGCTATTTTCAAGTCAATGATAATTCTAGACTTTGCTTCCTAATAGTTCCCAAATGAGGTGGCACTTTTATCTATTTCTTCTAGCAGTAGAGTTGTGATAGCTATAGATGCCTCATCTATATTGATCTCATATGGAAAGGGATTAAGCCATCTGGCCCTAGGAATAGTTTCTTGCACATATGTATAATCTACATCAACTAAGAATAAAACATCATTATAATATTTCTCCACTAGTGACACAAGAATCCTTAGTCTCTGTTTCATGGATTTCTTAAAATCCTCAAAATAACTAGTCATTACTGACTCAAAGTTATCTCCAAGTTTCTCTATAAATTTTGTAATCTAAATTGTAATAGACCTATTGGTCTTCCAAGAAACTTTTCCAAATGTAGGAAATGTGTTATGCACATAAAAGAATATACAAACTAGTAAAGAGCCAAATTTATAAGATGCACTCTTTGTTTTCCTAATGGCCTCCAAGTTTTGAGATAGTTGATAAATTTGTAACTCAGCAAGGTCATAGGTGTGCTCTCTCTTCACTATTTTTTATCCCAAATATATAGACATACAAGACACACTATTCAGTCTACTAGATTGAAATAACTTTTGAGATATTACTCTCATAAAAAAGGTAATTAGGGGGTATGAGATAGAATCTATAGACATTCCCCCTTGTTCAATACTACACCTATATTCTTCTCAATTATCTCCTTGGAATCACTCTGCATGCTCTTAGATCTGTCTAGGGTAGGATACCCTATCACTTGGTTGATGATCCTTTTAGTGATCTTAATTGGTCCATTTTCCAACCATATAAAGTCATCATGTATTCTGCTGAGCACAATCTTTATCCTTCATTCTTTGAATACATTAGGGAAATCTAGGGCACAGGTTAACCCTTTCTTTTCTACAATTTTATTCTCTTCCCTTAAGACTCCATCCACACAAAGTTGATTGTACAAATCCCTTATTTCCATGTCTCATATACTTCCAACTTTTCATGTGTAATTTTTGGTAATATTATGATAGGCTAAGTTACTAAGAGGGGAGGGGTGAATCAGTACCTTATAAAACTTAATCCTTAATTAGCAATTAATCCTTTATGAGTATTATGTTCTAATTGCATGCATGAGAAATTGAAAACTTTAAAGCATTCATAACACTTTTACACACAATTTAGTGACCCAAAAACCTTCCAAATAGAAAATAAAACTGGGGTAGTGATGATACCCACAAGCTTTAGTATTGTAGTATAAAGTTGGCTTGTTAAGGCTTATAATGATCACTTCTAATGATATGCCCTGCTAGGAGCAATAAGGACTGCTGGGTCCACCTTGCAAAAGGATTTACAAACATAACATGAAGTTTGCACTTGATAAAGAGATTTACATAAGAATGTTAAGTTTGGCTTATGAAAGGATTTGACTGATCCACTTGTTAGGATGAAACAGTAGCTGATCTCTGATCTGCAACTTGGTTTGTTGAATGAGATTCCTTTGAGTATAGTAATCACCTTCCTGTGATAGATAAATCTTTGTTGCTTCTTGTACTATTGTAGCCTTTGTAATTCACTCTTCTGCTCTTTTTTTCTTATTACATTACTTCCATATCATTACATTAGATGTGATACAATATGTTACATATATACCAATCCAATCGACAAATTACAAAGTCAACCACTAAACAAGTTTACACAAAAACCACAAAGTTGGCCCAACTATAGGAACTCGGGTTTTGAAGACTGGCTTAGTGAGGTTCTGATACTTGGCATCCATTGTCAATGCTTGACATCATAATGCACTTAGTAGATGTAGAAGCTCGCTCCATACTAATCACTTCCAGGTAGTCTTGAACTCGGTCTCCATTGGTGACTTGATAAATACTGTGAAACTCAGCATATAAACTGAATCACTCGATTCATACTACATATCTTGGTCAATGCTATCACTACAAGCTCGGTATAAACTGAGTCACTTGGTTAACACTGAGTGGCTCAATTAACACTAGACTCACATCACATCAACTGCAAACTCGATAAGCATTGCACAAATTTGTTTGCACTGATAAACTTGACATACACTGAGATGCTCGATTTATATTACTAATCAACACCTTGGTAGTAACTTCTCGGTGCAAATTGAATATTGTCCCTTGGACTCGGTAGCAAATATAGAACTTGGTAGATACTGAAATGCTTGGTTAACATTGTTAACTGTACAATGTACTCGGTAGATACTTACAATCTAATTAAGTGTATGTCACTAATAACAAACATGACTGTAATGTCAATAGTAACAACACCTGACATTCTGGATCATAAGAACTTTTGGTGGTATCATTGATAACACACCAAACAAGTCTCCTTTCTAAGCAATTTTAGGTATTGCTTAGAAAGTTGGTTGTATTACATCATTACTAATTATTTTCACATTAAACACTTCCTTTCCCTCTTTCCTAACACTTGCAGAAGAGCTAGCTACCATATTGATGCTTAGGATTCATGAAAATTCAAATATTGAAACCTGACACTAGTAGCATACCTTTCCAATCTAATGAATATGTCAATTATAGTTTCATTCAATTTGCAAACTCAAGAATCTCCTAATTGCAATTTTCCTTCATGCTCTTCGTGCTCGCTTCGATCATTAGTGAATGCAAATGTGTCAAGAAATAACTATGTAACCCTTAAAATTCTACATTAAATGCTTAGTGCTTACATAGATATAGGCTCAATCATCATAGAGTTTCCAACTCACTTGGCATACACATGATTTCCATTACGCTTAGTTCATATAGAAAACTCGACCAATACAACCATACCTTCATAACTCAGTAACAAATGAAATTCCATTCGCACTTGATAGTAACTATGAAACCTTCCATGTTCAACAACAACATGAAAACTAATAAAACTATAGATTTCTTCTAGGTTCTAACCAATACATTGCATCTTAATTCATGCACATATTATCTTTTCAAAACTTAGATTCTTGGAACTGATGTAAAATATATCATTAAAATATCAGTCCCACACATACCTTTTGATTGCCTAGCTGGGGGTGATGTGATCATCTAAACCATTGGATGAAGTGACCTCATCGAAACTTGATGTGTTGCAATCTCCCTTCTTCTTCCATGTCTTGTTCATCTACACTTTGACCTTCTCACCATTGACCTTTTATTTGCCTTTATTGTTTCCATTGCTTGGTGTTGGTGATCTAGTTGGACAGTTTCTGTTGATATGACCAATCTTCAAATAGCTAAAGCATGTAGTCTCACTCAACCATCTATTGTAGTTGTCTCTTAAATGTGTTCTAATGCAATTCTCAGGAACATGTCCATACTCTCGACAATAGTGACAAATGTACCTTGTGTTGTAATCCCAATTGTAGGATTTTCTATTTTGTTGGACCTTTGTCTGCTTGTTTGATGTCCAATTGCATTAGATCTACATTTATATGCTTTATGTCCATACTTTTGACAATTGTGGAAATATCCTTAAAATCTCTATGTGCTTAAGGTCTTAGTCCTACATTCATGTGCCTGATGTCCTTGCTTATTGCACTTATGATAGTAACCCTTGAATTTCTACTTAGGGTTTTGATTTGCATTATTGCTCCTACAAACATTTTCTATATGACCCAACTTTCCACAATTATGATAAGTGGATTTGTAGTTCTCACCTTTGTTGTTTATTTGTTCACCACTTTTAGATGATTCTCCTTCCTGAGTACTGGTGTATCACAATCCAATAGTATCATTGTTAGATCTAGGAGATCTCATCAGTGTCTCAAAGTATTTGATGGCTTTACTAGGTTTGTTGAAACTTTCAGCAAATTCCTTTTCTTTTCTCAATTCGTTCCTCAATTGTTTATTCTATAACTTCAAGGTTGTGATCTCAATGTCCTTTTCCATTCAATTCATGATTAGTAATCATCAATTAATTCATTGTATCCAATTGCATGTTAGCAATCTTTTGCACATCTGATGTCTTCTCTTCCAGTCTATTAGTCAGTATTCTTTTGTCGTCTTTAATCATGACTTTGTCTTCCTCGGCTTTCTTTTTCTGCTCGATCACCTTACATAGCAATATTGATTGGACTTCTTATTCTATCTTAACATTTCTAACCTCTTCAATTAGGACACCATTTTTTTCCATCAAATCTGCAACAACTGCATCAAACTCACTTGAGTTTCTATTTGCAAATAATTCAGTAGTGTCTTCCTCTTAGTAATGAGTAGGATTTATCTCAATAGCTATCTCTTTCCTTCTCCTCAATGAACATTGCATTTTGTCTCTTGCTTCCATGAGTTGGTGTAGGGCAAGCTAGATTTCAATCTTATGGTTCTCAATAGTCTTTACCAACTTGTAGACTTCCATCTTCAAGTTCTTCCCTCAAATTTGCAAAGCTTTCCTTTTTAGAGAACAAGGCTCTAATACCAATTGTTGGAAATAACAATGGGAAAGTAAACTCTGAGAGGGGGGAGGTATAATGCCTACCCCTACCTGACTTTTCTAATTTATTTTGACCGGATTCTTTTAGGCATGTGCAATGATTATGTTTGATGATGATATATATATGTTCATGTAGTGACTTTCAATTATTTAATGATGTTAGTTAGATTAATGATTTTTATGTAGTTTCTATGGATACTTACCCCATACTTGCATGCGTATAGTGTGTGTGTATGTTTTCATTATGTTTGACATTTTTGATGTGGTTGAGGAAGGGAATTGCAATCACCTGCTAGTCAAGATCTACACGATGAACCACTTCCTACCATTGCATGTTTAGTTTAGAATATTTTGTTTGTACATGCATGGATTTTATGTAGATTGCAGGTTCCGGGTATCGACTTCCCTAAATTTCCAGGACGAGCGTACCCTATCGCAGTATTTCAATGGTATAAGTGGGGAGTTAACTCTTGAGTCCAAATCCTAAACCCTAAGCCAATTGTCCTAGAAAGTAGGACAAGTATCTGAGCTAGTTTACCCATCCAAATTTGTCAAGTGACGTGAATTTTTAATTTTAACCCTAGAATTTGACTTTTGTCCTGTGTCTTCAATTGAATTGTTATATTTGGTTTTGTGGGTCTATTGTGATTTTTTGTTATAATTAAATCAAATTAAAAAATAATTTAATGATTTAATTTAATGGAAATTTTATAAAGAAATTTGATATTTAATTATATTTAATTAATTGAAAAATTAATTAAATAAAAGAATTAAATTTAAAGATTTTATTAAAGTTCTATTTTTGATGTATTTATATTTATTTGATTTAATGATAATTATTTAGGAGTTTTATTTTAATAATAAACTCCAAATAATGTTATTAATTAAGTTAATAAATATATTATTAAAAATATCTCACGAATTACCTAAATAAAATAATAAAATTCAAAGATAAAATTATAGTTCTAATTTTGACATATTTATAATTATTTTATTTAATAATAATTTATTTAAGAGTTTTCTTTTAATTAATAAACTCTAAATAATATTATTAGTTAAATTAATAAATATGATATTAAAAACGTCTCATGATTAATTAAAGTGAGAAAGAAAATTAATTTAATAAAGATATTTCAATTTAAATTGCATAAAGTTGTTGCATGAAAATTGTATATAGAAAATTCAATATTTAATTATTTAAAATTAATTAAATAAAAGAATTAAATTTAAAAGATTAAATTAAAAGTTCTTATTTTAGCATATTTATATTTATTTAATTTAATAATTATTTAAGAATTTTATTTTAATAATAAACTCTAAATAATATTATTAGTTGAGTAATAAATATTATTTGATTAAAAAGAAAATATTAAAATATGTGAATATTTGATTAATTAAAAACTAATTAAATTTATGCTTTAAATATAAAGTCTAAAATTAAAAGTCTAAATTTAGAAAAATTGGTTAAAGAAAGATTAGAATATGATGTTATTTAATTAATTAGGACTTAATAAAAATATATACTTCAGTTTAAAATAATTATTTTAAAAGTCTAATTTAAGAAGTTGGATAAAAATAGAATCAAAATATTAAAAGATTAAAGATTTAATATCGTTTTATTATAATTATTTAATTATTAATTATTAAATTAGAATTGCATTTAAATAATTAGCTTTAGTTATTCTTATTAATTTAAATAATAAAGTATGCTTTAAATTGTGCTTGCACTAATTAATAAAGTGGAGGAAAAGAAAATATAAAAGAATATTTTAATTAAAAAGTTCTTTAAATATGCATGAAAGAATTAAATTTAAAAGATTTGATTAAACTTTTAATTTAGGCGTATTTATATTTATTTAATTTAATAATAATTTATTTGAGAGTTTTATTTTTAATAAACTCTAAATAATATTATCAGTTAAATTAATAAATATTATATTAAAAACATTGCATGATTCAATAAGGGAGAGAAAGCTTTAATTTAATAAAGTCTATTTTAATTAAATTGCATAAAGTGTGTGCATAAAAATTTAAAATATAGTAATTAAAGACAAAAGGTTTTCACATTATTGTATGATCAAAGCCTTGATTTAGGGGGAAAACTCTTTATTAAGGAAATTAGAGATCATTTCTAGAGACAGGTTTGGAGGAGCCAATTTTGGAAAAGAGGGTTTTTGAAGGAAAAGGAAGATTCTTGTGTTTTGTGCATTCATTGTTTTAGCATCAGATCTAGGTAGGATCTTGTGGGTTTGTACAGTAGTTGCTTGTTTTTTGAATTCATGTCTTCTTTATGTTTGTTGTGTTTCTGTTTTCAAAATTTTTCTAGGTCAAAACCCTTGTTTGAGAAAATTGATTTTCTATTATAGAATTATTTGTGATTCAATTTGAAAACTTTTAATAAACATTGAACTTATGTGTTTTCAAAAATAAAATGAATTATGAAAGTTACTTTTGTATGTACTCTTTTATGGCATGTGGTTTTATTGTTGGGTGTCAAGTTGACTTAGCTTTGACCAGTCAGGATGTTTACGAGAGGCTTGGAAGTTTTTTCTGTGATGTCATGATGATGCATTGTATACGATCTTTTATACTCAACCATGGTAATGTGTCTTGTATGCTCTATGATGAGTTTGGATTTATTGTTCATTATTGCTTTCCAATGTTCTTGTGTGAAACTGAGGTGAATGGTGTCACCTATCTGATATAACCTTTGACTCTTTGATTAGTTGTTTTTAGATTTTTTTCTAGTCATTTGTATAGGACTGAGGTGTTTGTATGATTTGTTCTTGGTAATGTCAGGTTATGATGTGGATTGGTTTATGTATACTTGATTTTTGGATCAATTCTGTTAGGATGATCGTATTGGTGGAATCCATGATTATGATCAATATTTTTCAATACTTGTCAGTTGCTTGTTTAAAAACCAATGAATGGTATGTGATCTTTTGTGATCTTTTGGTTTTACTGAGCTTAGGGTCGATTATTGTTAGGCAGTCATTTTGCACAAAGTCAATGACAGGAATCCATTGTGCAATTCCTCTCTTGAAAAGCTAATCTTTTTGGGATCAACTCCAAGGTTCAGTATTTGTCTTGCGACGTACCAAAATCCACTTAGTTGAAGATAAATGTGATTGTTAATGAGGAGGCCTTTGTTGGTTCTATTATGATCTTAGAATGAAGTAAATCTATTTGTTGTCTCAAAATCACACACAAAAGAAAATAATATTTTTGTATTTTCTGATTTTTTAATGAATGCAATTCTAACAATGCAACTAAAATGAGTTCCTACTCTAACAAGGGGTTAGCAAAACAAATAACGAAACTGAAAGCAAATAACATGAAATTGAAATAACTTGAAATTGAAATCCTAAATGGACATAAGCTATAGAAAACAACACATTGTGAGTTAAGCTTTCAAATAAATCAGTAGAAAACCAATGAAAACAGGAGCAGCACTTCCTAGAATCCACTGATGCAATCATCAGTGAGAAACTTTAACAATCGTATGATATTTCTATTGGATACAATTGTTCAATCATGTGTTATTTTTGATGTTACACAAATGTCATATCAGTTATCAGTTAGAGTCTATCAAGCTCAATTGGTCAGCAAGGAAAAAGACAGAGTCTACCGAGCTTAGAAGGTTAGCAAAGTGAATTACAAAGTCTACCAAGCATTTCTAGAAGTTACACTGTGAAGACAGTTTCTACCGAACTAACTCGAGCACTAAAGGCTTCTGTAGCAGAAATATGTTTCTACTGAGCTAGCAAGGTCAATAAAGGAAAGTTAGTTCTTATTGAGTTCACTCAGTCTCCAAAAGATTTTGTAGAGTTTGTAGTGTTTACCAAGCTTCACTTGGTTAACACTGGAAATCATTTTCTAGAGCAGTGTTTACTGAGCAGACTCAACCAATGAAGGATTTCATTACTTTGAGAAATAAAGATTATTTGTTTAATGTAATATTTGTAGCTAACTGATATATGGTTTATTGGTAAATGTAACTTGTAAATGAGACGACTTGACAATCTATAATGTATAAGTAAAAGGTCAAGTTGTGTTTTCAAATGTATGGATGGATGTATGAATGAATGAGTATGCAAGTGAGTGGATTGTGAAGAAGAAGTGTGAATGAATTTTGGAGAAGGATCAGATATCCTTGAGGAACAATAGAGTTATATTCGATCAGTGAGGATCTATTGAAGAAGAGATCTGTATCAGCAAAGTTTAGTTGCATCTCATTCAGGTTACTTATTGTTACTTTCTCACCATTATAGCAATAATTCCTAAATCTCTTAACAGAGTTGGTCTAACAGCCATTTTGTAAATCCTTTAACAAGGTGGACAGTTCCACTGAATTGTTCTAAAGACCTCTAGCAAGGCCACTCCTAATAGGGTGATTAAATCCTCTAACCAGGTCACACCTAATAGTGTGTTTTCTAACCTTTAACAAAGTTGGCTCCTATTAGAGCTCACTTCAGAAGAGTGAAAATCGGTAGCTAGTTACTTGGTGGTTTTTCCCATATTGGGTTTTCATGTTAAATTTGGTGTCTCTTGTGTTTATGTTATTTATTTTTGCATGCATGTTAATAATTGTGAATTCTTAAACAAGTTAATCTACCAAGTGACAACAGTAACTAGTTATTTAAGACATCTAAGGGATCTGTAAATTATTTTTGTGGTAACTAATTCACCCCCCCTCTCAGTTACTCCATCTATAATTCCAACAATTGGTATCAGAGCTTTTGGTGCTTGCAGGAAGGATTTCAAGGATCTAATCTAAAGGTCGGGATGTCTTACAAGAGGGAAATTCCAAGGCTTAACGGGGATAACTTTTTAGCATGGCAAGGTCTCATGAAACTCCATCTGGCTTCCATTGGAGATATAGGACTGAAATATCTAGATGATGCATATGTAACTCCTACTGGTACATTATCTACAAATGGCATTGCTAAGAAGAAGACTCATAACATCATGATGATAGACATTGTATCTACCCTAAGCTATGAAGAATTTGATTATGTCAAGGACTACAAAACTGCCTTTGAAATGTGGAACAAGCTAAAGGAAATCTATGGAGGAGATGATAATTTGAGAAGAGCCAAAGTAGAAAGTTTAAGAGGTCAATTTGATCAGATGAGGATGAGAGAGGATGAAAACATTGCAAAATATGTTGAAAGAGTCAAAGCAAGTGTTAGTGCAATCAAAGCTTCTAGAGGGGATATCAAAGAGGAAACAGTTATAAGTAGAGTTCTTAGAACATTACTTCTCATTTATGCAATTAGAGTTTCTGCAATTCAAGAAAGAAGATGTGAAGCAAATCATAAGATAAATTTAGAGGTCATAGTTGGAAGATTGACTGCATTTGAGCTAGATAACTATGATAACTATGTTATAGCTACCAAGAACATTGAATCAGCATTTGAAGCCAAGCTTTTACTCAAGGAGAAAGGAAAGAAGATAAAGGATTCTCAGTTAGAAAGTGAAGAAGAATTAGAACAGAGTTCTGATAGTGATCTTGAGGTGGTTGAAGCTCTACTAGCAAAGAAATACTCAAGAGGCAAAGGAAAATACAAAGGTAAGGTTCCTCTAATCTATTTTTCTTGTGAAAAAATTGGACATATTGTTGCTAGGTGCCCAATTAAGTAGAACAAGGATGAGAAGAAAGGTCACAAGTACAATGGTAAGAAAGACTTCAAATCATTCAAGGAAAAAGGTAAGAAAACATGTTTTATGGCTAAGAACTCTAATGATTTTGATGATGAAGAACAAGATAAAATTGTTTACATTGCTGTAAAAGATGAGTCTGATAATGATGAGGAAATGGCACTTATTTCTCATGTGAGCAAAAATGATATATGGATTATAAATAGTGGTTGCTCTTATCATATGACTGGAGATAAAACTAAGTTTGAACATTTTGAAGACTATGATGGTGGTAGTGTGAGGTTTGGTAATAATGAGCCTTGTTTCATAAAAGGAAGAGGAAGAATCTCATGAACCAAAGAGCTTATATGTGATAATGTATATTGGGTAGAAGGACTAAAACACAATCTGTTGAGTGTGGCACAACTACTTAATAATGGATTCAAAGTGGAATTCATGCATGGAAAAGAAAGACTGCTAGATAACAAAGGAAAGTTGATTAGATCAGGCACCCAAACAAAAGGTAACTTGTTTTATCTTGAACTTGGTGAATGTTCATGCTTTATTGCTCAAGTTGAAAAAAGTTGGTTATGGTATAGAAGGTTGTGTCATGTGAACTTTGATAACTTGGTGAAAATAAGTAAATTCAAGAAAGTAAGAGGCATTCCTAACATAAAGAAACCTGAGGTTGGTCTATGCAAGAATTTTCAAATTGGCAAGATGGGAAAGACTAGCTTTAAAAGTAAGAACTATCAGTATAAAAAAAATTTAAAAATTGTGCATACTAATTTGTGTGAACCCATTGAAATTGAAAGTAATACTGGTGAAAAGTTCTTCATTCTTTTTGTTGATGATTACTCAAGAATGATGATTTTCATGTACTTGAGAGAGAAATCAAAAGCATTTGAGAAGTTCAAATGGTATTTGCCAAAGTTGAGAAGGAAACAGGAAAAAGACTGAAATGTTTGGGATCAGACAGAGGTGGTGAATTCATTTCACATGAGTTCAATAATTTTTGCATTGAAAGAGGGATCAAAAGATAGGTATCAGCCCCTAGAACTCTTGAGCAAAATGGAATAGCTGAAAAAAGGAATAGATCGATCATGAACTGTGCAAGAACCCTAATTATTGAAAAGAGCATTGTTATCAAATACTGGAAGGAAGCTATCAGCACTACAATTCATACCTTGAACCAAGTACAGCTAAAGAATGACTCATTCAAAACCCCCTATGAGTTATGGCATGGCTACAAACCCAATGTAAGTTACCTAAAAGTATTTGGAAGAAAATGTTACATTTTGAAAGAATCTAGAAAAGGTAAATTTGATTTAAAGGGTGGTGAAGGAATATTTTTGGGTTATTCTTGCAAAAGTAAAGCATATAGATGTTTGAACTTGTCTACTCATAAAGTCATAGAAAGTGCACATGTGAAAGTTGATGAGTTTGCATAAAAAAATGAAGAAGAAAGAAAAAGGGAACCACAAGATTATAGGAGATCTTTTTTCATTGAACCTAATACAGTGCTAGATACACCTGTCAATAAAAAATTTCTACTCCCAAGTCTTCACTAACCGAGTTGCAAGAAGTTCAAACCGAGCTACAAGAACTTGAGTCACATTCTAATGCTATCGAGCCAATGCTTACCAAGTCTGAAGGACCCGAGTAGTAGACAAAACAGCCAAAACTTGAAGTTGAAATACAAGAGGATGAGAATGAAAAGCATTCAAAAGGCAAGGAACCTGTATTAGCTAAGTATGTTATGAGACATCATGCACCAGATCAGATCATTGGAAACAAATCTGAAGGTACTATGACAAGAAGTAAGTTGAAAGGTACTTGTTTACTTGCTGATTTTGAACCTAGAAATGTCAAAGATGCATTAGAGAATAAAAGTTGGATTGAGGCTATGAATGAAGAAATAGAACAGATAGAGAAAAATAAACATGAACTCTTGTACCCAAGCCTAAAGATAAAAATGTGATTGGAACTAAGTGGGTATTCATAAATAAGTTGAATGAAGATGGTAACGTATCAAGGAACAAAGCTATACTGATATGCAAAGGATACTCTCAAGAAGAATGAATAGACTATGGAGAGACTTTTGCTCCTATTGTAAGATTGGAAGGTGTCAGGACCTTACTTTCATATGCTATATACAAAGGATTTAAGGTTTATCAGATGGATGTCAAGTCAGCATTTCTCAATGGTATACTGGATGAAGAAGTTTACATTGAGCAACATGAAGTTTTTGTTGATCCAAACAAGAAGGACATGGTCTGCAAATTACACAAAGCATTATATGGTATGAAACAAGCCCCTAGAGCATGGTATGAAAGATTGCATGAATATCTTATACAAATTGGTTTTCAAAGAACTAATGATAATAGTAGCTTGTATATCAAAGAAGGACCAGAAAATAAGATTGTCTTGGCAGAAATATTTGTGGATGATACTTTGTTCACAGGAAATGATGATCTTTGCAAAGAATTTTCAGAACAAATGAACAAGGAATTTGAAATGTCAATATTTGGTGAGATCAAATTCTTTGTTGGTCTTCAAATTATGCAGAGTAAAAATGGCATCTACATCACTCAATCTAAATACATCAAGGAGATACTGAAAAAGTTTGGTATGTAAGACTACAAACCAGTTGGGACTCCTATGTGTACTGGATTAAAACTTACCAAGGATGATGAATCAAAGGAGGTAGATCAGACATTATATAGATATGTGATTGAAAACTTGCAATATGTAGTGCATACAAGACCAAATATTGCCCTTGTAGTTGGTATTGTAGCAAGATTTTTAGCAAAGCCAAGAGAAAATCACATGATGGTAATCAAAAGAATCATGAGATTTTTGAAAGGAACTGAATATTATAGATTATGGTACAAATTTAGAGGTAATCTAGATTTGAAAGTGTTTACTGATGTAGATTGGGCAGGAAATATTGATGACAGAAAGAGTACAAGTGGAGGAGCTTTCTTTCTTGGAAAGAGGTTGGTTTCTTGGACAATTAAAAAGCAAAATTGTACATCCCAATCCACAGTAGAAACGAAGTATGTTGTAGTAGTAGTAAATTGTTCTAATATTGTTTGGTTCAAACAGTTATTGGAAGGTATGAAGGAAGAAATCAAAGAACCTATTGTTATGTTTTGTGACAATACAAGTACAATTAAGATATCCAAAAATCCAGTGATGCATTCAACAACCAAGCACAATGCAATAAAGTATCACTTTGTCAGAGAATTGGTGCAAGACAAGGAGATTAGATTGGAATATGTCCATACAAAGGAATAAATTGCTGACATATTCACAAAGCCTTTACCTAAGGATGCATTTTTGTATCTAAGAGGTAAGTTAGGGGTCATTCCCCTATCTGAAGCTCACTAAGATGAAGTTCTAGTGATGCATCAACAGGTATTAAGTAGAAGATCTTTTTAGTTGATGCAAAATAGACATGGAAATATTGCATATGAATCATTACATAAGGTACATTTCTATTCATTTGGGTTGTGTTTTCTTTGGCATGTGTTTTCAAAGAGGGAGAGTATATTGTCATATCTTTCTAAAATTTGAATCTATTTATGAAGAGTTTGATGTTTGCATAGAAACCATGTAATTCCTTCACAAAGGGAGATTATTGTACATAATGAATTTGTGAAATGAAATGTAAGAGGGAGAAGCATTCCATCAGAAAAAGACTTATTTTCAAATTTCACTCTGCTTTGACATGTTGTGTTGCCATCAATGCCAAAGAAGGAGATTGTTGGATACAATTGTTCAATTGTGTGTTTTCTTTGATGTTACACAAATGTCATATCAGTTATCAGTCAGAGTCTATTGAGCTCAGTTGGTCAACAAGGCAAAAGACAGAGTCTACCAAGCTCAGAAGGTTAGCAAAGTGAATTACAGAGTCTACCAAGCATTTTTAGAGATTACACTATGAAGACAGTTTCTACCAAACTAACTCAGGCACTGAAGGCTTTTGTAGAAAAAATATGTTTCTACCGAGCTAGCAAGGTTAGCAAAGGAAAGTTGGTTTTTATCAATTTCACTCAATCTCCAAAGGATTTTGCAGAGTTTGCAGTGTTTACCAAGCTTCACTTGGTTAACACTGGAAATCATTTTTTGGAGTAGTGTTTACTGATCAGGGTTAGTCAATGAAGGATTTCATTGCTTTGAGAAATAAATTTTATTTGTTTAATGTAATATTTGTAGCCGACTGATGTATGGTTTATTAGTAAATGTAACTTGTAAATGAGTCGGCTTGACAATCTGTAATGTATAAATAAAAGGTCAAGTTGTATTTTCAAATATATGGATGGATGTATGAATGAACGAGTATGCAAGTGAGTGGATTGTGAAGAAGAAGTGTGAGTGAATTTTGAAGAAGGATTAGATATCCTTGAGGAGCAGTAGAGTTGTATTCGATCAATGAGGATCTATTGAAGCAAAGAAGAGATATATATCAGCAAAGTTCAGTTGCATCTCATTCAGGTCACTTATTATTACTTTCTCACCATTGTAGTAGTAATTCTTAAATCTCTTAACATAGTTGGTCTAATAGCCATTTTGTAAATCCTCTAACAAGGTGGACAGTTCTACTGAATTGTTCTAAAGACCTCTAGCAAGGCCACTCCTAATAGGGTGATTAAATCCTCTAACTAGGTCACACCTAATATTGTGTTTTGTAACCTTTAACAGGGTTGGCTCCTAACAGAGCTCACTTCAGAAGAGTGAAAATTGATAGCTAGTTACTTGTTGGTTTTTCCCATATTGGGTTTCTATGTTAAATCTAGTGTCTCTTGTGTTCGTGTTATTTACTTTTGCATGCATGTTAATAATTGTGAATGGTTAAACAAGTTAATCTATCGAGTTATAGCATTTTTTCGTGTGGCTACCGAGTGACAGCAGTAACTAGTTATTTAAGACATCTAAGGGATCTATAAATTATTTTTATGGTAACTGATTCACCCCCCCCCCCCCCCCCCCCCCTTCTTAGTTACTCCATCTATAATTTCAACAATTTCACCTTTCATCAAATCGCAAGGCCACAGAAAGTGCTCTTATGTGAGACATAAAGTTATGCAAGCACAATTTGATGATTTCTTCTCAAACTCGATACATCAACATAATTCGTAAATCTATAGAAAACACCAAAACTAAAAGATCGCACAACCAGAAACAACACAATAAACCTTTGGCTCAATCAAAATTTCATGAACAAAATTCATAAAATAATGACACATTTAGGCAAGAATCACTACACTCCAAATGCTAGCACCAAAAGCATTATTTTATTTCATAATAAAAGTGGCCCTTGTTACATTTTACAATAGGGTATTTATAAGAAATTGTCTCCTGAATTTGTGTTGAGAGTGAGAGATATTCTTCATGCAATAAAATGCTTTTAACTAATAAAACAAACTAAATATATATAGACTAACAATTAATCTAGTGCTTAGAGGGACTCCATCCATATTTTATTCATTCATTGGATGCATGAGCCCCATACATGTCAAAAACAAAGAAAATATGAGAGAAGAAATAGGAGGAAGCCTTCAGTTGAAGTAGGAGTGTCTAGAGGTGCCAAAATTAGCAGTTGGTCCTTCACTAGGCATGTGTCAAAGTTAAACTACCATTAGAATGTGTTCCTGATGCATGGAAAGTGCTATTTTGGAACAAGTAGTTAACTATCGACGCACCTCTAAATTGTGGAGCTGTGCACCTACGCACCTCGAAAGCTCAATTCACCAAAAAATCAAAGTTCTCAATTTTGAAAATGGTTTCTGGGTTTTTCTCAAATGGGGTTTTAGATCACTTTTTGTGTACATACTTTGCCCATTTTTTATGATTTATACCCTCTTTATAGTCAATCACTTTCATAAACTTGAACTCCTGCTTCTTCAATCTAAAATTCCAAGGCACCTGCATTGAATCTTATCATTAATAGCTACATAAGATGAGGAACATGTTCGGCTTCATGTGTCCAACCTCTGTATCTTTGATATAAGTCTTCTCACCAACTGCTTGATCCTTCCAAGTCAGAGATTGGATCATCCAAATTGAGCAAATGTTTGAAACTTGTTTAGGGAATGTGACAACATTAGGGGGTGGATTAGGCTTGGGTTTAGGATTAGATTAAGGATGTTAGAGATGTGCAAGTGGATGGCATTAATGAAGGTGGGTGAGTTAGTGGCTAAGCTAGGTTAGTATGGGTGGATGGGGTGAATTAGGCTAAATGGAGGATTAGGGATAAGTTAGGGGTTTTTAGATTTGAGGATTTTATTTATCAAATAGATTTATTTAATAAATGGGGATTTTTGGAATTAGATAGAAGAATAGGATTTAATTGATAAATAATAGGTTATTTGATTTATCAATTAGGACTATAGATGATTAATTAAATTAATCAACTAGGGATGGCAAAGGATTAATTAAATAAAAATTTAATTAATGATGCCTTTGGAGATAACTAAATAGGATTACTAAAGCGATGTAATCAAATTTAGGTGTCTACATTTTTCCCCTCTTTGACATAGTGTTGAGACAACACTATTTCAAAGAAGTTCGAATGAAAATGACATGAGGAAGATGTTTTAGCAACGAGGTTGCCCTAGTCTCAGATAAGAAGAGGAGAGACTAGACTTAGATGATGCCCCCTCAAGAAGGCAGCGGGGAGAAAAATGAGGCTCAACGACTTCTTGAAAAGTACAAGAAATTGAGACGAGCTGAGACATAGGTTGGTGAAGAGAAGGGGCTGAATTAGCTCAAACTCTCACTACGGGAGAATGATAAAGGGAAATCAGAGGCACAAAAGTAAAACAAGCTTAAGACTTTCTAGGATTGGGGGGGGGATGAAGGAGCCAAGCACTATAAAAAAGGAATCTAGGATAGGGAGATGGATGATGGGATGATAAAGCTGATGCAACAAGATTTCAAAGAGTCAGATTAGCAGAAGATGGGTTTCGAAGATCCCTAGGACTAGGATTGTGGATCTCAAAAGATGAGGCTTGGTGGATTAATTTGATTGGTGGATCCCTAAGACTAGGATTGTGGATCCCTAAAGCTAAGCGTGAGGAGTGATTCAAAGAGATACTGATGCATAAGCTGGGGGAGGAGTAACAAATGTTGGAGATGGATGGGGGATAATAGAGATGAAAGGAATCCATTGAAGTTTTTTGAGCAGGGGGATACTTCAAAGAGAAGTACCACCATGTAGTTGAGCACTAGATTTTCTATAGGACTGTTGGTTAATTGCCAAGGTTACCAAGAACATCAAGGCCTTTTCACCAACCGTCCAGAAGACTGACGAACTGACTTGAAACAAACATGCAAGGATTGCCCCAGTATCACACATGAATCCCAGAGGAAGTAGCGTGGAAACGACACTAGGTAACCCACAAGCAGAAAAAGAAAACAAGCAAAAGACATGATCAAGGCCTTACGCTCTAATTGCCCCATTCGCAGCATACCATGATATGGAAGATCGTGGCAACCTTGAGGAGGGAACAAGGAGATTGCTTGGAAAAGATATTTTCAAGACCCAAAAGGGAAGATCCCCAAATCAAAAGAAAGTGAAAATCCAAAAGAGAACCATTTGACAACAAGATGGGTAGGACAAGGTACTAACAGACCAAGATCAGACATGAGGAAAGCTATATCCTGCAAGGACCTATCGGAGAGCACGTAAGCTAGTGGATTTGGATGAGTGATGCGTCTGGCAAGCTGAACTAAGAAGGATAACACTTTGGTGATAGGAAATCTAGCTAAAGGATGCATTGGAATAGCTAACCAAGGTGTGCAATGTGTGCAAGATGTTGATCAAGGACGAACTGACACGAAAGCTGGATAGATACAATGGTACTAAGCTAAAAAGGATGTACAAGCTAACAGACCAAGATATGTTACAAATGTACAAGTTTGTTCATGTTTTGGTTTTGTGAGATGGGAATGTTCATGAAGGGTGGGATGTCTATAATAGTTGATAGGTGGATAGGTAGATGGTTTGCGAAAAGCTTAAGTGAAATGGGGTTCTTTGTGTGCATGTGATAGGATACAAGCTAGGATACAAGATTATTTACAAGCTGGAATATGGTATGAGCTTTGGACAAGATTCGGATATACAAGGTATGGTACAAGATTTACAAGGTATAATACAAGCTTTGTTACAAGATTTTACAAGCTGAGGTACAAGATTTTACAAGCTGTACAGGAGATATTTACAAGCTCCATTAGATTTTGGATATTTGGTTGGAACACCAAGGGAACAAGCAGGTGTTTTATGGTGATGGTGGGTGGATGGATGAGGGATAGGATAGTGATAGATAATGGATTAGTCTTAGTACACAAGGTGCCTAAATTACCAAGTTCTCACCAAAGTACCTATCCAAGGCGCTTGAATTGCCAAGTTTTCACCATTGGACGCTTATTTCTCTTTACTATTTTTTTGTATTTTTCAAAAGCTGGGTATACCAAGGATCTTCAAGTATAGAACTTCTTGAGATGAATGATGTTAGTGGGATCATTCAAGAGTTCTCCTTCTGGTGTAGATAACTGATAGGCTCCGGAGCCAAAGGAGGCAATAACCACATAGGGACCAATCCATGTAGGTTCAAACTTGCCTTTCTTTTCTCGATCTTCTTGGACTTTCATATTTTCTTTGAGGACCATGTCACCTGGCTGAAAGTTTCGTGGGAGCACATTCTTGTTGAAATTTCTTTTGAGATGAATTTGGTAGACTGTGAGATGGTCATAGGCTTGTTGTCTCTTCTCGTCTAAGAGATCTAGTTGGGTGAGCCAAGCTACTTTGTATTCTTCATCTGATATTTGCCCTGGCAAAGATATGCGTAGTGAGGGAAGTTCAACTTCTATAGGTAATACCGCTTCGGCACCATAGACTAGGGAGTATGGAGTTGTTCCTATGGATGTACGGAAGGAGGTTCGATAGGCCCATAGAGCCAAATTTATTTGTAGGTGCCAATCGCGACTGGAATCATTGACAACTTTCTTTAGGATTTGAGGAGGGTTTTGTTAGTTGTCTCTGCCTGGCCGTTACCTTGTGGGAAATATGGGCTGGAAAAGTGGTGATGGATGCGAAGGGAAGTGCATAATTCTTCCATGTTGAGATTTTCAAAGTTACCTCCGTGGTCAGTGAAGATGGTGGATGGGATGCCGAAATGGCAAACAATGTGGTACAAGATGAACTTGGAGACCTCAACTCCTATAGCTGAGACTAGGGGGACTGCTTCCACCCACTTAGTGAAATAGTATGTAGCTGTTATTATCCATTTATGTCCATCAAATGAGAGAGGTGTGATAGTTCCAACTAGATCAAGGCCCCAACAAGCGAAAGGCCAAGGTGGTGCAATAGGCTGTAGATCCTGTGCTGGAGCATGCACAAGATTTGCATGCTGCTGACATGGGAGATACTTCCTGACAAAGTCACAGGAGTCTTCTTCAATGTTAGGCCAATAGTAGCCTGCTCTAAGGATTTTTCGTGCTAGGACAATACCACTCGTGTGGGCACTGCAAAGTCCAGAGTGTACTTCTTTTAATGCCATCGCGGCCTCGTTTTCATCTAAACATCGAGAGAGAGTATTGTGATAACCCTGACGATATAGGGTATTGGCTATGATAACATAGCGGGATGATTTTTGAATGAGGTTCTGGCATTGGGTACATGTGAGATGAGGGGATATGATACCATCATTAAGGTAAGCGTGAATTTCATGGTACCAAGGGGATTGGGGACCAACCAAGATACAAACAAGGTTTGAATCCTCATTCGCATAGGCAGGTGTGAGGAGCTGCTCGACTAAAAACTCATACTGCATAGCTTCTTGGGGAATTTCCAAGAGCGAGCCGATAGTGGCCATGGCATCTGTTGCCTTGTTCTGCATTCGAGGCACTTGTGTAAACTGAAGCTTTGTAAAATGTTGGGTTAGCTTATCAACTAGCTCTTTGTAGGGTAATAGCTTTTCATTTTTGGTTTGATATTCATTTAGGCTTTGCTTGATGATGAGCTGAGAATCGCCAAAGATTTGTAACTTAGTGATATTCCATTCTGCAACTATCTTTAATCCTGCTACAAGAGCTTCATATTCTGCTATATTGTTGGTGCTAGGGAATTATAGCTTGAAGGCTTTTCGAATGTAATCTCCCTGAGGTGTAACCAACAATATTCCTGCCCCTGATCCATGAGATGTGTATGAGCCATCAAAATAAAGCTTCCATTGGGGTTGTTCTTCAATTAGGCAGATATGCTCGTCTGGAAATTCGGTGAGCAAAGGATATGCATCTACTAGAGGTGCATCAGATAGGTGATCTGCTATAGCTTGCCCTTTGATTGCCTTTCTGTCCACATATTAGATGTCAAACTCACTTAGTAGCATAACCCATTTTGCTAGCCGACCTGTGAGTGCTATTCTAGAGAGCATATACTTGAGAGGATCAATTTTGGATACTAGTTGGATGCTATGACTTAGCATGTAGTGGCGAAGCTTTTGAGTTGAGAAAACAACTGCCAAACAGGCTTTTTCCATAGGAGTGTAATTGAGTTCATAACCAACTAGGGTTCTACTGATATATTAGATGGCTCTTTCTCTGCTATAATCATCAAGCTGTGCTAGAAGTGCCCCTAGAGCAGTAGGTGTTGCTGATATGTACAAAATCAGGGGATGACCAGGAACTGGTAGAACCAAGATAGGGGGATTGGTGAGATACTGCTTGAGCTGGTCAAAGCTGCGTTGACATAAAGGATCCCACTTGAAGTTCTCATCCTTCTTTAGTAAATGTGAAAATGGTGTACACTTATCTGCAAGCTGGGAGATGAAGTGACGGACAGATTGAAGCTTTCCCTAAGGAGAGCAAAGCTGTCGCAGTGTCTGGGGAGGAGGCATGTCTAAGATAGCCTTGACCTTTTTGGGGTCGATCTCTATACCTCGTTTAGAAACTATGAAGCCTAGAAGCTTGCCAGATGTGACCCCAAAGACACACTTCTTGGGATTTAGCATGAGATGATATTGGGCTAACCTATCAAAGACTTTCTCTAGGTCAGCAAGATGATCCATGAAGGTGTGAGATTTGACTAGGATATCATCCACATAATCCTCCAAAATGCTATGGATAAGATCATGGAAAAGTGTTGTCATAGCTCTTTGATAGGTAGCCCCAGCATTCTTTAGGCCAAAATGCATCATGGTGTAGAAAAAAGTTCCCCAAGGGGTAGTGAATGTTGTCTTATGTTGATCCTCTTCTGTAATCTTGATTTGATTATACCCAGAAAATCCATCCATAAGGGACAGAATTTCATGTCCAACTGTAAGATCTACAATCATATCTATGTTGGGTAAGGGAAAATCATCTTTTGGGCAAGCTTTGTTTAGATCTCTAAAATCAATGCAGATTCTGATGTCACCGGAAGGCTTAGTGACAGGGACCATGTTGGAGATCCACTCTGAGTAGTCGATAGGTCGGATAACCTTAGCAGCTAACATTCTTTCTAATTCAGCTTTAACCAGTAATGCCACCTTGGGGTGCATTTTTCTAAGCTTTTGTCTGACGGGCTTGATCTTTGGATCAACTGCAAGATGGTGAACTACAAGCTTTGGATCCAACCCTGGCATGTCCTGATATGACCATGCAAATCAGCCAATGTTCTCTCTTAAGACCTCAAAGAGGAGATCAGCTTGGTCTTGTGATAGGGATGCAACAATGTGAACAAGTCTGGGGATCTCTGAAGAACTGATGTTGACTTCTCTAGTATCCTCAATTAGAATAGATGATACCTCTAGTTGATTATCTTGAGGAGGCAACACTAAATCCTCATGTTCTACTTGTGGCTCTGGATTTTCTTGCTGAGGGGTTCTCTTCGTTGCCTTAGCTAGTCTTGGATTCACCTTAGTTCCAGTTTTGGGTGTATCAGAACTAGGTTGGGAATTTTCTCCAAAATACCCCTTGAGATCTAGCTTATAGATATAGGCAGAATCTGGCTTTGTTTGCTTATGAGGAGTTTTGGCTCCCATGAATCTCAGAAGTGCTTCCTCTGATGTGAACTCATCAATGTGTATGACGCTTGGTTGGTCCCAATCTATGAGTTGTGGATGGGTGAGTGGCAGGTCAATGAGGTGGATGGATAGTTCTTGGAGAACAGAGTCTCCTAGGAAGATTTGGTCTGGGATATCGTCGTAGGCTCTCTTTTCAACTTCCTCAGGAATTTCTTCGATTTCAACAAGGTCGCAGTGGATGTTTGAAAAAGTGTGATCGTCTATATTGGTGCCCCCAGTTGTGGGTATGCCAAATCCAAGACCTGACTTTGATTCCCACTTGTGTGCATTGATGGGGCACTGCATGCCTCTTTCTTCTGGTCCTAGTCCACCACCTTGATAGTTCCATTTTTTAGTGATGAGCTTATGTTCTTGGGGATACTTTCGGCTGAAGTGATCAAGGCGTGCTTGATTTCTTGGACGTGCATCCTTATGTAACCAATTTTTGATATCTGGAGTGAGCTCCTCATGAAGAGGGGTTTTTGAGGATACAAAGGTTGTTGGGCCAAACTGTTTCTATCAAGGAGGTGGAATCTTCTTAGCTTTATGATATGTTGGTCGTCCATGGGTATGTGGATCAAGTGGGATTGCTCCGACAACAAATACATCTCATAGACTATACTCTCCATAGCCTTTGTTGTTGATCTTTACGGTAGATAGGGTGGAGGCGAGGATGGTTTCTGCTTCATTACAAGTGTGGGATGAGCTAGTGATGGCTGTGCCAATGTCTATTCCAAGGCAATGGTTTGTATATGAAGCTTCAACCGCATTGCAGTAAGAAAAAGGTTCTGGATCAGCATGGATGGTCACCTCAGTGCCTTGATGTAGAAATTTGATGCACTAATGGTAGCTGGATGGAACGGCCCTCATAGCGTGAATCCATGGGCGATCGAGGAGGATGTTAAATGGTAGGTTTAGATCAACAACATGGAAAACTGTCTCTTGGATGACTGGCCCAACCTTGATTGGTAGCAAAATAGTCCCTTCTGTGGTTCTTTCCAAGTTGTCATAAGCTTTGATGGTGATAACCTCACTGATCATATCTGCCTCGGTATACCCAGCTTGTTTTATGAATTTTAGGGTGCAAATATTCAAGGCTGGTCCATTATCTATCATTACTCTTTTCATAGAAAAATTGGATACCATGATGGCTATGCGAAGCGAAAGGGTGTGATCTGGCTTGACCATGGGTATGTCGGTGGGTTTGAATGATAGGGCACATGAGGAGGATAGGTGTCCGATGAGATTACGAAAATCAATAGCATTGATATCAGAAGGGACATGGGATTCTATGAGAGCATTGTCAATGATGTCTTTGTACACAGGACTAATGCGGAGAAGGTCTAAAATGGAGATTTGGGCTGGCATGTTCCCAAGGTGTTACAAGACATTGTACTGGCTTTTTGATGGAGCTGATGGTGCTGGTGGAACTGGTGGGCCTGTGATGTTAAATTGCGCTCTTCGAGTAGTGACTGCACACTCATTGTCTGATCCTCAGATATTGATAACATTGACAGAAGGATCTTTCTTAGATATACAACCTATAAGGCTACCATAGTCTATATAGGATGAAGTGTGGTCATTGTTCTTCCCATGTTGTTGGTTTGGTTGGCAGTTGTTGGTGTTGTTTTGGATAGGTGCTTTTCTAGGATTTTGGTTGTTGTGTGGAGGAAAAGCATTTTGATAAATTTGTAAGCCTACATTGGGAGAGGTTTGGGCACCAACGGTGATTTCTTTCTAATCAATGAGGTCCTACACATAATCCTTCAGTTTCATGCATCAGAGGGTAGTGTGACCGTTTACCCTATGGAACTTGCAATACTCATTGTCCTTGTACCATGCAGCTTTGGATTGGCTTGGATCAATTTGTTGGGTAGGAGGAAATTTGATGAGGTTTTCCTTAGCCAATTTCTCAAAAATGACATCCAATGGCTCACCAAGGGGCGTATAATTTCTAGGTGCGGGTTGGAATCTGGGTTTTTGCCCTTCAGCTACATTGATGGCATTAGCTTGATTGTTTGACCCTTGAAAGTTGGGTCTTGTATTGTGGTTTTGATAGCTTTGGTTATTCTGTTGTTGGTAGTTGATAGCTTGTTGATTGTTTGTTTGATATGGTGGGTAAGATTGATTTTGGGAAGGACCAACAATATTTACATGTCTGGTGTCAGTAACCCCATTTGTTGCAACATGCTTGTTTTTGTTCCAATACCTAGACTTGTCATTGGAATGTGATTGATTTTGGTTGGCCTCTTTGTAAATATTTACCACACCATCTTTGATGAGTCCTTGCTCAAGGATCATTCCTTTCTCTTTAATATCCTTATAGGTTTGCAAATAGTTCATGGTCATGTGGTGAGCCAAGTTGGGATGTGCATTATCAATAAACATTTTCACCACATGGCATTCTGGCAAGGTGCAGGATATGCGGGTGGTAAGGGTTTGTCATCTTTGCAGGTATTCGGCAAGGCTTTCTCCACCTTTTTGCTTGGTGTGGACAAGATCAACTATTGATAGCTCTGTTTCAACAAGATGGGCATATTGGGCTACAAATGCCTCAGATAATTCAACAAAGTTTTTAATTGTGCCATAGGGGATTCTGTAAAACTATTCAAGAGTTGGTCCAGCCAAGCTTTTGGGAAAAAAGCGCAAGAGGAAGACATCATTGTATGCCACATCCTAGCAATGCATGTAAAATTCTTTGATATGTGTGACAGGGTCTCCTTTTCCTCTGAATTTGTCAAATTTGGGTACCTCAAAGTGTTTGGGAAATGGTGTCATGGTAATGGCTCTGTCAAATGGGTAAGGACACACATTCTCAAACTTGAATGTCTTCGGATCATTCCCTTCTTGAATGGCTTTCAAAGCTGTCTTCATTTGCTCCCATTCTGAATTGATAGGTGATGGCTGGGGTGCCCCCAATGTAGGAGTGCCTTGAGGTAGGTATGCACTAGATGGGGCCACTGAATATGGATGGTTGTGAGGGATTTGTTGATAGGGATTGTACATTGTTTCGGCAGCTGCATGGTGGATGATGGGTTGTTGAGGGGGAGGTGGCGCATATTGCTGCGTGTGCTGTGAGGTTTGTTGTTGATATGGGATTTGAGGTTGGGATTGAGGAACATAAGCTGGCTATGGGATAAATGGATTTCTTTGTGGAGGTAAGGTATAAGATGGTTGTGAGGCTTGGGGAAAGGATCGGGGGGCTTGTGGCGTTTGATCAATATATGTGGGTTGTGCCCCCATTTGGGATGGTACCTGCAAATAATTGGTGGTTGGATGGATTGGTGGATTACCTCCTAGAAGTGGCATTGAAAAGTATTTGGTAATAGGAGGTAATGGATTAGTTGGTGGTGGAGGTGGCAGGAATTGAAAGCTTGGGAATGGAATTGATGGGGATTTGATAGCTTGGTGGCTGGATTTGGAAGCTTGGTAGAGTGGTGGCGGGAGCTGGGGTCACTTGGGAGCTTGGTAGAAAATTGGTAGTAGCTTGTGGGATTTGATAGCTTTGTGGAGTTAAAGTAGTAGCTTGTGGATTTGTGGCTGATGGTATTGAGCTCCCAAGACCTAATGGAAATGATGGGATTGTGCTTTGGGCTGTGGTGAACAAGTTGGGGGTGATGAAAGGTTGATTACTTGGCCCCATGGGCGGCATCCCTATTGTATATTGCTGAGGTTGGCCAAAGATGCTAGCACTGATTTGGGAGATGGGTCTATTTGGAAGGCTAGGTTGGGGAGCAGTAGCAGCAATAGTGAAGGGGGTGAACGGTGAGGTATTTTGGGTAAAGGGGGTTTCGAGCGGAGAGGTATGAACCAAGGATGGAGTGGTGGTGGTTGGGTTGGCTTGCGGCATGGAGATTTCAACTTGGGTGGATGATGGTATGTTTGGGTCTGTTGTATCATATGGATTGACTGGAGGCTCTTCTTTTGGCATATATTGAGGATAATTTGGATCATAAGAGCCTATGAGTGGTGGCAGCTGCCCAAACAATGGGTGAGATGGATCTGATAATGGAGGGGGTCTTCCAAAGTCAAAAGTTCCTACATTGTCCCTTCGAAAATTAGCCATGATTGTCTCTTTGTTCTTGTCTATAATGGCATTTACCAATACTGCATTTCTTGGTTGGTTCATGAAAGCTTCAATGTCAGTAGGTGATGGCATAGCTTTCTCTGGGTTGAAGGATGGCTGAGTGCTCAAGGGGGGTGAGGTTGTTCGATCCAAATGATAGGGCTCCATATTTTCTTTCTTCTTGGCTAAGCGAGTGACGGGTGGCATGAAAAATGCTCCTAAGGATGAGATGCAAAAAATGCTGGTGGATGCAAAAAGGGGGGAAGGCTTTTCTATGCAAATGATTTCCTAGGTTGAGGCAAAGCTATATGAAAAAACCTAAGGAGGATTGGGTTGGGGATTCTAACTTCAAAGATATGTTTCCAAAGCACAAAAGGTTTGTTTTCCTATGTGCAAGCTTGGTGGTGATTGTGTCAACTTAAGGATAGACTGATGATCCTTTAGGAAGAACACGAGATTGACCACTTATGGATCCCAACCTTTAGCTCAAGGTGATGAGGGATAACAAGTGACAAAGCTAGATTACCCTAGACAAAGCTCTATCAAAGGGATAACCTTGGTGAGATTGGTGGATTTGAAAGATTTTAGGAATGGTAAACTTTTGGCAAGGTGACAACAATTTTGAAGGCTTGGATGCAAATGTTTTTGGATTGCTAGCTAGATGGTTTAATTCTAAATGAGATGGATGAGCTAATAATCCTTAAGGGGATAACCTAAGATGGTTGGCTTTTCTAAAAAGATGACTCTAAAGTGAAGCTTATCCAAGAAGATGTGGAGAAACAAGGGTGTCTAATCATAGAAATCATGCCTAGTGGGTAAGGCATAAGCAGGATTGACTCCTGGATGTTGGCTAAATTTGATGGTGCGCTCTAACCAGGCCTCTTGAAGTGCTTCATCGGCAGCTTTGTCCTCTGCTTTGTGGAGTTTGGCAACTCACGGGCTTGGTGTTATTTCTTTTCTCTTGGCTAAAAGTTCTTGGTATGCCAGAGATGGCTCGATTTTGACTTTGTGAAACTTCTGTTTGGGTTAGGGTTGTTCCGACATAAATTCTTGAATTTGCTTGGCTTTGGGAGATTCTGGTTGTTTTGCTTCAACTTTTTCAACTTCTAAAATAGGTAGTGACTACGCTAAGTGTGTCCTAAGCTAGGATTGACCAAGTTTGGCAAACATTCATTCAACAAGTAAAATAAAATCAAGCAATAGATAGGAACACCCAGATAGAAGTTTGCGGTTCTCAGAATGTGATACTTGCGTCGAGGAGTGTGTATGTTCTACAAATGTTTTGATCAGTCACTCCAAACACATTAACACCCTAAATGATTTTCTGCAAGGCTGACAGTTGGTTTAGCTAGGGAGTCCTTGATATACGTGAGGTACGTGAGGCCCAAATCTGTAGATGAGATCAAAAAGATGTCACACAATCGAGAGGACTGGTAACCCACTTCTCCTCTTTCACTTCTCAAGGGTATAAAGTTCCTTGAGGCTTAGCCTGAGTGACAAAATTTTGATCCCAAGAGAGGTTTCTTTCGATTCACCTCCCGATTCTTATACTCTGCTGGAACACTGGAGTTGAGGTCGTCCAAGGGGTGATGAAATCCTCAAGCAGGCCTCCTAAAAAGAAACAAGGTTTTGGATCCTAATATTATGCACCCAAGATGGCCTCGAAAGACGACAAGGGGAGAGAAGACTTGGATGACCTTGGGCTAAAAAACATGCTTTTTCTTTTACCAACTGACTCTTATGTGTGCTAATATAGACTTTGCAAACACTCATGTTTAAGAGATAATGCTCAATTCCAACTTGAAGCACCAACAAAAGTAAATCGATCGAAGAATGCAAACAAGAAGAAGAGTTAGGGTCAACAAAAGCAAACTCGCGTGCCCGGAGGCCCTCCACGTCAAGTATCGATTAATTTTCTTTAAGGCATTCAAGATTGAGTGTGTGTTCATTTTAAACCCAAAACAAAGATGTGTGAGATTCAATTTCAAGCGCATGCCCGGAGGCCCTCCACGTCAATTGTTGTTCAATTTTAGTGTCCAAACTTGAAATGTGATCGATTTAATCTAGAGTTTTGGTCATTTAAGAATTTTGATAAAGCTAAAGCAAACGTTCAAAGACCAAGTGAGTTAGTTAGATTGTGGAACACTTAACACTTTTTTCAAGTAGACCCATCCCCATAAATAGCGTTGAGATTGCAACCAATGGTTGAATTGATGGGTGATTAGAAAAGAGGTGAGTCCAAGGAACTACTCAAATTGATTTTTGCAAATTTGTATTTAACTTAACAAAGTTTCTTAATTGTCCAAAAATCAAAATTTACCTAAGTTGCATGTGAAAAAGAGATTTGTTTTGTTCAATTTTAGAAGATCCAAATGAAGTGTTTGATATTGCAATGGTTAATTGATCCTTGGCATTCAAGATTGAGTTTGTTTTTTTTAAGCATGCATTCCAAGGAAAATTAATTTTAATCCATGACATTCAAGAGTGTGTTTTGAGCAACATTCATTCAATGGAAAATGTGTTTAACCATTCAAGTTCATTTTAGCAACATGCATTCAAAGACAAATGATTAAACATTCAAGTTCATTTTAGCAACATGCATTCAAAGACAAATGATTAAACATTCAAGTTCATTTTTTAGCAACATGTGAACCTGCAAGAAACATGGTTAGTGGTTTCATATGTGCTCCAACCTGCAATGAGACAAAAAAAGTAATTTAATTAGTCACCCAAAATCTTCAAAAATGAAAGCTTAACTATGGGAAAAAAAATTTTAACTTTTTTTGTTGTTTTTCCTACACGTAAAAATGCTTAAAATGGTCTAAATCCTACGGAACCACTAAAAGTCAAATTTTGATTTATACTCTTTTAAAAATTAAAAATAACTACAAAGTGCAAAAATAAAGATTTTAAAATAGAAGTGCAACAGAGACAGGCAAAGATGACAGTTCATTAGGCGTAGACGCCAAACTGCAGAGACGCTGATCTGCGAAGATGCTAATCTGCAGAGACGACAAAGGAAGAGGCGGAGATGACAGTCTAGGTTGCGGAGATGATAGTTTGATGGCTGGCGACAGCGAAGATGACAGTTTGACTGATGGCGGTAGTGGAGACAACAGTTCAAGTTGCAGAGATGACAGAGTAGTCGATGGAGGCACTGATTTGTAGAGACGATAGTTTGCAGGTGCAGACTCCAAACTACGGAGACGACACTGCGCAAAAAAAAAAAAAAAAAGCTGAAAAACGTGAATTTTTTCTAGAATTTTTTTTTTAATTTTTTGTTATTTTTAGATTTTTAGAGGGTATTTTTTTCTTTCTAAGTGTACCTTTCAACCTACAAAAACAAGTGAAACACCCTACAACTCACTCAAACAACAAGAAACATTAGATTGTTAGAAAAACAACATATAGATGGAAATCGATGATTAAATGACCCATAGCGGGGTCCCACCGGGCGTGCCAAAATGTAGAAAAAGATTTAGTGTGCAAAGAACATTAACAATAAGAGAAACATTCACAAACTAAAACTAAATTCACATATATGCTTAGACAAAGAAAGCAAACAAGAAATGCAAACCTCAAAAGAGAAAACACTACATGCTTCCTTGATTTTGTAGATGTGTCCTTTAATGTGGATGTATGCTCAATTGCTTTCCCAATTGCTTCAATGGTGGAGATGGGTAATGGCAAATTGGTAGCCTTGTGAGCTCTCAATTTGGCATTATAAGGTTAAGATTGATGACTTTGGTTCTCAAAATAGCATGGTAACTTTAGCTGAAAGATTGTTGTTGAAATGGCTTGGGAGGGGATCCAATTTATAGGCTAAGGGCTTGAGGGATGGAGGGCTAAGATGTAAGGAGAGATGAAGGCTTAAGGAGGGCTAGGATGCACTCAAAGGAGAGCACATGGATTGTGCTTGTTTAGCACCAATGGGAAGGTGACACTTGTCACAAGGAGGATGAGTGTGAGAGGGTAGGGTAAAGGGTTGGTTAAAGGCATGATAAGTGGGGTTGAGTATGTAAGAGAGATGTAAGAAGAATGAGTGTGGAAGAGGGAAGAGTGTGGAAGATGGATGTAAGAGTCATGAGTGGGCTTGTAAGAGTCTTTTATGTTTTGTAAGAGCACTCATGACTTGTTGGTTGGGTTTTTTGAGGGGAGACTTTGATTTGGTTTAGGAAAGTCTTAAACTTGTTTAGGGAATGTGACAACATTAGGGGGTGTATTAGGCTTGGGTTTAGGATTAGATTAAGGATGTTAGAGATGTGCAAGTGGATGGCATTAATGAGGGTGGGTGAGTTAGTGGCTAAGCTAGGTTAGTATGAGTGGATGGGGTGGATTAGACTAAATGGAGGATTAGGGATAAGTTAGGGGTTTTTAGATTTGAGGATTTTATTTATCAAATAGATTTATTTAATAAATGGGGATTTTTGGAATTAGATAGAAGAATAGGATTTAATTGATAAATAATAGGTTATTTGATTTATCAATTAGGACTATAGATGATTAATTAAATTAATCAACTAGGGATGGCAAAAGATTAATTAAATAAAAATTTAATTAATGATGCCTTTGGAGATAACTAAATAGGATTACTAAAGTGATGTAATCAAATTTAGGTGTCTACACCTAAAACCATCAAAAAAAATTAATTTGCAAAGTGTTGAGAACTTGTTGGTCTAGACTTCTGATTTCCAAACTGAAAGTTTTGTATTTCCACAAGAAATATCGGTTGCTTGGTTGGTATAAGACACACAATCGTCCAAATGTTTTGACAAAAAAATACTTCTTCCTGAAATCAAAACCAAAAAGTGGTTAGTAAAATCTTGAATAAAATTCCAAGTACACCTCACCCCTAGACTAACACAACTAAAAAAGGAAGAAGAAGCAAATAGAAATAAAACCCAAACAAAGAGACTAGACTCAAACCAAACCAACACCTAATTTTTAAAAAAAAAACTAAACTAAAAAAAGACTAGGAAAAACCAAAAAACAAAAACTTATATATAGAAAACCTTGAATAAAAAGAATATGGGATAGTTGTTAGTAGATTTCTCATTATGTGCAATAGTAATGAACCACCCCATATAGTTCTCAAAAATGTTGACTTGTCTTTATACTCAGAAAAATAAAGTTTGGACCATCTTGGTTCAAATTTCGGGCACAAATCACATGAAATCAGAAGTTGTGGTAACTCTTGATGACCATGATTAATCCACAAGCAAGTTCTCTTGCCTTTAGCATCATATTCAAATTGAAAATCATCAAATTGAGAGGGATAATGGAAAGATATCACCTAATCTAGCGAGTCCCCTTGCATAGGGGTACACTTACACATTGTAATTTCTCTTTCTAGTAGTCTTGTCTCATGGTACACCACTTCATTTGCACATGGAAACATTTTAGGTTCCTTTGGACTAGAAAAATCAATCACCAGCCTTCCTTTCGAATTACAGGATTCATCACTATCATTGACCAAGATGTTTTCTGCCTCATATCCCAAAGAAGCATGTCTAGAATCATACTTCCCCTCCATTGCAATCTCCCAAGCTAACAAGAAATCAGGACAACTTTCTTCTGAATGGAACCCAAGTAGACGGATTCTACATGACTCGATTATTGAATGGTTTGATATATGTGTAGAATACCCACAAATAAACATTTCCTCAGTCAAGAATGATACCAGATTGAGCACTCCATCCATCTCTTCTAATGAAAAATCTTGTTTTGAGGGAAGTATCTTATCATTATCCAATGGGGAATCAATATCATACTAGGAAAAATTGGTATCTTCTTCTTGATGACTTTCTAATTCAAAAATCTCACCAACCTCAGGATCCTCTGCATTTTCATCACCTTTTGCAACTCCGTGGAGTTTTGGAACTTCAAAATTTTTCACACCTTCAAAATTTCTTGGCATATCCACACTTATTGAGACATCAACACTTGGAAGAATTTCTTCATTGAATGGGAACACAAACTCCTCTTGATCATCTTCATCACTTTGTCCTCCTATAGATTTATCGCATGATTCAAACATCATTGCACTAAACCGCAAAGATTGTTTCTCCATGATTTGGGGAGGCTGATTTGAAACATCATTGTACCCATATCCATTTTCACTTAATATCATACCTCTAATACCATTATTCTCATTGTTGATATCACTATAAAACCCAAAATTTTCACTCTGATTTTGAGAATAATTATTCTGGGCAGAAAGTTGTCTTGGATGATTGCCTTAGTTTTTTGAGGAATTCAACTTTCTTCTCACAAGTTCACTAGATAAAAGAGACATTGTCTCCTTCGTGGCCTTAAAATCTCTAGCCATATTATTTTCTGGTTTAGTGGATGTAGCTGCCTTCTGCTCAAAGAAAGCAATCTTTCGAGACTCATATCATGAATATGTAATTGTTGGCATTGGGGTAGCAGTAACTTGATTCGTGAATGTAACAGCCTCTTTGAAGACCTTTTCAATGGTATCAATGTCTCTGGGTGGGCGCCTTCTTAGAAAAATGGAAGTTAACGAATCCATTATTCCAAAATAGACCTGGATGGCATCCTCTTGTGGTATAATGTAAGGAAACTACATTCATTGATACATCCTATAGAAGCGATGATTAAATTATGAAATACTCTCATGGGTATCCCTCTTAATTGAGATGAACTGATGATGTAGGATAGCTGGATCGATATAGATCTTGAATTGTTCTAGAAACTTGATCTCAAAAGAGTTTGAATCCCTTATTGATGTTGGTGGCAGATTGAGGTACCAATTGAATGCTAGTTCCCCCAAAGTGTAAGGAAAAAGGTGGTATACCAGGTCCATATGTTGAATCTGGTTTCGATTATAGATCTCCTTGAAAATTTTAATATGATCTTCTATTGTTTGTGATTCTTCATAGATGAACCATGGGCAAAACTTTTTAGGATTTTTGGGGAAGTCATGCAATGGACCAGTTAGATTCAAAGGTGAACTTTGGGTATTGAAGAGAGACATGGTGCATAATGATGGAAATGTGTGAAGTAGAATGTAAAGCAAATGATGATGTTGGAATGTGTAATGTGAATGGGTGGAGTTCTTGGTATCCCTTTATCACCGTATGGTTTACGAAAGTGGGTAAGCTCAAGAAACTCGTGTGCACTTGGTGAAGATCTTAATGCTCGCTAAAATGGGGATTCTAGACCAAAACCCTCTAGTTTCCATTAATTATGTAAAAAGTGCACCTCTACAAAAGTACACTTTCTCACTTTTCTAAATTTTGTGCACCACAAAGTTTTGCACACCTGCGTAGCTATGCACCTGTGCACCTGAATTTTTGAAAAACTCAAAAAAAATTATGAACTTGTGTGAAGCATATATTTTTGTAAGAAGTGCAAAATTTTGAAACTTTGGCAAATTTTCCTTCCTTTTCTGAGAATGAAAAGTGCGGCCCTCCTTCTAACACCTCTTATGTTGGGTGGTCATTTTGCACAAGGTCAATAGTAGGAATCCATTGCGTAATTCCTCTCTTGAAAAGCTAATCTTTTTGGGATCAACTCCAAGGTTTAGTATTTGTCTTGCAATGTACCAAAATCCGCTCAGTTGAAGATAAATGTGATTTTTCACGAGGAGGCCTTTGTTGGTTCTATTATGATCTCTGAATGAAGTAAATTTGTTTGTTGTCTCAAAATCACACACAAAAGAACAAATTTTTTGTATTTTGTGGTTTTTTAATGAATGCAATTCTAACAGTGCAACTAAAATGAGTTCCTACTCTAACAAAGGGTTAGCAAAGCAAATGAAACTAAAAGGAAATAACATGAAATTGAAATCCTAAATGGACATGAGGTACAAAAAAAAAAATAGTGCAAGTTAAGCTTTCGAATAAATCGGTAGGAAACCAATGAAAATAGGAGCAACACTTCCTAGAATCCACTAATGCAATCATTGGTGAGAAACTTTAACATTCGTATGATATTTCACCTTTTATCAAATCACAAGGCCATGAGAAGTGCACTCATGTGAGATGAAAAGTCATGCAGGCACAATTTGATGATCTCTTCTCAAGCTCAATATGTTAGCAGAATTCGTAAATCTGTAGCAAACACTAGAACTAAAAGTTCACACAACCAGAAACAACGCAATGAACCTTTGGCTCAATCAAAATTTCATGAACAAAATTCACAAAATAATGACACATTTAGGCAAGAATCACTACACTCCAAATGCTAGCACCAAAAGCATTATTTTATTGCATAATAACAGTGGCCCTTGTTACATTTTACAATAGGGTATTTATAAGAAATTGTCTCCTCAATTTGTGTTGACAGTGAGAGATATTCTTCATGCAATAAAATGTTTTTAACTAATAAAACAAACTAAATATATACAAACTAACAATTAATCTGGTGCTTAGAGGGACTCCATCCATATTTAATTCATTCATTAGATGCATGAGCCCTTTACATGTCAAAAACAAAGAAAATATGAGAGAAGAAATAGTAGGAAGCCTTCAGTTGAAGTAGGAGTGTCTAGAAGTGCCAAAATTAGAATTTGGTCCTTCACTAGGCATGTGTCAAAGTTAAAATACCATCAGAACACATTCCTGATGCATGGAAAGGGTTTTTTTGGAACAAGCAGTTAACTGTCAGTGCACCTCTGAATTGCAGAGCTACGGACCTGCAGAGCTACAAACCTGTACACCTCGGAAGCTCAATTTGTCAAAAAATCAAAGTTCTCAATTTTGAAAATGGTTTCTGAGTTTTGCTCAAATGGGGTTTTAGATCACTTTTTGTATACATACTTTTCCCATTTTTTATGATTTATACCCTCTTTATAGCCAATCACTTTCATAAACTTGAACTCCTGCTTCTTCAATCTAAAATCCCAAGGCAGCTGCATTGAATCTTGTCATTAATAGTTGCATAAGATGAGGAACCTATTCTGCTTCATGTGTCCAACCTCTGTATCTTTGATCTTTTTCTTCTCTCCAACTACCTGATCCTTCCCAGTCAAAGACCAGATCATCCAAATTGATAATATGTTTGAAACTTTTCCATATTTTTTCACAAGCTTTTCTAGGCATTTTTAAATGGCTTTTTTGGAGGTCTTCTACTCAAAATTTCAAGTTGAAACCTTCGTCGGTCCCTAATACTAAGTAGCCAAAGGCTCACTATTTTAGGGATTAAAATTAGATTTTTAGTTCTTATTTCCAACAATGTAAATGATTTTGATTTTCAAGCTATAGCTCAAAAGTTATGACCACAAGAAGTTGAGGATGCTTTTTTACCTAGACAAAGAAGCAAATATTAGTCCGTAGAGTTGAAAAATACTTAATTGAGACACACCCTAATGACACTAAAACAAAAACCCTAAAAACTAGTTGTGTGGCACACAGGAGGTTAATGGGAGGCGTGGTGCGCACGAGGAGTGATGGCGCGCGATGCAGAGCAGATGAGTGTGCAGAGGAGCAGGGTTTTTGGAAGTGCGTGCAGCGTGAAAGCGCACATGGGATGTGTAGTGCATGCAAGTGGGTATCTAGCATGGTGCATGATGTGATGTACATGGTGCTTTAAGGTGCGCATGACACTCATGGTGCATGCATGGTGCTTTGGTGTGCACGGTGCTCACGGAGCACGTGCGGGGCTCTCAATGGCACATGTGACGCTCATGGCGCGTGCATAGCGCTTTAGCGCACATGCAGGGTGATGAAGGTGCACACACAACTTCTTCTTATTCTTCTTCTTTTCTTGTGTTTTTTATCTTTTTGACTCTTAACATCTTTTCCCTTGACTCTCAAAGTGCGAGTTCAAAAGTCGAAAAAAAGTAGGGGGTCCCCATTCCTAGTGAGGAATGGGATGTGTGTTGTGAGAC
Source organism: Cupressus sempervirens (assembly GCA_028749045.1). Taxonomy (NCBI): domain Eukaryota; kingdom Viridiplantae; phylum Streptophyta; class Pinopsida; order Cupressales; family Cupressaceae; genus Cupressus; species Cupressus sempervirens. The sequence goes on along the minus strand of CM053785.1, from coordinate 961,966,960 downwards.
CACAATAGTTATCTGTATGTTATGTTGGGAAGTGGCTTGCAATGGAGGTCGGGGCCCAAAGTGGCTGCTAGGGTAACCCATTGTAGGTTATTTAATAAGTGATAACATTTCATTAAATGGGTTTAAAATGAATTAACAAGATATTGGTACCACAGAAAGTCACTAAGGGGTGGGAGGATTAAAAGACTAGCTGGGTAACCTTAGAATTGACTCTTTAGTATGCCTTGTCAGTACAAAAGGATACTAGTGCCGCACAGAGTCACTAGGGGGCCAAAGGATTAAAAGACTAGCTGGGTAACCCTAGAGTTGGTTTGTGTGATAACACCTTCCCACTTGCATAACAGATTTCCTATGTGTCTATGTTGCCTCTAGGATTAGTTGATACTTGTGCCTTGGTACCCTTTGAGATAGTTTTCTTTCAAGTGATTCCTTGAACCTGGATGTTGATTTTTGACTTTTGAGTTTGTTATCCATTTGGGACTTGAGTTTATCTCCTCAACACAGTGGGAGTGGACCTTTTTGGGTTCACAAGTTTGGGTGGTAGTGCTTTTTCTTATACCATTGAGATCTGACCGTCAGATGTCATTGTTGGATGTGTTTGTGCAGATGTTCCTCTATCTGATCTTATGTTTCTATTGGATGGTTATTCTTAGTGTGTTGTATTTGTTTTCATAAATCCTACAAGTTGATGTAATTTATTTTTATGATGTATATTCTTTCAGCCTTTCATACCCTGTGACATGTAAAGTGGATGATTGTGCATTCCAATTATTGCCAAGTGGCATTCAGAACAAATGTATATTATTTAATTGGATTTGAACTTGTAGTTAATCTTTAATTTGGATGTGTTATTTATTGGATTTAGTATTAATTAAAATTAAATGTGATTCATCATCATGGGACCCTTAAAAGTCATAACCTATTTATGTGTTGTTGTTGTATGAGTGTATGTCAATTGCTTCTGCTATTCTATTACTATTTTTATATCTTTATATTTAAAAAAATGTTTGGAAAACTTAGTAAAACTTTAGGTTAACTTATTTTGGGTCACATGACATGGCGTTATAGGAGGTGAATCAATGCTTCAAAACTTTAACCATAAAACATTCACCATACATCCATCTCACAATTTAACATGTAAACTAGAATAGCTAACTACACATGTTCATCCATAGCATGAAATAAATAAACACATAACACAATAAATTTGTTACCCAAAAACCCTCCAATGAGAATGTAAAACTAGGGTGGGGATAACACTCACAAATCTTCACTATTGCAGCTATAAAGTGTAGCCAATTAAGGTTACAAGAAGTTTGATCATAAAATATGATCTACCCTATAAAAGGTATGCCATGTTAAAGGCTTACAAAGACTATTAAGTCTCGCCCTATTAAAGGATTTAAACACCCTGCTAAGAGTATGCCTTGTTAGAGAAATTAAACTTGCAATAAACCAAGCACTCAATTAAGAGATTTACACAAGCCTGTTAAGACTACTCTGTTAGGAGATTCTCTTTGCATCACTTGTTAGAATGATTCAACACCATGATCCTTCAGTTAGCACTCTATTGTTAGATGTTAGATCTTCTCTTTCCTAATGTGTACTTGATCCTTTTGATCAAATATGTCTCTGTCCTCTCTTTGCTTTCCTCTATTCTCTCTAACTAATTCTACAATTTATAACATTATCACAACCTTCATAGCCACCATGAATTTTCTTTTCATTTAGCATTCATCTCTCTTGCATCTCCTTCTCTTCCTTTATGCACTTACAAATTGTTTAGAGTTTTTCTCCAAAAGTAAACACAAGTTGGCTAGGGTTAGGTTAGAATCAACACTTAGATTGATCCATTTTGCTACTTAGAACATCCCTCAATTTGATTGGTTGCGTGTACTACATAGGGATTCATAATATACATCTATATACATCTTCTAGAATTGTAAAACAATCGTTAAGTTAGCCCAAAAATTGTTTACATAGAAGTTTGTGCCCTTACAAACAACTATGTCCAAGACTATTCACTTGGTAATTAAATTCTTTGATGCTCAACATTCACTATATCTTCAATGTTGTAACTCAATTCCTAAATGACTCAACATACTCTATTTACTTGGCTCCTAAGTGACTTGGCACTAACTATTTGTTCGACACATACTGGTGCTTAGCACTGACTATGCATATTACTTGACATGTTTTATCTAGAAACTTATGCTCGACATGCTTTAATCACTTGACTTGCACTATAATTTTGTTGAATAATGACTAAGTGTTTTTTCGTTGCCTTATCAAAACCAACATGAGATTAACACTGCACATCTATCATACATCTTTTTGCTAGAAAATCCTTACATCATAGTTGTTATATCCTTAGAGCATTTCTGCAAAATCATCCACCCGTCTATCCTTGCACTCATTGTCCTACCATCGTTCACTTCATCCTTGAGAACACTATCATTTCATGCCACCTACAACACATCTCACTAAGAATAAAGGGAATAAAAAAGACATGGATCCTAGTCTTATTGGTAGTTTAGCTAATGCACAACCATATCTAATAGTATCGACAATCATACATGATCCACCACCACAAAATCCAGAAGATTCAAGTCCCTCACTAGACATAGATGCCTTCATGAATCAACCAGGACACCCATTATTAATTTCATCATAGATAGAAATAGGGAAACCATCATGGCAAACTTCCTAAGAGACAACGTTGGTGTCTTTGGCCTTGGGAGACCACCACCTTTAAACATAATCGAACCTACCCATCCCTTATCTAGAAGGCTACCACCCCCCATTGGCCCATCTGATCCAAGTGACCCCTTTTTTTAATGCTAGAATGAGGACATCAAATGATACAACCAAAACCCACGGATCCAAACATACCATCAACCCAAATCGGTGCTCTAATCCCATAAAGAAATCAACCCATCATAGCACAATCATTAGTCCACACAACATCCCAACATACCACTACTACACCATATATGTCTATAAACACTACCACCTTCACTACTCCAATTTCACAATCTACTTCTATCCCATTCAGTAGTGTTGCATTTTCCTTCCCTCAATTTTCCACTTCCACTTCATATGCATCTACTAGCACTACAGTCCATCCCTCTCATCAAAACAACCAATAAATACCTCATTATACCACATGGATGCCCTCCTTGGGGTCTAGTAATCCACCTTTTATCCCACCTACTATTAGCAGCAACCCATTTTCTACTATAGAAATCCATTCATGCCTAAATTCCAACCACCACCACCATCCTCTGTTAACTTCACACCAACCATCATGAATTATTTTTCCATGCCACCTCTAGGAAGCAACCAAACCATACTACACCAGTTAGTGCCAAGAATGGGGGCATTTCCTTATACTAACTATTTGGCTCCATACAACTCCTAGTTGCCACCTCATCCAAGCACACAATCCTAAACTATAGCACCACTATATCCACCACCTCCACCATTCCAACAAATCCCACTATAGTCATTGCATATCCAAACACCCATACAAAATCCTCCAACTGAACAACAATCTCACATCTACCCTCTGCTACAACAATAGCCCTATCAAAGCTCCATCCAACAAACATAACAATATGTCCAACCACCATTCCAACAACCCATAACTCTCATCCCAACAGTAGCGCAATTTGCATTTCATCCACCACAGTATATGAACCAAAGTCGCCTACATTCACTTGTGACATCTAATACATACCTTCCACCAGGGGCACCAACAATAACTCTTATCAACCCTGAGTGGGAAGAAATGAAAAGTACCCTAAAAGCACTCAAGGATGGAAATGAGTCCAAGACCTTCAAGTTTGAAAATGATTGTCCATATCCATTTGACAAGACTATAACAATGATGCTCTTCCCTAAACACTTTGAAATCCTAAAATTTGATAAATTCAAGGGGGAAGGCGATCTGATAAAACATGTTAGAGTTTAATATGCATTGCCAAGAAGTGGCTTACAATGACATATTCCCCATGTGGCTTTTCCCTAAAAGTCTAGGAGGCCCTGCTATTGAATGGTTATGTTGTATACCATAGGGGACAATTAGTACCTTTGTTGATCTTTTGGAAGCCTTTGTGGCCCAATATGCTCACCTAGTTGAGAGTGAGTTATCTATAGTGGATCTAGTTCATACCAAACAAAAAGGAGGGGAAAGCCTCATAGATTACTTACAACAATGGAAAACTTTCACAACTCGGATCTCATGCACCACACCTGAATGTCACCTTGTCAAGATGTTCATTAACAATGCACATCCTAGTCTTGCACACCACATGCTTATACATTGCTTGCAAACATACAAAGACATCAAGGAAAGGGGTATGGGCCTTGAGAAAGGACTCGTTAAAGATGGTGTCTTCAAAATTTACAAAGAAAACACCCAAGACCGAGGACAATACAATGACAAACCACGATATTGGAATGAAAACAAAAACATGGTCACCGATGGTGCCACCGATACACGACAAGTTCATGTGGTGGGAGTAGCACCCAGTGCACCTAATACTCCAAATCAACAAATGCCACAACAACAACAGCCTACCTATCAACAGAGTGTGTACCAACAATCATAACAACAACCTCCATCACAACACACTTAACACAATACACAAGCACCAAATCCTCCAAATTAGATTAATACCATTACTATCACAGTTGGGTCAAGGCCACACATATAGAGGCAATCCTGAGTACACACCCCTTTGGGGGAACCACTTGATGTCATCTCTGAAAAGTTAGCTAAAAATAATCTTATCTGACACCCCACAGACTCATCCATTAGAAAACAATCAATCAAGGGCATTCTGGTATAAAGAAAATGAGTTCTACAAATTTCATCGCATTAAAGGGTAGCCCATCCTCAAGTGTATGCAGCTCAAAGACTATGTGCGAGATCTCATTGATCAAAAGGAAATCATAGTGGGGGCACAAACCTCCCTGAATGCAGGGTTATTGATATTCAAAAATGCATTTCCCCCACAGAACAAAAATGTGGGAAAAGCCCCTATGAATGATACTGCCACTAACAAAACCAACACACCAAATAATGATCAAACCAAACAAGGTGATAACCACAATAAATCATAGAACTTTACATCAACATACTTAGACTATGGAAATATGATTGACTACATATCTCAAATAGAGCCTTCTATGAATGTAATAAATATCAAAGGCCCAAACAATCAATGTGCAGATACCACAAGGACTCAACTCAACATAACTGGACCATCTACACCTATCCCAACATGCCCACAATATAATATCTTGGAACACATTGGGAACATGTCGTCCCAAATCTCCATTCTATATCTTTTGCCCATTGGTCCACTTTATAACGTAATCCTTGATAGTGCCCTTTATGAATCTCGTGTTCCCACTAATATCAATGTCACCGAATTCTAAAATTTGGTAGGCCATCTCTCTACCTCATGTACCTTGTCCTTCAAATCTTCTGACATCCCAGTTGTTGAGCTAGACCATATCCTTCCACTCTGCATAGCCATCATGGTTTCTGACTTTTTTGTCAAAAGGTTCATGATAGATAATGGATCGACCTTAAATCTTTTTACATTAAAGTTCATAAAAAAAAGTAAGATACATTGAGGCAGATATCATAAATGAAGTCATCACTATCAAAACATGTGACAACTTGGAGTGAACCACTAAGGGAACTAATTTTCTATCCATAAGAGTTGGCCTTTCCACTCAAGAGACAGTTTGTCATGTAGTTGATCTTATCTTGTCATTCAAAATTATCCTTAGTTGAGCATGGATCCATGCTATGAAGGTCATTCCCTCTGTATATCATCAATGTGTCAAATTTTTGTATCATGGCACTGAGATAATCATCCACACTGATCCTAAACCCTTTGCTTATTTCAATGTAGTAAATGCCTCATATGATAACCATTGCCCCAAAATCAAGATTGGCAACACCATGGCTAGTTCCTCTAGCACTTTCCATGCTCCAGATACCATCCTTGCCTCCACTCTTTCCATAGTTAAGATCAACTACCAAGGTTGTGGTGAATACAGTCTCTTAGATGCATTTGTTGTGGGTGTTTTACCACTTGACCCACATACTCGAGGGTGCCCAACCTATCAGGAGCCAAAGCTAGACATGGCTCCTTAGATCAAACAACTCAGACCCACCATATTTTTTGGAAATGGGATCCTCAATGGAGAGGAAACCACTTTTTATATTAGTACATGGCTATACAAAGAACCACCACAAAGGGCAAAGAGCTACTTGACTACTAAATACCCACACTTACATCACTTGCTACCAAACATTGGGATTATCAAAGAGGTGGCCTAGGCCATGAAGAGTCAGGCATTTGACAACCTGTAGAAGAATACATGGAAGAGAAAAAGAAAGGTATAGGCTATGGACTCCCTATGATTGGGGGCACCACGAAAGATGGACATGCCTTTTTAAACATCCAAAACAACCTTGAAGAAGTCAAGGATATCCCTAAGGAAGTTGAAAAGAAAGCCTATGATGATATTTTCCTTGACGAACTCATCCTAGGAGCCTTTGTGCTTTGTGAACTATCCATTAACCTCATAGACTCACCTCTTTCTCACCCTAAACTCATCAATTGGGGCCAACCAAGTGTTATTCATGTTGACAAGTTCTCTATGGAGCATGCGCTCTTCAGATTCATGGGAGTTGAGACGCCACATAAAAAGTCATCACAACAATCAACTTATGTCTACAAGTTGGATCCCAAAGGTTAATTTGGGAAGGAGGAAAGCTCTAGTCACAAAAAATGATCAAAATAAAGAGAACAAAAAACAAAAAAAGAAAAGAAAAAGTATCCCCTGGTGAAAACACTTCTAGATCACCATCAGATAACTCAAAAAATCAAATAAAAATAAATGATGTATCTAATAGTGAAAACCTTTTTGAGGCACCTAAAGATGGAGGTTTCATCCTTCCCCACAAGATCACAGGCCTGTAGTTTCATCAATCCTAACAAAGGACACCAAACTAGTCAACATTAGTCTAACGAAAATACCAAGGATCACATACATTGTAACATCTTTACCATTAGAAAAAGTGAACCTTCTCATTGAGGTGCTCTAGGAAAATATAGGTCAGTTTGCATGGTCATACCAAGACATGCTAGAACTCTATCCTAAGTTGGTGGTACATCACTTAGTTGTAGATCCAAAGGTTAAACTAGTCCAACAAAAACTCTGAAAGATGCATCCCAAAGTTGCTCTACTAGTCAAAGCAGAGTTGGAAAAGATGTTAGATGTGAAGATCATTCACCCCATTGACTATTTAGATTATATCTCTAACATGGTACCAATCGCAAAGCTTTCAAGTGATATTAGAATTTGTATACTAATTTTAGGGACCTCAATAAAGCTTGTCCAAAAGATGACTTCCCTTTACCAAATATTGACATGGTTTTCAACCTCTCAGTAAGCCACGAGCTCCTATCTCTCATGGACAATTTCTCTAGGTACAATCAGATTTAGATACCTGAAGAAAACCAACATAAGACAACATTGACTACTCTATGGGGAAATTTTTGCTATAACGTGAGGCCATTCAGGTTAAAGAATGCAGGGGCAACCTATCATCAAGCCATGAAAATCATCTTCCATGAGCTCATCCATAAAACCCTTGAACATTATGTGGATGACACCTTGGTAAAATATCTCAATGCCCTTGATCACTTATCTCACCTCGAGGAAGTATTTGATCGGTTGGCCAAGTATTGTCTCATGTTGAACCCAAAGAAATGTGTATTTGGCATCACATCTAGAAAGCTCCTAGGTTTTGTTATATCATGATGCAGTATCAAAATTGACCCTTAGAAGGTCAAAGCCATCATAGATATGTCTCCTCCCAAAACACTATGACAACTTCACTCTCTCCAAGGCAAGTTGCAACTAGTCAAAATATTTATCTCATGACTTGCAGATAAATGTTAGCAATTCACACATTTGCTAAAAAAGGATTAGAATTTCATATGGGATCCTATTTTCCAACACAACTTTGAACTAATCAAGCAATGCTTGGCTAACATGCCTATCCTAATTCCACTAGTTGTCAGGAAATCATTGATATTATACATAATAGCTACCCCAACAACACTAGGTGTACTTCTAGCACAGCTTGATGACAAAGGAAAAGAAAGAGATATATACTACATCAATTACACTCTAGTTGATTATGAGCTTAACTAAATACCTATGGAAAAAGCTTGTTTAGTAATGGTTTTCACCACTTAGAAGCTTTGTCATTACATGTTGAGTCATACTATGCAACTCATCTCCAAGATTGATCCTTTGAAATACATGTTATCATGCACCGTACTCATAAGTTGCCTATCCAAATGGGTCATTCTTCTTAGTGAATTTGACATCCAATATGTCAACAAAAAAGCAATCAAAGAACAAGATATAGTAGATCATTTGGTTGATGTGCCTTTAGTGGCTGATCACCCTCTCATTATGGAGTTTCTCGATGAACACCTCTACATGATAGAGGAGAAACCATCATGTAAGCTATACTTTTATGGATCTTATACATCCAATGGATCCAAAGTAGGCATATTGTTGGTCACCCCTCAAGGTGATTACATTCCTAAATCTTTCAAACTTTCGTTCCAGTGCACCAACATCTCAAAGTATGAAGCTCTTATTGCAAGACTCAAGATATCCATTGAATGGAACATCATAGAGCTATAAGTCTTTGGAGACTCCCAAGTGATTATCAAGTAAGTCCTTGATGAGTACCAAACAAAGGATAACAAACTCCAACCTTACAAAGAATTGGTTGCTAAGTTAAAGCAACATTTCACTCAAATCTAATTCACATAGGTATCTAGATTACAAAAAAAAGTTGTATATGTCATGGCTACTATTGGTTCACTCTTGGAAATCCCTCAAGAAACTACATAGTATGAATTTTTAGTCGAGCAACTAGATGAGCCTGCATACGAGAATTGTTAGTGTACTAAATAATTAATTATTATTACACTTTACTAAAGTTTACTTAGGTTAAGCATTATTTTATTATTTATCATATAGACACCTAGAAGTATGCATAGTTAGATGAGTTGTCTTGTTGACAACACAGGAGTTTTCATATTCATCCGAGTTGTCATATAGACAACACAGTTTTTTGCACTCCAATTGTATAAATGGTGTCTACAACATCTCTTTACAAGATACACCTATGTAAGCTTATCCTCTCATCATCGCACTAACTTATGTGCTCAATGGAGGATAATCCACTCTTGGTGGAAATGTGCTTTGTGTGAGGCTTATCACTTTGCTAACTCCTAGTCATTCTAGATGCCTTTATATACAAGCACTTTTAGTGTGTATGTACACATATGATATTCTCATTATTGTTATTTTGATCTTCCATTATTGGTCCATATTGTGCTAGTGTTTGAGCTTCTTGATCTTGGTGTTAGTTTTCCCTAAGGTAAATTCTTACAAGAATGATTAATCAACGCATGTATGCATCTTGGTTGGTCCCCAATCCTTGTGGTACCAAAAAATCCATGCTTATCTTAAAAATTGTATCATCTCACACAAATCCAATGCCAAAACCTCATTTGCAAAGCATCTCACTACACTATTGTAGCTAAAACCCTATATCATCAAGGTTATCATGATACTCTCTCGATGTCTAGACCAAAATGAGGCCGCAATGGCTCTCAAAGAGGTACACACCAAAATTTGTAGTGCTCACACGAGTGACATAGTCCTTGCTAGACAAATACTCATAGTTGGATATTACTAGCCTACCATAGAACATGATGCTTGTGACTTTGTCAAGAGATGTCTACCTTTCAGCAACATACAAATTTGATATGAGCCCAAGCTCAAGATCTTTAGCTAATTGCACCACCATGGTCATTTGCATGTTGGGGGTTTGACCTTGTTGGTGTTATTGCCCTTCTCTCCTTAGAAGGCCATAGATGGATCATCACTTCTATGAATTCTCTCACCAAGTGGGTAGAAGAAGTCCCACTCGTTATCCTCTATTACATTATATGTTACTTCGGTATCCCTACTGCCATTTTTATAAACCATGGAGGTAACTTTGAAAACCTCAATCTGGAAGAGTTGTGCACCTCCCTCCACATTCATCATCATTTTTCTAGCCCCTACTTCCCACAAGGTAATGATCAGGCTGAGGCAACTAATAAAACCCTACTCAAGATCCTGAAGAAATTTGTCAATGACTCCGACCATGAGTAGCATCTATAAATTAACCCAGCCTTATGGGATTACTGCACCTTATTTCATACATATATATGCATGACTCCATACTCCTTGGTCTATGGTGTTGAAGAAGTACTAGTTATTGAAGTTGAACTCCCATCCTTGTGCATATCTCTGTGAGGATAAATATCAGATTAGGTTACATAGTAGCCAGACTCACATAGCTAGATCTACTTGATGAAAAAAGGCAATAGGCCTATGACCATCTCATCATTTATTAGAATCACCTCAAGCACAACTTCAACAAAAAGGTTCACATGCCAAAATTTCAAGTAGGTGACATGGTCCTCAAAGGAAATATGAAATTCCAAGCAGATCGAGAAAAGAAGGGCAAGTTTGAGCCCACATGGCTTGGTCCATATGTTGTTATGACATTTTTTGTCTCTAGAGCTTATTAGCTATTAAATCTAGAAGGTGAATTATTGAATGATCCCACTAACATAATTCACCTCAAGAAGTTATATGCCTAAGCTCCTTAGTGTATCCTACTAGTCCTATGAAAAGATCAAAAAAATCAAAATATGCAAAAAAGAAAAAGAAAATAGTAAGAAGAAATAAGCATCCAATGGTGAAAACTTGGAAATTCAAGCACCTTGGATAGGTACCTTGGTGAAAACCTAGAAAATAGGCACCATGCATACTTGGCCTTCCCATTATCTATCAATGATCTACATCCATTCACTATCTCCCTCCATATCTTGTCGCCCATCTTCCCATTTTTCCAAGGTGTTCCAAAGATCCTATTACCGCCCTACCACTATCGCTATCTTCACCCCTAAGCTTGGAAACCACATCAAAGTAGTGTATTTTATCATGATCCTTACCACATGTATCATATTCCTCTATCATATCAATTGTATCCTAACTCATGTATCATATATCGTGTATCATATCCCATGTGTATCATATCCATGTATCATATTAGATGTATCTTATCTCTTATAGCATATCCGTATAATCCAACCCCCTTGTAAAATAGTGTATCATACCTTGTTTCATGCTATCTCCTCTTTCTAAGCTTTTTCTCATTGTACTCTATCATATCTATTCTTCTATCCTATCATACGAAGATTTTGTATATTGATCCTTATAAATACTATGGTTAGTCAATTGTACATCCCCCAAAGTTAGTCCTTAGCTTAGTACCATTGTATATCTCTCACCTCTTCGTGTTAGTTGGTATCTAATCAAAATTTGCAATTCTCTTAACCATGCATATTGTAAAATCCTCTCGCATGATTCCTTGTCATCACAAGCATTATCCTAAGAAGGTTATAGCTTCCAAACTCATCATACTTCCATATACTACCAAAAGGTCATTGTAGGATGCATCCTTCCTCATATCAAATCTTGGTTTGTTAGTATCTAGTCCTACTGATCTCTTTGGAAAAAGGTTACTTTTTATGGATTTATTCTTTCTTTCAATATTGGATTTCACTTTTTAGTTCTTAAATTATATTTTCCAAGCAATTTGGTTGTTCCCTCCTCAAGGTCACCATGATATTTTATATCATGATGTGCTATGAGTGTGGCAATTAGAGAGCAAGGTTTTGATCAAGTCTTTTTCTTCTTGTGAGTCAGTCAGATGTGACCCTTGCATGTTCCAAATATGTGATCATTTGTGATCATTTGATGCAATTGGGAAATATAGTTTACTTATGGATTACCTAGTATTGTTTCCACTCTGATTACTCTAGGATTCATGTGTGATACTGAGACAATCCCCATGTGATTGTTCGGGTCAATCCTATGTAATATTGGTGAATAAACCTTGATGTTCTTAGTAACCTTTGAATATCCCCAATATTCCTATATGAAACTAAGTGCTTAAACTACATGGTGGTACTTCTTTATGAAGTAACCCACCCACAAGCTTCAAGCATCAAATCCTCCTCACCTCACTTTACCAAATCACTACTTCCAAACCTACATGTTCCTATCTTACCATACACATCCATCCTACCCATCTCACTCCTTTTTTCCAAAGCATCCCTAGTCCCTCTCTTTTCCTATCAACCCACAAGTCCAATCCAACTTCTCTTTCCAATACCTCTCTCTCACATCCCTACCCCTACCAACTCTCCCTACAAACACTTATGTTCAAAGTTGTGCACAGTCATCCCCCCCATAACTGAAGTTATGGTTGATCAGTGATATGCTACACATCCATCCTACCCATCCTTCCTACTCCCACATTCACCTCCCTATCATAATACTTGCATTCATATCACATCCATTAATATGTTACCTTGTTATTGTAACGCCCTACCAAAGGATCCAAAAGAATTAACCTGAAGTTCTACTAAGTTTGCCAAAAAAAATTGTTAAAGAAAGAATAACATACATGTCAAACACAAGGTAGCGAAAGCAATAACATACAATCATACATAAGCAAACATAACAAATTACATTCCTTAGGATCCCAAGACATTGAGTCACATTTAATTTTAATTAATACTAAGTCTAACAAATACCACATCCATGTGAAAGAACAATTAAAAGTCCAAAGTCCATTTAAATAATATACATTTGTTCTGAATGCCACTTGGCAATAAAATTTGGAATGCTCAATCATGCACTGTACATGTCACAGGGTATGAAAGGCTAAAAAAATATACATTTATAAAAACAGATTACATCATCTCTTTCAAATCCATGAAACAAAGTACAATACAATAGATGAAATAATCCATCATAAAGATACAACCATCCATCATAATAATACAACATATGATGAAAAGAAATGTAGACAAGGAACTCCAGCTATAACATCAACGAGCGGATCTCAATGGTAAGAGTAAAAAGAACTACCACCCGACTGCGTGGTAACCCAAAAATGCCCACTCCATTGGGCTGAGGAGATAGTCTCAAGTTCCAAATAGGATATCAATCCAAAAAAAATCAAAAAATAGTATCTAAGTCCAAGAAACCCTAAAAGTGATCTAACTCAAAGGTTCCAAGATAAATCGACATCTAGACCCAGAGGCACACAAAGACACGTAGGAAATCTATATTGGTAGTGGGCAAGTGTCATCACATAAACCAACTCTACAGTTACCTGGCTAGTCTTTTAATCCTCCGGCCCCCTAGTGACCCTATGTGGTACTAGTATCCTTTCATACTGACAAGGCATACTAACGAGTCAACTCTAAGGTTACCCAGCTAGTCTTTTAATCCTTTGGCCTCTTAGTGACTTTTTGTGGTACCAATATCTTATTAATTCATTTTAAACTCATTTAATAAAATGTTATCACTTATTAAACTACTTACAATGAGTTACCCTGGTAGCCACTTTGGGCCTCGACCCCCATTACAAGCCACTTTCCAACTTAACATACATATTACCTACCCAAGGCTCATAAAAGTACAAATCAAAGAATCACAATTCTCACCTCAGCCCTATACAAGTGACTAGAAAGCATCAAAAGATAATCACAATAACACATCAGTTCTCTATGAGCAACTGGAAAGCATCCCCAAAAGTACTGATCGAAGACTCAAAATGGTTAAGTCAAATATGTCATACATTCACCTCAGCTTCACACAAGAACATTGGAAAGCACTAATTAACAATGAATACAAACTCATCATAAAGCATACCAACACATTACCATGGTTGAGTTTAAAAGATCAAGATCAATTCCTCATAACGTCACAATCACATAACTCCCAAGCCTCTGGTAGATGTCCTAAACTAGTTAACACTCTAGTTGACCCAAACCCAAAAAACATAGACAACATATAGAACAATGTAGTTTCATAGTTTGGTTTGATTTTGAAAACATATTGTTGAGTTAAGTGTAAGGTTTCAGTCTTCGTTCAATGTATGTTTCAAGTAAAGGACATGCTCAGTTTACCCTAAAAGTTAACCCATTCATTTTAAATCAATTTCCTAAAAATAATCTAAGGGTAATTATTTATTTAAAATATTTAAAATAATACTTATTGATTTTCCAATAAAATAATTACAATTTTATTAAAATCAATATTATTAATGATAATAATAATAACTAAATTTAAAACTCCATTTAAACAATATGCATCATTAAACAAATTTAATTAAAAAAATGTTAATTAAATTAAATTAATAATTATGAAATAAACAACTATATTAGTATCTTATTAATTATTAATTTATTAATATTTAACAAAACTATTAATAAATTTATTAATTACAAAAAACTATATATATATATATATATATATATATATATATATATAATAATTTACTAATAATTAAATTAATTACCAAAACTATTAATAAAATTATTATTAATTTATAATTAAAATTTTATAAAATACAATTGATAAATAAAATTTAAAAAAAAAAACAATTCATATAATTATGATTTCAAATTGCAAGTTCCTTAAAGGGACAGCCGACTAGCAGCCCACTGCCTAAGGTAGTCCCTGCCTTAGCAGTTGCTGCTACGGCAATCATTGCCTCGGCAGTTGCTACCTTGGCGGCCAAGGGAAGAAGATAGGAGGGTGGCGGGGGAGTTGGTGGCCCCCACCCACAAACCATCATTTAAAATATTTATTTTTTAAGATTTGTTTTTAAAACAAACCTCCCCCTAAATAGTTTTACAATAAATATTTTTTTACAATTTTGTTATTTTAAAAAAAAAAAATTCCTCTTTCCCCAATATTATATATAGATAATTTTAATTTATTTATTTTTTTAAATCCTAGCAAATCTCGGATAGGGAAAATATGACCAACCGGTCGAATTTACTATCCAAATTTTTATTTCAATACAAACCCTTCCCAATTAAAATACTAATTTATAGAATTACTAGATGAGGATTCTAAGATATTTCAATCTCTATGTATACAGAAGAATCAATGTGCATAATAGAAATTCACAATATTGAAACACTCATCGTAGAGAATTATTCAAATACACGAAGAAGATAGGAAAGGAAATAGCATAAATAACTTTGTGAATTAATCAAGAGTCTACCTAGATTCCGATGCCAACAACATGGTGCCTAAAAAGATTTGTGAGAGAAATTTCTCCTCTCAAAAACCTTCTCTTTCAAAAATCCTTCCTCTTCCAAAATTCGTGGTCCATCAAAAATGAACCCTCAAATTGTGATATGGAGTTCTCTCCTAAAATCGAGGCACTAATTATGTGATCACCTAAAAGAACTCTTTGCTCACCAAACTCTAACTCTTTCTTATCTTTCCTTTATCTTTTTCATGCACATTTATAAAATATAAAATAACTTAAGAATTAAAAAAATGGCAAACTTTGGCAAAAAAGTGAAAAAAGTAGAGCACTCTATCAATCATAGAAATAAGAACAAAAACCCTAGGACAATCTAGTGTGTAGATAGCAAGTCAAAGGTTAATGTGAAGCATCAAACCAGATCATATCCTTCGGCTAACCAAGATTCAAATAGTTTCGACTATGCAATCAAGACGGTGGATAAATTTTCTATCTTAGAGAAATTGGAGGAGAAGGAAAGACAGAGCCAACATAATCATCATGAGGCAATTTCTCAGCAAAAAGAATCAAATGGGTAGTTAGTCATGCCTAAGATTCCCTAGGTTGAATCCCCTCACTATGCCTCATGCTTAATAGGTAACTTTCAACCTCAGCCAATTTTTGTTATTGATAGTTTGGACAACCAGTTTAGGGTTTTTAACCTTACAAAGTATGCTTACCTTAACCTTAGTAAGATTCTCCCATATCCAGTAGGGTTTGATATGTTAGCGCCTTCCATTCTGATCCACCCCAATAAGTTAAGGTTTAATTCATCTCTTGCTAATTCTTATCCATATATCCCTCCTCACTATTGATTTGCAACTGAGGCTCCTGTGGATTCATCAAACCCTAGAAATCATCTAGGCTCTTAGGCTCCTTCAAATATTGAAGATAATTCCATCTTTATCTCCAATGAGAAAATCAAAGACATATGGTGTGATTGTCAAAAAGTTGGAGTCTTTGCAGTTTGGAATGTGGCCCTAAGAAAAATTTATTCCATCTTTCAAAATGGCTAGAGGAAAACTAGGAAGAATAGGTATGTATTTCTCACTTCTCAGATAGAATCTTATATCTACATTGTATGGATGAATCTATTAAAAAAGAGTTTATTTTTGTGTCTGAATGCTTTTTTAATGGACATGTTAATTTTGTAGAATGGTGCCCAAATTTTAGAATAGAAGGGTTAGATACTATGCATCCTACTTGGTTTAGTTCACAATCTCTACCACCAAAGTTGATCCAAATAGAGATTCTTAGGTCTTTAGGGTTTTCTTTGGGAGAACTAATAAGTATTGATTCCTCCTTTTAGTACTACAATAATATGAAATTGCTCATCAGAACCAAGTTCAATCAACAATTTCAAATGCATAGGAAAGTGATAACAAACAGAGCTTCATATGATTTAAATCTGCAAACATTTAAGGGTAAAATATCAGAAATTATAAAGTTAGATGACAAAAAAAAAATCAGATTCAAAACTTTGCCTCTCACTTCAAACTTTTTTAGCAAGTTCCCCATGATGAGAATCGAGAAAAAGAGATTGAGCCAAAGGATTTCAGATTAGAACACCTCTACTCCTTTTCATGAGAGGAGTGAGATTCAAACATATCAGCCACATATAGAAAGGACTATCATTGAAAGGAGAGAGAATATTTCAAAAGCTAAAGTAAAGCTTAAATCAATCATAGTGGTTGATCATAAGAAGAGCTCAAAATTGACACAAGGTGATAATTCAATAGGAAAATGGAGATCTAAAGGAAAGCAAAAAGCTTCAAAGAGCACTATAGTGCAGAGTAAGTTAGCAAAAGAAAATAAAGACATGGAAACTAGTGTGAATAATCCATAGATTTTTCAAGAACAGTTGGTATACAGTGAAAGGGGAGAGAATATATCTAGCTCCATTGAAACTAAGCAACAGGAACTAAATATTCCCCTTAGCAGAGATTCTACGGATAAAATTTTAAATCTTACAGGTGAGGAAGTCTTAGACAGAATGATATCATCATCTCAACAAACCAAGGCATCATGGGATATTGGAAAAGGAAATATAAAAGATATAGAGAATTCTTTATTATTTGAATTAAATTCAGATAGAAGAGAGATACACAAAACCCAGGAGGAAATGATTAAAATGGAGCATTGTCAGCTGTAGGTATCATAGAATAGAAATTTAACTCCTATCAAAGAGGTCTCTAATAGACCATCCAAGTTTTGGCAGACCCCAACAGCTTTTGGTAGTTCACCATTTACTCTAGTCGGCAATCAAAAAGATGTGGACAACAATGCAAAGAGAGCAGAAAATTCCCTGTCAAAAGAGCTACAGGATTTCTTAAATGATGACAATGCTATGGATCTAGAATTGGAAATCTTGAAATCAGAAGATGAGTGTCTTGATCTATTAACTGATGAATTAGTTCAAGTTTTCTGCTTTGGGAATATTGATAATAGTACTGAAGCTTAGAAAGAAGATTTAATTCAGAGAATTCTTAAATTAGGAGGTAACAAGTACATATGTGAAGATTTAAGTCGAGATCTACTAAACATTGAGGTTGAGGATAATAACAAGAGTTAATCTCAGACAAGTGGAAATGGAATGGTTATAGAGGAAAAGGATAAAGGGGTTGGTAAGGATAACAAAGTAGGTTCAGATTCAAAGGTGGGAAATCAATCGAGCATAATAAATCAAATCATTAGAGAACTCAAATCTAAGGATGTAGAAGGAAAAGTTTGTAACAAGATTATTGTTGCTCAAATGCTAGAAAAGACTTAGAGCATCTAGGGATTTAGTTGAATCAGGAAGGTCTAAACTCACCCAAATATGGCAAAGTGAAAGGTAAAAGAGGAAGAAGATCTTTGAAGGAACTTAGGGAAGTAGATGGTCTTTAAAGAGAACAATAAAAGATAGTTCATTTACTTAACAACAGGAAGAGGAAGTGCCTTCCCAAGGAGTCATGAAGATTACTACATGGAATGCTAGGGGTTTAAGTGCCCCTAGCAAAAAAAGGTTACTGAAACAAAACATTAAATTATTTGAGTTTGATATCATTTTAGTACATGAAACAAAGTTAAATAAGGCAGAAGGTATTAAATTAGATAAGATGTTATGTCTATGGAGTTCCATCTTTCAAGAGTCAGTAGGTGCTTCAGGGGGTCTAGGAATTTTTTGGAACCCTAGGAAGGGCTCCATAGACTGTTTAAACAACAATAATAATTGGATCAGTGTTAGTGTCCAAAGTCTGAAATCAAATCTTCAGCTCTTGTTAATTAATGTATATGGTCTGATTAGTAATCTGGGGAAAAAAGTTGTTTGGGAAGAAATCAGCACTTTTATGAACAACTTTAAGGATGGTCCTTATTTAGTAGGTGGAGATTTTAATACTATTTTAAATCTATCTGAAAAAGTAGGTGGTATTCAACAACTCTCGAAATCATCTTTGGATTTTAAAGAATGGTGTGATGATCATAACATGATTGACATTATAATCATTAATGGGAAGTTTACATGGAATAATAGAAGGAAGGATTTTGCTTATATTGCTGAAAAATTAGATAGGTTTTTTATTAAAGGTGATTTGGATGAAAACAATTTTAATATTCAATCTTCCATTCTACTGATCGCTAGGTCTAATCATTATCTAGTTCGATTTGAATTTTTAGAGCCAATTAAACCTACTGGGAATCTATTTAAATGTGAAAAAATGTGGTTCCTAGATCCCAATTTCATCAAGAATATAAAAAAATGGTGGGTGCAGGATAATTTTGAAGGCTCCAAGATGTTTCTTTTCATTTCTAAAATGAAGTTGCTCAAGAAATGGATTCTCAAATGGAATAAAGAACACATCAATAATATTTTTAAAGAAAAAATAGATATAGAAGAGAAACTAAGAGACTTAAATCTAGAAGTTATTAAGAAAGACATGAACAATGAAAGCTATCTGTTAGAAAAAGAATTACTTGCTAAACAGGAGGATATATTATCCAAAGAGGAAATTTTTTGGAGATAGAAATCAAGAGAGAAATGGTTAGATGAGGGGGATTAGAATACAAAATTATTTCACAATTCCACTCTATATAATAGATCAAAGAATAAAATTTCTACTAGTAAAAACCACTTGGGTATTTTTACTGCGAAACCAAGTGAAATTGTGGAAACCTTTATAGCACACTTCTAGAAATTTTTAAATAATTACGAAGGGTCCAATAGAGAAGCACAAACTAAATTGCTCAAGTTTATCCCTAAAATAATTGCAACTAAAGATAATAAAGTTTTAAATAAATCTATAACTATGGAAGAGGTTAGATCAGTAGTTTATAATATGAACCTTGATAAATCCCCAAGTGTTGATGGTTTTCAAGCCATTTTCTTCCAGAAATGTTGGGATATTATCAATGAAGACCTTTGGAAAGCCATTGAATCCTTGAGGAATGGTGGAGCTCTATTATCAAAAATTAATTATTCTTTTCTTACTCTGATTCCCAAAAAGACTGAACCTGAGACCACTCAAGATTTTTGATCGATCGCTCTTTGTAACATGGTTTACAAAAAAAATTCCAAGATCCTAGCAAATAGATTAAAGGTTTCCCTCCCGAAGTTAATTTCTGAGGAACAAACAGGTTTTGTCCCAGGAAAATCCATTCTCGATGGCATTCTTACCATTCAAGAAACTATTCACTCTGCTTGCAAGAACAAAGAGCCATGCATGTTCATGAAACTAGACATTCAAAAGCTTATGACATGGTTTATTGGCAGTTCCTTTGTAAGGTTCTCAAAGCTTTTGGGTTCTCTCATCAATGGATTAATCTCATTTTTAAATTTATTTCTTCTCCCAAAATTTTAGTACTTATCAATGGGACACTAGAAGGTTTTTTTGAAATATCAAGGGGTATCAAACAAGGAGATCTGCTATCTCCTTCCCTTTATATTATTATGGTAGAGGCCTTTGGGAGAGTTGTGTTGGATGCCTACAACAATTAGAAAATTTATGTTATTACTGTGACTAGGAACAGACCTAATATTATGCATCAACAATATGCAGATGATACTATTCTACCTAGCAAAAGCACAGTTACAGAGGCATTGGGTCTAAAAGCCATCATAGAATCCTATATGGTTGCATCTGATCAAAAAGTAAATGAGCTTAAATCTAAGATTTATGTTTTAAACACTAAACCTGAAGTAGAATATTAGATTTTTAAGATTATGGGTTACAAAAAAGGTCATTTTCCCTATAAATATTTGGGCATTTCTCTAGAGAAGGGCTCGAAGTCCAGTAAGGCTTGGATTAACACCTTTGAAAAATTGGATGCTAAGATTGGGAGCTGGAAAGATAAATGGCTCTCAAAGGTTGGAAAGAGTACAAAAATAAGATCTGTTTTATCTGTCATTCCTACTTTTCCTCTTTCATGTCTCCCTCTATCCAAGCATCTTCTCCTAAAATTCGAAGCCAAACTTAGGAATTTTCTTTGGAAGGATTGTGAAGAAGATAAAAAATTGGCTCTTATCAAATGGGAGAATATTTGTAAACCTAAGGACATGGGTGGACTTGGGATTAAGAATCTACAATGGAAAAATGAAGCTTTAGGTGCCAAATTAATTTGAAGCCTCTATAAAGAAAGAAATCATAAGTGGGCTAAGATATTATTTAATAAATATCTCAATGCAGATGATCCCCTTTCGATTTTCAAAATGAAGAACCTCCCCAGAAGGTCTTAAAGTTGGAATTTTATGATAAAGTGTTATCATTTGGTCTGCAAGTTTCTAACCTGGGATGTCAATTTGGGTGATGAGGCCTTATTTTGGGAGGACTCTTCGGATGGACATCCTCCAATAGATTCTAGGTCCATCCCTAAGGATGTCAAAGAAAAACTAGTCTCTCTCTAGGGAGATAAAGTTAGTAACTACAAGGCAAAAATTTCTACAAAAGGTATCTCTAGATGGGTTTGGAAACCTTTGGAAGGGATGGGAGTAGATTCAATGGCTATAAAGGCTTATGAAAAGATTTTGATAGATAGGGTAATTAATCAATCCAAGAGGAAAGATGATCTTATTTGGGCGGCATCAAATGATGGAAAGTATATCGTGAGGAATGGATACAAAGCTTTGATACACTCACAAAAATGGGATAAAGTAGAAATTCCACTCAATCTCTATTGGGAAATTGCTTCTCTACCCAAGGCAGGATTCTTTTTATGGCTGGCATTCCAGAACAAAATTTTGACGACAGACAAGTTATGCAAACTTGGCTTTCAAGGTCCATCTAGGTGTGTGTTATGTAAATAAAACATCAAGGATTCAGATCACCTATTATATAGTTGTCCATTTTCCCAAGCATGTTGGGAATGGCTCAGACTTAGGTTAGGGTAGTCAACACCTTTGTTGATATCTTTCCTTGATCTCCTCAAAGGATGGCCTACAAACATGTTTAAGGGTGTTTATAATAAACTCTAGAACATATGCCCTTCTATTGTGACATGGGAAATTTGGAAATAGAGAAACAAACAGATTTTTCAAGACTCTGAAATGAAACTAGAAGAGTTATTATTAAAAATTGAGGCTAGCATATTGGAAGTAACTAATTCTCACCTCAGAAACTCCAAGAAAGAAGAAGGATCTTTCTCTTTCTAGGATGGTCTCATGAAGAAGAATTGGATTAACTTGATTAATCCTCCTCTAGTATACTATAAGAAAAGTAAAGAGACTAGAGAAAGCTACAAATGGTCTCCCCCTTTGAAAGGATGGCATAAACTCAATTTTGACGATGTAGCTAGAGGTAATCTAGGTACAACGAGAATTGGCTATATCATTAATGATGATACAGGCAAGTGAATAGCTTAAAACCCCATGTCTATTCGACCTCCCTCCAACAATTTGGTAGAATTAGAAGCCTTGGATAAGGTCTACATCTTTGTCACAAGTTAGGGCTGCCAAGAGTTATCATAGAGGGTGACTCTTAGATCATCTTAAATGCAGTCGAGAAACATGTTACCCCTGATTGGGTCCTCAACTCTAAGCTAGACAAAGTTCTTGATCTTCTAGATCAGTTCGTTGATAGTCAAATATGTCACATATTTCGAGAAGGTAATTAAAAGATGGATTATTTAGCAAACAAAGGAGTTGATGGTGTTAATTTCTAGGTTTATAATGATGTATCACTTATATGTTTATCTTCGTTATAATTATTCATAGAATTTCTTTGTAAATTTGCCCCCTTTTATTTTATATTTAGTTATATGCTTTTTTACGGTTTATATTCTATCCTTTAATCAAATAGCTAACTTGTTCTTCCATCTCTCATGGAGTTGTCTTCATTTACTTTGATGACTGCCAACCTTGTTTGTTAATTATTATTTGTTTTCTCTTATGGCTTTATTGATTGCCCTTCTCTTCCTCTTATCATTATGCTAGGTGGCTTCATTTCCATTTTCGTCTCTATGAGGCCTTTTATTTGTGGTTTTTAGGTTTTGGTTTTGTCATTATGCCTTTTTTGTCCCGCTCGTGTTTTGGTCTACTAGTGTCATCATTGCATGATGTCATGCTAGACTAGGCTTCTAGGATCTCCATATGGTTTTGTTTTATTCTTTGATGTCGCTCTCCCTATCCATTGTTTGGTTCGCTACTCTCTGCTAATAGATTCCAATATCTATGTTTTCCATACTTCAAAATCTCACACCATGGCATTCTATAGCAATGTCAAATCAAAGCGATGGAGCAGAATCCTGAAGCCAGTGGACAATATGACAAGGATTATCATGAGCAAAGCTATTGGTGAAGGAGTTTTCGATTACAAATACACATGGAGGAAAAATAGTGATATAATAGGCTCTTTCATTGGATGTCTGAAAAGAGCTAGGGTGGAGCCAAGGGCCATTATTCGGCTCTGCTACAACATTTTTGACCCAAGTTAGAGGAAGGGTCTCGAGCAACCAATCAATAGCATAGATGATAAGTTGTGCATTCCTCTTCCAAAGAAATACATGGATCTTCTGTCGGGGTCTCTAGATTTGGATGTTTCCTATCGCCACCCCTCTTTGATCATACATGAGAACCTAGCTTTTTATCGGGAATGGCCCAAGATGGAGGCTAGCATCCAATTTCTTCTCCGATGGAGGGGTATTGTTGAGGAGGAGAATAGAGTATGGTTAACCAACTATCTCACTGTGTTCAATGCATATATATAGCCCCGGGTGGTCTTTGACAATCTTGAAGTCCTAAATTTTTGTACTCCAAATTCAGAGAAAACTAGTAGGGTTAAGTTTGACTTTGAATTTCCTCCTAACTTCCATGTGGAGAATCCAAATGACATCTCTGAAGTCATTATGGTGTATTGGAAGTAAGGTTTTCTTGGGTGCTCCATCAGATAGTCTATTATGTTCCTAGTAATCGGTTAGGTAACAATATGTATTAGGGTAATGCTTTCTGGCTTCGTAATCTTGCTATGGGTCTTTGTATTGGACATAATAATATATAGTTTTATGTCGCCTATAGTAGTTGCTCCATACTCTGGTTTTTCTTGTAATCCTTTCCTAGTACAGACGCATGGAGATTTTTTATTCTCCCTCTATTTTGTATATGGCTTTGTGCTAACTAAGATGGTAATAAAATCTGTTATAATGCTTTCATATGGTGGCTTTGATTTTGGAGGTTTTTTTGGCATGTGTCTATTTAATTCCTTTTGACCTAATTTGTATGTTTGTTGATGTATATTAACTTTGACTGGCATTATGGAAACTTGTTTTATGGTTTGGATTCTTGTTCACACTTCTTTGAGGTTCTTTGTTTTCTGGAGACATCCAGCTATTTCTTTTCTTTAGTTTATCATGTTTGGTTTCATCATTTCCTGCATGATATCCTGGCATGGGTTTCATAGTGAGCAAATCATGGATATCCATATTCAATTTAGCTTCAATAGTTTATGAACATCATCTGGTTTGAGGCTTCTTTGCTCTCATAAGGTTTTGGCTTCCAATTTCTACTTTTCTATTATTGGTGGAAGCTCTATTCGCAAACTAAAATTTTGTTTATGGCAATTAGCTCTCTTTTATTTTATTTTTTATTATTGGATGGTTATCTGTATTGTAGTTTTAGCCTGACTCTTGGTTCTCTTAGCAAACTTTATATTAATTATAACATCATATATTATTTGGAATTTCTACTGTATTCTGTAGGGTGTTTCTCCATTTTTTGTTAGCTTAGGGGGTGGCACCCAATTTCGTTTGATATTGTTTCTTGATGGTTTGAGTATTGAAAGTCAGACAGGGGTTGTAGTCATGAGTCTCCCCCTTTGTGATTTTTGGCATTCCTTTCGTTAGGTAGATGGATTTAGTTAGATGGATTTTATGTAGAAAAGTTTCCTCTATATTAAAATGGTATTTAGTAGTTGAGTTATTAGTCTACGTTTATACTATTGAGTTATGGTTTCTATTATGAATTCTATATGAGGCACAACAAGACTGTTTTCTTATTCTTCTATCACATATTATTAAACTTATATTTACACACTTAGCTTATAAAGTAGAATATATATTGTATTCAGTAGGGCTTTCCTTTGTTTTGGATAGCTTAAGGGTTGGCTTTCAGTTTCATTTTGATGGTTTGAGTTTGAAAAACTGGACATAGGTGGTGGTTGTGAGCTCCCCTTTGACTTCGGATACCCCTTCTGTTTGGTTAGTCTATTAAGATTTTTAGATAGATCATTTGTTTGTTAAAAGCTTCCTCTGAACTTGATCGAATTCAATAGTTGAGTTTTAGTCTCTTTTTATAACTGTATGTAGTTCTGGTAGCTCTTTGGATTTCTATGTGAGGCAAAACAAGATTGTTTTCAAATTCTCTGTAATGTAATGCTCGGTATAGGCCTAAATTTTAACAATAATTTGGTAAGTTTAGGAGAGAGCAAAGACATCTCGTGGAATCTGCAAGAGTTATGTTAATTATAATGGTTCTAGCTATTATAAATTCAGTTCTAGATAGCTTTTTGTCTTAAGATTGCTATAATGCTTTTCATTAACTAGTTTGAATGGCAAGATAGCTAGACAGAGATGATTGTATTTGGTATCCATGCAAGAATGAAAAAGAGAAGTGTTGGAAACATCTTCAAGAGGTCTTTGGTTGTATCAAAGAGCTATATGCTCAAATATTTTTGTTCAAATTAGATCTTTATGTCGTAATATTTGAAATAAGGATAATCTGACTAGGGTATGCCCCTTTTATGTTGTAATAATAAAAGACCATGGTCCTGGGCTAGACTAGAGATTTTATTTCCTCGTTCTTTCCTACCAGTGCCCATTTGAACAATGGAACACTATTGTATTTAATTTTATTATTAATCAAATTATCATGGCCTTGATATATATATAACTTTATTTAATCTCACTTGACTTCTCTTTTTGACTAATTTATTAAATTTTGATCTCATGCATACTTCATGCAATCTTAAAACTTTTAATTAAAATTTTTTTAACTTTTTAATTTATTTTTGAAATGTTAATTGATGAAATATTTATTAACTTAAATAATAATAATAATTGGTATTTATTTAACATGAACTCTAAATATATTATTATTAAATTAAATTAATATTATCATGTTCTAAAATTAAACTTATTACTTTTATCTTTAAATTTAATTCTTTTTATTTAATTAATTTTCTAATTAATTAAATATAATTAAAAATTAAAATATCATAATAAATTTTCATTAAATTAAATCATTTAATTTGACTTAATTAATAGAACAAATACCAAAGACTTATAGGACAAAATACGAAAACCCATCATAGAAAACACATACAATATCAAACTAAAGGGTTAAAATCATGAATTAACATCATCCAACGCATTCGGAAGGTAAACAGCTCAGATACTTGTCCTAATTTTCTAGGACAAATGGCTTAAAGGTTTAGAATTTGGACTTAACAATTTATCTCCCCTCTCTTACCATTCGAGATAATGCAATAGGGTATGCTCATCCTAGCAATTCAGGAAAGTCGATACCCAATACCTACAATCTACATAAAATCCACACATTTACAAACTCATATATACTAAGCTAAGCAAACAATGGTAGGAAGTGGTGCATCGTATAGATCCCGGCTAGCAGGTGACTACAACTCCCTTCCTTAACCACATCAGAAATGCCATACATAAAGAAAAGCATACATGCACACCATACACATACAATATGGGGTAAGTATCCATAAGAAAATACATATGATAATCCATCTAACTAATCATCATCAATAACAGAAAATACTGTAATAAACATCATGCATACATTAAGCATAGAGTATCAAGTAATCTCATCATAAATCGACTGAATATGAAACAATATCATATAATCTCAAAATAATGCTACTAATCATCAAGCATTAAACTAGCCTAAAAGAGTTCAGCAATAGTAATAAAATGTAAACTAGGGGTAGGCACTACAATTATCATGATCTCTTTAAATTTTGTTATCATTTGTATCATCACACATTTTTAGATTCCTTTTTAGGTGCCTTTTAATTATCCTTTTCCATCATCATAATCCTTAGGTTCTTTTTCGTTATCGTTGCTCTCATCATAGTTAATAGGTTCATTTTAATGATCATTGGTCTCATCATAGTTTTTAGATCCATTTTAATTATCTCTTTTACCTCATCATAGTTTTTAGATCCATTTCAGTTATCTCTTTTACCTCATCGTAGTTTTTAGATTCATTTTAGCTATCATTTACACCATCATCATTTTAGATTCATTTACGTCATCATAGTTTTAGATTCATTTTCCATCATAATAGCTTTAGATTCATTTTACATCATCATTATTTTAGATCCATTTTACATCATCATAGTTTTGGATTCACTTTTCATCATAGTTTTTAGATTCATCTTACATCATCATAGTTTTTAGATCCAGCTTAAATCATCATAATTTTAGATTCATTTTACATTGTCATAGTTTTAGATTCACTTTCCATCATAGTTTTTAGATTCATTTTACATCATCATAGTTTTTAGATCAATTTTACATCATCATAATTTTAGATTCATTTTACATCATCATAGTGTTAGACTCATTTTTACATCCTCGTACACCTTTTAGATTCATTTTTGACATCACCATTATTTGCATCTCATATAAGCCAAACAACAACATCACATCCTACATCAAAATGTCATTATTATCATTCTTTGCATCTCATATAAACCAAACAACAACATCACATCCTACATCAAAATGTCAATAACATCATTCTTTGCATCTCATATAAACCAAACAACAACATCACATCCTGCATCAAAATGTCAGTAACATCATTATTTGCATATCATATAAATCATCAATAGCATCACATCTTGCACCAAAATGTTAGTAGAATCATGCATATCATCGACAACATCACATTCTACATCAAACACGTGTTAGTCCACATGTAATGCCTACCCCTACTTGACTTTTCTGATTTGTTTTGACTGGATTCTTTTAGGCATGTTCTATTATTATGTTTTATGATTAGCAGTGTTGGATTACCAAAGTTGATTAGTTGTATTTCATATTCAGTTGATATATATGTTGAGATACTTAGTGCCAATTAATTCAAATATTGAATGATGTTAGTTAGACAAATGATTTTTATGTGGTTTCTAGGGATACTTACCCCATACTTGCATGTGTATGGTGTGCATATATGTTTTCTTTATGTTTGACATTTCTAATATGGTTGAGGAAGGGAGTCGTAGTCCCCTGCTAGTCTAGGATCTACACTATGAACCACTTCCTAACATTGCCTTTTTAGTTTAGAATATTGTGTTTGTACATGCATGGATTTTATGCAGATTGCAAGTATCGGGTATCGACTTCCCTAAATTGCTAGGATGAGCGTACCCTATCACAGTATTTCAATAGTATAAATGGGGAGATAGCTCTTGTGTTCAAAACCTAACCTAAGCCAATTGTCCTAGAAAATAGGACAAGTATCTGAGTTAGTTTACTCATCTGAATTCATCAAGTGACGTGAATTTGTGATTTTGACCCTAGAGTCTGATTATGTTCTTTGCCTTCAATTGAGTTGTCATTTTTGGTTTTGTGGGTATATGGTGATTTTTTGCTATAATTAAATCAAATTAAAAGATGATTTAATGAATATAATTTAATGGAAATTTTATAAAGAAATTTGATATTTAATTATATTTAATCAAGTAAGAAATTAATTAAATAAAAGAATTAAATTTAAATATTTTAGTAAAGTTATATTTTGATGTATTTATATTTATTTAATTTAATGATAATTGTTTAGGAGTCTTATTTTAATAATAAACTCTAAATAATGTTATTACTTAAGTTAATCAATATATTATTAAAAATGTCTCGTGAATTAATTAAATGAAAGAATTAAATTTAAAGATTTTAATAAAGCTCTATTTTTTATGTATTTATATTTATTCAATTTAATGATAATTATTTAGGAGTTTTATTTTAATAATAAATTCTAAATAATGTTATTAATTAAGTTAATAAATATATTATTAAAAATGTCTTGTGAATTACTTAAATAAATGAATAAAATTTAAAGATAAAGTTATAGCTCTAATTTTGACATATTTATAATTATTTAATATAATAATAATTTATTTAGGAGTTTTATTTTAATTAATAAACTCTAAAAAATATTATCAGTTAAATTAATAAATATGATATAAAAAATGTCTTATGATTAATTAAAGTGAGAAAGAAAATTAATTTAATAAAGATATTTTAATTTTAATTGCTTAAAGTTGTTGCATGAAAATTGTATATAGAAAATTTAATATTTAATTATATTTAATTATTTGAAAAATTAATTAAACAAAAGAGCTAAATACAAAAGATTAAATTAAAGTTCTAATTTTAGCATATTTTTATTTATTTAATTTAATAATTATTATTTAAGAGTTTTATTTTAATAATAAACTCTAAATAATATTATTAGTTGAGTAATCAATATTATTTGATTTTTTTAAAAAAATTGAATATGTGAATATTTGATTAATTAAAAACTAATTAAATTTATGCTTTAAATAAAAAAAGTCTAAATTAGAGGTCTAAATTAAAAAAATTGGTTAAAGAAATATTAGAATATGATGTTATTTAATTAATTAGAATTAATTAAATGTGTACTTTAGTTTAAAATATTTATTTTAAAAGTCTAATTTAAGAAGTTGGATAAAAATAGAATTAAAATATTAAAAAACTAAAGATTTAATATTGTTTTATTATGATTATTTAATTAATAATTATTAAATTAAAGTTGCATTTAAATAATAAGTTTTGATTATTAGTATTAATTTAAATAATAAACTATGCTTTAAATGGTCCTTACACTAATTAACAAGTGGAGGAAAAGAAAATATAAAAGAATATTTTAATTAAAAATTTCTTTAATTGTGAATGAAAGAATTAAATTCAAAAGATTTGATTAAAGTTCTAATTTAGGCGTATTTATATTTATTTAATTTAATAATAATTTATTTAGGAGTTTCCCTTTTAATAAACTCCAAATAATATTATTAGTTAAATTTTTAAATATTATTTTTAAAAAAGGTCACATGATTTAATAATGGAGAGAAAGCTTTAATTCAATAAAGTTTATTTTAATTAAATTGCATAAAGTGGGTGTCCGAAAATTAAAATATAGTAATTAAAGACAAAGGTTTTCGCATGATTGCATGATCAAAGCCTTGATTTGGGGGAAAAACTCTTTATTAAGGAAATTAGAGCTTATTTCTAGATACACAGGTTTGGAGGAGCCAATTTTCGATAAAAGGGTTTTTGAAGGAAAAAGAAGATTCTTGGGTGTTTGTGCGTTCATTATTTTAGCATTAGATCCAGGTAGGATCTTGTGGATTTGTGCAGTAGTTGCTTGTTCTTCAAATTCGTGTCTTCTTCCTGTCTATTGTGTTTATGTTTTTAGAATTTCTCTAGGTTGAAACCCTTGTTCGAGAAAAATGATTTCCATTATAGAATTGTCTGTGATTTAATCTGAAAACTTTATTAAATATTGAACTTTAGGGTTTTCAAAACCTAATGAATTATGAAATTCACTTTTGTATGCACTTTATGTGATGTGTGATTTACTGGTGTTGGAGTTTTCGGGTTTGACTTAGCTTTGACCAATCAGGATGTTTACCAGAGGCTCAAGAGTTTTGTTTCATGATGTCAGGACAATGTTTTGATCTCAATCTTTTATACTCAACCATGGTAATGTGTCTGGTATGCTCTATGAAATGTTTTGATGCATTGATTGTTATTGTGTTCCAGTGTTCTTGTGTGAAACTGAGGTGAATGGTGTGACCTATCTGATATAACCTTTGAGTCTTCGATCTGTTGTATTTGGATTGCTTTCCAGTCACTTTTATAGGACTAAGGTGTTTGTATGATTTGTTCTTGGTGATGTCATGTTATGACATGGATTGGTTTATGTGTACTTGAGTTTGGGATCAGTCCTGTTAGGATGATCACATTGGTAGAATCTATGATTATGATCAATGATTTTTTAGTACTTGTCAGTTGCTTGTTTAAGAACTGATGTATGGTATGTGGTCTTTTGTGATCTTTTGATTTTACTAAGCTTAGGATAGGTTATCTATATGTCATGTTGGGAAGTGGCTTGCAATGGAAGTTGGGGCCCACAGTGGCTACTAGGGTAACCCATTGTAGGTTATTTAATAAGTGATAACAATTCATTAAATGGGTTTAAA
This sequence comes from Cupressus sempervirens, assembly GCA_028749045.1. Classification (NCBI taxonomy): domain Eukaryota; kingdom Viridiplantae; phylum Streptophyta; class Pinopsida; order Cupressales; family Cupressaceae; genus Cupressus; species Cupressus sempervirens. The sequence goes on along the minus strand of CM053785.1, from coordinate 961,935,952 downwards.
ATTAATTAACAAGATATTGGTACCACAGAAAGTCACTAAGGGGCCAAAGGATTAAAAGACTAGCTGGGTAACCTTAGAGATGACTCGTTAGTATGCCTTGTCAGTACGAAAGGATACTAGTACCACATAGAGTCACTAAAGGGATGGAGGATTAAAAGACTAGCTGGGTAACCCTAGAGTTGGTTCATGTGATGACACTTTCCCACTTGCATAGTAGATTTCTTATGTGTTTGTGTTGCCTCTAGGATTGGTTGATACTTGTGTCTTGGTACCCTTTGAGATAGTTTTCTTTCAGGTGATTCCTTGAACCTAGATGTTGGTTTTTGACTTTTGAGTTTGTTATCATGTTTGGGACTTGATACTATCTCCTTAGCATGGTGGGAGTGGTCCATTTAGGTTCTACGAGGTCAGGTGGTAGTGCTTTTTCTTATACCATTGACCGACCGTCGCATGTCATTGATGGATGTGTTTATGCAGATGTTCCTTTCTATTTGTTCTTGTATTTCTATGATGGATGGTTGTACTATTGTATTGTATTTGATTTCATAACATCTTAAGATATGATGTAATTTATTTCATGATGTATATTATTTCAACCTTTCATACCTTGTGACCTGTATAGTAGATGATTGTGCATTATGTTTATTACCAAATGGGATCATATGTAATTGTATATTATTTAAATGGATTCATACTGGTATATTATTATGTGATGTGGATTTATAATATATTAGATTTATTATTAATTAAACTTAAATGTGATTCAACATCATGGGACCCTTAATAATTGTAATCTATTTTATGGTATGTGTTTATGTGAATGTCATTGCTTCTACTATGTTATAACTATTGTTGTTAAGTTATTATCTTTAACTTTAAAAAAATAAATTGACAAACTTAGTAAAACTTTAGGTTAACTTCTTTTGGGTCACATGGTGTAGCGTTACACCACATAGTACCAATATCCACATACATCTCATAAAAACATACATTACAGTAACAACCAATAGGCATAGTGCTCATTACACACATATCCCACCCCAAAGTTTGCTCCACATAAATATATGCCATATCCCCCAAAGAATAAAAAAATGCATCACCCATCCTTGAAAGAATACAAAATGTCCATCATAGTCCAAAACTGGTATCCATATAGTACATATATCCCTACAAATACATCCAAGTTTGTGCCCACAAAATCTATCTCAATACATAAAATATCATGTACATCATCAAAATGATAGCATATCACTACTCATCTGTATGCTCATCTATCACCTCCTTGTCATGAGACTCATAAGGATCTCTATCTATACTCGTTGTTGTTGTTGTTGGCCTCATCCTCCCCCCTCCAGTACCTAAACTCTATGCCTCATATCTCCTCCTAGTTACCCTTCTCTCCCATCTTTGGCTCTACCCTAACCTATGGCTCTACCCTGTCCACTGAGACTCACCTATCCTCTGTGAGCCCCCAGTGCTCCATCCACTGTCCCCACCTCCCTGCATACTTGTATGTGTTCTAGTTGTGCCCAGTCGTGTCGATTGTCTGTAATGCTCAATCTAATCTACTAGCACAACTGCATGGTGTTTCCCCCTATAGAAACCTACTCTCTTCCATAGATCCTCCACCTCCCCCCTCAGTCGCCTCAGCTCCTCCAATCCTCCCCCCACTGCCATTTGAGCCCTCAGTATCACCACCTCCACCACCAACATGTCTCTCTCCTCTTGGACAATGTCCAACCTCTCTTAGGGTGTCCCCCTCTTCACCTCCATCACCTTTAGTCTCCCCTCCAACTAGCCTGACTCTAGCCACAATCCCCTCAACTTAATCTCTACCCAATCTAGTTGTCCCTGTATAGCATCACGCTCTTGCCGAAACTGATCTCGCTTTGTCCTGAGCTAGCTTCTCTCTTGATGTGTATCTAGCAACAACTGGCTCATAGTGTCATGTACCTATTGCAGTGATGCATATCTCCTCGCCAACCCTCTATCATCTCCCCCTCCTGACGATGATCCTCCTACTCCTCCTGCTCCACTAACCGGCCCTTGGGCCCTTCTATCCTCCCTCTTGTTGTGGTCTCCCCTCACCCTATGGCCTCATTTCATCTTGTCGCCTACCCTCCTCCTGTCCTCCCTCCTCCTCCTCCCCCTCCCTTTGCCTCCTCCTATGTGGTGCCTACCCCTGCACCACAACCTTTTCCCACTATCTTAGGCCCCTTGCCTCGTATCTACCTCTCCTCATCACTCAAGCGATCTCCCCTAGCACCATCACCACCCTAGTCACATATGCCCTCCCCACAGGCCTCAAGTTGGAACTGATC